>ML675610.1:50444013-50569824 GCA_007922155.1 Mesoclemmys tuberculata | reverse complement strand
ATTTTTTGCTATGATTCAGGAAGTCTATTTTTCATAATATGGAGTAGCTCTGTCATTTAATCTTTAAGCTTGTAGATATTAACTTTGGCTATAATCTGAGGATACACAAACAACTTCAGAGCTTTTTTTCACAGTGGAATATGGCAGTTGCCATAACTGATTAGAATATCTGACCATCTACTCCATTATCCTATAACCAGTGTTGACCAGTGCTTGATTCTTCAGAGAAAGGCTTCAGAGAAAAACACTTGCTGAATTGTTTCCATGCTAATGGGATTAGAGGAGGAGGAAAATTCCTTCCTGACTCTTGAACAATAGTTTTTACCCTGAAGCATGAGGTTTTACTTCCTTTATTTCTTTGTCTTATCTTGTATAGCTGCAAATGTTTTTAATACTAATAAGAATAGGGTTTTTCAAGTTGCTCAGTAATCTCTTCCTTAGCAACTTCCATCTCTTTTAGTGCTCCATTATGGTTTCCTGTAAGGAATGCCTTTCCCCCATCATCTTCCTAATAAAGACTCATGCAAAGAATTCATTTAACTTTTCTTCAATAATGTTATCCACCTTGTTTGTCCCTCCCATTCCTGGCTACACCATGGGGCCCATGGGGAAAATGCTTTCTGTTCATTTTGAATATATTAAAATATTTTGAAATACTTTATTTTAATACATTTCATTCTTTTGATTTTCTCTTTGCCTCTCTAATTTCCAATTTATACCTTCTCTGACATGTCAGAATAGAAAACAAGCTTGATAAGAATCCCAGATCTAAACATCCCTGAACTCTGGGAAAATTTAGATTCAGATCTAAATATCAAGGCTTAGGCCTATCTGTCAACTGAACATCGTTTTGAGTAGCATTTCCATATTTTAAAAATATGCTTCATTGACATCAATAAACATTCCACCCTTCAGCCAAGTGGATCTTTTTCCTGCCCTTCAATGTTTGCATTTTTTCCACTTCTATACTAACCAGCTGTGTCTCTGACAGCTGTGTGTGTCAGAATGTTTGTGTCCTGCAAAAGGGGTGACTGGGAACCAGGGTCAGTATTCAAAATTCAAGGCTGTTTTGACATTTGAACAGTAGAATCATTTATTTAACCAGATTGAGGTGAGTGAATTTATTAGAGTGGAGGAATATTTGTACAGGTTGTGAGAGAAGAATCAAACAAATTAGAGAGGTAAGAGACCTATTGAAACAACTACAACATTGCCCTGCTAATTTATGGTTGTTACATGATTGTATATACTTAAATGTTTCTGCCAGTGCATCATTAAATGGTTCAAGTCAGTGGACTACCCTAGGGAGGCTGCCACCCTTTAATAGATATAATTGTAAGTATCTATTTTCCTGATAGTCAGCCTAAATTTTCCTTTATGATATCTGAAGCTCTTTCTCCTTGACTCACCCCAAACAATTTCTCTCCCTTCTTGGTGTTTGCAAACTTTAAATACTTGTAGCAGCCCAGGCAGGGAGGCTGGCCTTGGGATGTGGTGAAACAATGTATCCCTTGACTACTCTAGTCACACCCATTCCCCAGACAGCACCATCACCTTCTGGAGCTGTGCTGAACTGGGGGATTTCTCCCCTCAAATGGGAGTTGTGAGCACCTTGCACCACTGCACTCTGAGGCGACTTTCTCCACAATAGAAGCTGGCTGAATGAAGCCTACATACTTGAAGGTTGACAGTGTCCCTGTAAGCAAATTAAAACCCACTGATGATAAATATTTTCATAAATTTGTAAGTGCTGTGATTTGTGGACTGTTTTCTCAGAAACGCTATTCAAATTGCATCATTACAAGTGAGGAATGTTACTGCCTAATTCCATGCAGTTGTGATTTGGCATACGCTTTGATCTTCTGAATCACTGATCAGAGTATATAATGTTCCTTTCATTTATTAGTTAAATCCATTTTATGACTAGATCTGATATAGAGTGTAGTTCTCAATGCATCCCTCACATAGCTGCATATCAGTTCTACACAGGTTTACTTTTTAATCTTATGCACTCTTTTCATCTAATTCCTTGCACTATAGCTTTGAATTAATCAGGGTATATTTTTCCCGTTCAAAACATTTAAAAAAAAAAAGAATGCTTTAGTCCTTGGGTATGTTCAGCCCTGGAGTCTGAAGTCCTCTGTTTTATCTAGAAACTAGATACAGCACAGGTAGGTAATTTAGGCAGTGGCAATGCAAGTTCCCCACACCTCACAACTAATGTGCCTCAACCCCGTTCAGGAGAGACTGTTTCCAGCAGGGAAAGCTAGTTCATTCTCCATGGCCACTAAATCCTTGACCTTTCTCACTATTTTTAACATGAGCAAGTGGGGCAGGAAAGACGAATATTTCTAATAGATTTGTTTTTCATCTGAGTGGGTGAAATACAGCACTATCTGGAGACTTTATGTTCTGGTGGTCTGCCTCATTTAAAGAAACATTTATACCAAGTACTGCTGCAGAACTTTAAGTGGCTTCTTTATTTTTTTCTCTTGTTATTGTAGTCCCTGCAGGGACCACATTGAAGAAAATCAGTGGGTCAGCAGAATGCTGCTGCTATTGCAGAGCCTTTGTCTGGATCTGTATGGCAGTATAAATATGAACAGTATTTCACTGAACCCCAGCCCTCATTATTTTGGGCCATTTCCTCAGCAGGTTATCACGCAATACCAAGGACAAGTTGGGTTCATGATTACTTGAATGAAACTGAGAATAAAAGAACATGTTCTTCTCTGTGGAAAGAAAGCCTGTCCAAGCCCAAACTGAAGGAAATCACCACAAATATACTTTGCATCTGCTCATCTAAACAGACATTCATTGTTGTATGATATGCGTTCCAATCCTCTATTTTTCCTCTCATCCATCCTTTTAAAATAAACCATCATGATGAGTATGTCATTGCTAGATTGTGTTGGCTCTTTTCATTACAAACATCTTATAAATATTCAGTAAGTACATCACTGAGATATCACAGACCCTCCATTTCAATGAGAATCTCAGTCGCTTTTAGCTCTACCCCCCTACCTAATGCCCTATAGGAGCACAGAAGGACTATAAGCAATGTAACACTATTCTACTGGATCTGGGGGAAAAAAAGAAGCTATTATTGGCTTTCATCCATGTTCTAGGACTGCTTGGGGGAAGGGCTGGGAAGTTCTGAGTGACAGACAAGTTATTCTCCCAAATCACATAATTAGAATTCTCAAATAATGGAACAACCCTTTGATTTAACAAATCAGAACCCTTTGGTGATAGGTCAAGCGGAGGCCCCTTTTTAAGGTTGAAGGCATCACAAGGATAAAGTAACACTCCGAAGCATGCTTCAAAGATGTAAGCAATTGAACCTTGAGCAGAATACTCAGCAAACACATATCTTCATATTAGTGACCCCCTTCCTCACCAGCTAGGCACTGCAATGTAGACATAGTCTTGACAGTTAATTTTACGCACATTGTCTATTCAGAAGAAGCACTAGTAACTTAGAACAGCGTGTAATGAGTGTATGAGTAGGACAGGTAAGACATGGTAACTGGGGCCTTATCACTATTAATGGCTAATGCCGAGAACAATACTTTCATTTCATTATTGAAGATACTGCTCATGAACAGCATTGTAATTAGAAATGATCAACATTTTTAGCTTGAAAAATGCAAGATGCAAAGTATTAAATTACTCTAACTTTTTCCTGAGAAAGATTTAACATTTTCTTTTCAGTTCTTGTTTTAATATAGCTACAGTGCCAAACATGGCTGCTTTCTGAAGAGCCCTCCCACATATATTGTGAGAATTTGGGGAACACCAAAATAGATTGCTGGGTTTTATGTCTGACTTTTGTTCATCTCAAGTTGGTTACTGAGAGTTATATTATTTCTCTAATTATTGCATTTCCATTTAGTGTACATTAATTTTCTGTCAGCCACACATCTTAAGTTTGTAAAAGCAGGGAGGTCAACCTAATTAGTGTAGTTAATATATTTATTTCCAAAGCATAGCCAATTAATTAATATATGTCCTTTGTTGTTGTTCAAATGGTGAAATAATTATTACATTAAAATGAAACTTTCTCTTAAACAACACAGAGCTTATAAAAATGACCTCAAGGAACCAAACATTTATAAAAAAGAATAATCCAGGAATAAATAAACAAGAACATTTTCCCTTGGTTCTGAATAGCCTGTCCGACAAAGGGCTTGCATTTTTGCCAGGCTGAGCACAATTTAAAAATGTTTGCTCGAGTGAAAAGGCAGGCCATTTCATATGCAGGACTCCTTTACCCCCAGACAGAACAGAGCATGTGTTTTTTTGTCAGAAGTGGAGTCCTTGTCTTCAGTGATCAGAAAGACGCCTATTTACCTTGGGATAACTAACATGCATGGTAAAAACCCAAGGTACAAACACATGAAGACCAGGCACTTGAGTTTTACCTCAAGGAAGCCCGTCCCTCCGGGGTTTGACCCTGGCAAATTTACTATGTGGGAAAACTGACGTGTCTTGTCATCACTGTTTTTACCTTGGGACAGCTGATGCATGCTAGTTACCCCCAAGAAAAAAATAAACCTTTTTTATAGCAGTCAAGACAAGATTGAAAAACTGGCTGTTTTCTCCCTGACTTCAATAAAGAACTCCAGAGCTGGACCAATATTAGCCCCTCTTTGCAAACCAGGAGACGAAGTACTGAAGCTCAGCGCATCAGGCAGAGGGAGGTGGGCAGTGCTGCTTCAGAAAGGCCCTGGATTAGCAAGTCATCACCCCCCACCAAGGACAAATTGAAATGCTAGTATGAGATAAACATCATGGCTACAGTAGGACTCTGACCATTGATACCCCTGGTCTAGAAAGGGCCTGAGTGTCATCTTGTTATTGTATCCAATTATCAAAAAGAAGAAAGCTCATGAGATTGCTGCTAGAGTTGGTTCAGAATTTTTTTTTCTGTTGGAAAGTTAGGCCTCGTCTAAATTTACCTTCTTGATTCAGCGGCAGTCGATTGGAGATATGCAAGTGACGTAAAAAACTTGTGTATCTCCTGTCAACTTTGCTGCATCTGTTCAACGCACCGTCCACACTGCGCTGTGCTGATGGGAGCAGTGTTCCTGTCGACGTTGTGCTACGCCACTTATGGAGGTGGTTTTCCTCCCTCGATTTCTGGAACGACTGGGCGGGTCTACACAGACCGCTCAGTCGATTCAGAGACATTGGTCTGATGGTGGCAAATTTGCCACTGTCGGTATAGACATAGCCTTAGATGAAAACAAAATGTGGGTGGTTTTTACTGTCAACAAACTAAAAACTGATAATCTTTTGTTTTTTAGCAACCAAACATGGTTTGCTTTCTGCCAGCCAACACCTGAAAATGTTTGCTTTAAAACCAAAAATTCAGTTTTTGGTTGCTGAAAACTTGAAAATTTTCAGTGAAATTTTTGTTTGCCAAAATTTCCATTTTGTTGAACTGTTTTTCATTGGGAAAATGTTCCAGTGGAATTTTCTGACTAGCTCTCATTGCTGATAAATCCAGGAGCTCCTCCTTTGCTGTCATCTGTTCTTAATTCCTTTGATAATATATGGCTCTCTACTTTATGTCCAGTATATTTTTGGATTATTGTTATCATTTATTATTAGTCTCTTTTTTTAATTACTACACTTCCAGTCTAAACACTCCCAAGCAAAACATTTATTAGTTCTATTATTTGAATAAGTCCTGCAACAATGCTCAGATACATGGCTCTTCAATGGTCCAGTTTAATCCAGGACAAGTGGTGCAGAGACTGGCAAGATGCTGGACACATCCTGTAAGATGCTGAACACTCTAATTTTCAGTGAAGTCAGAAGGAATTGAAGGTGCGTATTACCTAATTGTCTTGGGCCCAGACTGTACATGATTTTGAATAATTACTTCAGTATGTTCTCAAATGGACTTGTGCCTCCCAGGTCTAATTCTGAAGTGGTACAACCTAAGTATTCCTTGTCTAAAGCTGTGTCTGAAGTCAAAATCTACTGCTAAGGTTATGTCTACATTACAACGTAAGCTGAGTTAGTAGGACTCAAGTCAACTAACCCTGAGTTACAGGGCCCATGACTTGAGCAACTATACTAATTGTTAACCCTACATTAGGATTTTTCTAACCCAGGCTTGAACCTGGGGCTCTGATGTCCCACTGCATCACAAAGACCTGAGTCAACCAGCCATACCAAAGATTATCTAGAGACCTCCTGAAATGTGGCTGTGCAAGCCTTTTGACTATGGTGCACTGTAGGAAAACTTGACTGTGCACTCTATATGTTAGAGAATGCTTGAACAGCTCACCAACATCCTGCTGAGCAATGATTTTGGTCTGTGCACTCCCAACTATTGGAGCCAGAAACATGGAGGAGGTGTCTTTAGAAGATCTGCTCTTGCTTGTGCTTTCACTCCTGTATTGGGAAACAGGAAAAGCTTCCATGAGACACTGCTGTACATTTTACTGGTGTTTTCTGACCCACCAAAAGCACTTGACAGAACTTATGACGGATCAGGAGGAGAAGGAGGAGACAAACATGGCAGACTTGAATGGCTGACACTGCTCATGACTCTTGGCTGATAATGCCCCCTTAGTAGACCTGCCCTTCTGGTGCAGGGCCACCAGCACGGACTGGTGGGATCACATCGTCAAGCAGACCTGGGATAACCAGGCCAGCAGTAGGTCCAGAGCTTTTGCATGAAGAAAGTTGCATTACTGGAGCTTTGTGAACAGCTTGCCCTGATTCTCCAATGTAAAGATACATGCATGAGGGCAGCCTTGCCAGTCCAGAAATGGATTGCTATAACCGACTGGAAGCTGGCTACCTCAGACTGTTACAAGTCTGTCGCCAACTAGTTTGGTGTTGGAAAGTTGACTATGGGTAAAGTGATGGCGGGGGGTTCTGAGGCAATCAGGTGTGTGGTTTATCCCAAGCCGGGGCATAAAAGGTATTCCTGAAGTAATTGATGGCTTTGAGAAAGTAGAGTTTCTAAAGTGCTTTAAGGCCATTGATGGGACTCATATGCCAGTGTTTCACCTTCTCAAGGTTGCACAGATTGCAAAGGGTACTAATCCATTGTTATATAGGCCCATGTGGACCACAGAGGTTGATTTATAAATGTTGACATGGGATGTCCTGGAAAGCTGATGATACCATGTTTTTGCCAATTGGGAGTCTACATTCATAGACAGAATGCGACATTATTCCCGCCAAGTGACATTGTAATAAAAAGAGTTCCTGTCTCCACCATTACACTGTGGTACCCTGCATACCCCCTTTGGTGTAGGCTTATGAAACTGTACTCAGATTTCAGAGGCCCTGGCAAAAGGTTGTTTAATTACATTCTTAACAGCTGTAGAATGACTGTTGAATATGCTTTTGGCAGATTGAAATCCCTTTGGTAATATCTACAGACCTATTTGGATTCCAGTGTCATCAATTCTGGCCACATTATTGTGACTTGCATTGCTCTTCACAATCTTTTTGAAGCCAGAAGTGAGCAATTTCCCCTCGACTGATATAGGACAGCAAGAGGTTGCTGAACCAGCACACGCAGCCAGGAATTGCACCTACCACAGCTAGAGCTGGCACCACAAGGGCAACAGAAGTCAAGGATGCTTTTTGCTCCCACATTGTGGACTTGCATGGCCCAATGGAAGAGAGGGAATAATATTTTTATGAATGCACTGGTAGGGGTGGGGAGGGATGGGGATGGCACTCATTGTTTTGGGGTAGTTCAGTACCGGGCAGGACTTATTGCCATGCAATGTACTTATGAATGACATGACCGCTTCTGAAATAGCGTGTATGTGTGTGTATGTATAATTCACAGTACGGATTCATATAAGGAAGTGATCGAATTGTGGATTGATGCATTTTACTGCATAGAAGAATGGTGTTTGTTTGCTAATTCCTAATTGTCCTTGAGCACCTATTTACCTTTATTATTTTAAATACACGTTGTATGATGTGATGCAATAATAGCAATAAACTTTCTTGATGACATAAAAAGCTTTATTTAGAAATGTGTTGGAAAAGCACCACATTCACCCATTGCCAAGCAGGCCAGCTGCCATTACCACACCAAAACACCATTTACAACAGAACCTTAAAGGAAGAAAAAAAAAGTACATGAACAAGTTCCAATGAGCTAGGCAGCAGTTCTGCAGAAAAGGATCTGGGGGTTACAGTGGATAAGAAGCTGGATATGAGTTAGCAGTGTGCCCTGGTTGCCAAGAAGGCTAATGGCATATTGGGCTGCATTAGTAAGAGCATTGCCAGCAGATTGGGAAGTGATTATTCCCCTCTATTTGGCATTGGTGAGGCCGCATTTGGAGAATTGTGTTCAGTTTTGGGCCCCCCACTACAAAAAGAATGTGGACAAGTTGGAGAGAGTCCAGCAGAGGGCAACAAAAATGATTAGGGGGCTGGAGCACAAGACTTATGAGGAGAGGCTGAAAGAACTAGGCCTGTTTAGTCTGCAGAAGAGAAGAATGAGGGGGGATTTGATAGCAGCCTTTAACTACCTGAAAGGGGGTTCCAGGGAGGATGGTGCTAGGCTGTTTTCAGTGGTGGCAGATGACAGAACAAGGAGCAACAATCTCAAGTTGCAGTGGGAGAGGTCAAGTTTGGACATTAGGAAAAAGATTTTCAGTAGGAGGATGGTGAAGCATTGGAATGGGTTACCTAGGGAGGTGGTGGCATCTCCATCTTTAGAGGTTTTTAAGCTGAGGCTTGACAAAACCCTCGCTGGGATGATTTAGCTGCGGATAGTCCTGCTTTGAGCAGGGGGTTGGACTAGATGACCTCCTGAGTCCCTTCCAACTCTTATATTCTATGATTATATGATTCTAAGTGAAAACTATGCAATCATGTGCAAGCCAGAAACCCCTCTTACTCCATGTTCCTTGGCCCACCATTCTCCTTTCCCTTCTTTCCCTGTGTGCTGCACGCTTGGCCTGGGAGGGGGAGGGGGATAGAAGCATCCATAGAGAAGGGGTTCAGTAAGGAGGACTGCATGGGTCTAAAATGTTCTGCCCAGCTGCTCATGGGGGCCCCAATGCATGGGCTACCCAGCCATGGCGTTTTCCAAGCTGTTTCGGGACTGCATCACAGAGTACCATACAGGGGACTCGTGGGGTACAGCCAGAGCACTAGAGATATCCGCCACTCAAACCATTCTCTCTGCTGAGCTCAGTCCTCCTCCCTTAGCTGCCATTCCTGATCCAGGAACCCCAAAGCATATGCCTGCTCCCACCCTGAAACCCTGTCCTCAAGCCAGCCTGAGCCTTTCCTCTTGCCTCTCGCCATGTCTTTTCTCTAGCTGTCAGTCTCTCTGTCTCTGGCACTGGACCTACTTGTTGGCCCTCTCCACAACATCAACCATAAGTTCATAATGGAAACACTTTCTCTTGGAACAGTCCATGAAGGTTTGTTGGGCCAAGCTTGTAGTGCATGGAGGGCATGCTGTGGAATATTGCAGCGAGCAGAGATGCGGGGGCCTGGAAATGGATATGACACGAGGGTTATTACTCCAGTAGCTCAGTGCAGGAGCACAGAAAAAATCCTTGTGGAGTGTCAAGGACATAAAATGTTACTTTTCCAAACTGAACTACAAAATATTGTGAGAGTGATGCTTCAGACCGCAGAAGCTCCCTGGACACAGCCTGATTATTGCAGTGAATGAAGTGCTAACACAATAGTAAGTTAAAAATTCACCAATGTTTTGTTTTTTTTGTTTTGTTTTCTAAAAATTGTAGAACTGATTGGGGTTGCTTCCAAAATAGGTCAGCTTAGCAGGGCCAGCACTAGGCAATTGGTAGGACAACTGTCTATTTCAGATGAATACCATGAATCTAGATCAGATCTAAAATTTTCTGACAGAACAGTTTTCTGTCAGAAAATTCTGACTCCATGAAAAATACATCTTTGATGGGAAGAGATTGACTGATTTTTTTGTCAAAATTTTTAGCAGAATATTTTGATAAGGACGAAGCACTTCATTCAGATATTATCTTGTTGGGAATATGATAGTCAATGATAAAGTCAAAATGAAGTGCTTCAATAAGGCCAGTTTTTTTAGGGAAATTTAGTTTCATGGGGAAGTTTGAAATGTTGGCTCTTGTTCTGATTTGGGCAGCACACAACTTGGTTTCCTGCAAGGGAGTGAGAGTGGTCACCTTCCTGCAGCGCTGATGTCTCTGGGGAGCTCCTTCTGAGGCAATGTGCACTGCCCCATAACCAGGGCTGTGATTTAATGCTTCAGTGTAGCCCTCACTTAGCGAAAAGTCACTATTAGATTATATTTTTATCACAAGGGGACAGTCTCAGCCTTTTCATTACTTTCTTTAGCTGCCCTGTATTAAAAACATTACTGTGTGGGAACCAAATGGAGAACACATATGAAAATGTGGACTCTTTAGGGACACTTGCTCTTTTTTTAAGCCAGCCATAAAACTTTAAAAAAAACCCTTATAATTCTATTAAAGTTGATGGGAAAATATATAAATGCCAAGCCACTTTTATTAGATTTGTGCCAATACACTTGACTACAGTTTAATCTGAAATATTAAATGTTACTGAAGCTTATGACTGGAATTAAATTATTTTGATTTATTGTCCTAAGAGCCAGGTTGTCAATGACAAGGCATGATTTTTCTGTACCAGAAGAGTCTCTGAGGAATTGAACAAGCAGCCACGAGAGTCTAATAATATGCTGGTGCAGGAGAATTTCAGAATAAGAAATTGTTCTTCATCTCGGTTTTCTAACTTTTCAAAAACTTTCTGTACAAATATGTTTTATTCTTTTACAAATGCCTTTATTTTTCTAGTTTTCATTTCCTGTCTTCTATTATTCTTTCCTGCTTGCAAATAGTTTATTTCTCTTTCTATATAAACAGTGGCCATGTGCATATTATAACCTTAAAGTTAAATATTTTATGGACCAGATATGTTTGAAAATGTGAATGAAACTCATTTTGCTAGTTACATTTAATTTAAATGGTGTAAAAACTGGGAGAAATCTGACTCTTCAGAAAGAGCTTTTAAAAATCAAATCAAAACAAAACAAATGTTTGTGAAACAGAGGGAAAACTTACATTGCTAAATCATAAAACTGACGCTTAAAAAGAAATTGTCCCATTGATTTGGGGCCAAGATTTGCATTTTGTAGAGAGAAGGTCTAGGGAAGCTTTAAACTGATGAAATTTTGAAAATAGCTTTCTGTTTAGATGAAAACCTTTCCCTGCAGTGTTTGAAACCAGACGTTGCAGCATCCTTGCATTACGGTCAAAAGTAAAATAGACTGGAAACCAACTACAAACAAACATTAAACAAATGGCTGTACTACTATTGTCCAACTGTAAAAGTAAACAATAGGATACACAATGGAAAGGAAACTGGGTTGTAAATGTTAAAAGTGAAAGAATGTTCAAAATCTGTGTGCTGAGCTGCGGCATGAACCACTCCTGCTAGGCCTGGCCACACTTAAAAATTTAGGTTGACATAATTACAGTGCTCAGGGGTGTGAAAAATCCACTTCCCAAGTGCTGTAGCTATGCCAACTTAACTCCATCCCCGATATAGACATAGCGGATTAATGGAAGAATGCTTCCATCAACTTACCTACCTGTGCTCAGAGAGGTGGTATTTTTATAGCGATGGAAAAATCCCTTCCATTGCTGTAGGCTGTGTCAATGCTATGGAGTTATGCCAACATAGCTATGGCAATGTAACTTTGCCACTATAGTCCCTGTGGTGTCGACATGGCACTACTGCCTCAGAGAACATATGCAGAGAGAGTGGCTGATGCACTGATCTCAGAGAGACTGCAGTTCCTGTTCCTCTCTTTGCCTGACTTCATGAGTCTACTTTCTGTCTACAAGGGAAACCAGTATAAGGTGCTTTGTTTCTAAAAGCCTATGATTTTTAACTCAACAGTGTCTTTTAGTCTAATATATTAATTTTTTCTATTGCAGATGAAACAGCGTGAATCTAGAGTTGCTCTAAAATTTTCCAGTGGAACAGTTTTCTGTTGAAAAATGCTGATTCCATTAAAAATAAATATTTTATGGGGACCAATTGATTTTGTCAAAATTTTTGCCAAAAAGTTACCCAAATCTTTTGATAAAGATGAAGTGCTTCATTCAGATACTATCATTTTGATATTATAATATAATAGCCAATGAAAAAGTCAAAATGAAGTGCGTCAATAAGGCCAATTTTGGGGGCAAATTTAGTTTCATGGGAAATTTTGAAATGTGGACTTTTTTTTATTGATTTGGGCAGCACACGACTTGTTTTATTGATGATCAGGTTGCCAATCAGCCAGAATTACCCTGGTTGAAATGACAAGACCCTTAATATTCAAACATAGCCAGGAGAGAGGAGAGGCTACAGAAGGTAAGCATATGGGACTGTACTGGCTAAGGATACATGATGAGTCAGACTCTGTTCTTCTGCAGTGCTATACAAACTGTTGCCAAATCCCAAATTTCCCAACTGTGAAATGACTGTTTCTATTTGATAATGGCTTGTTTCAAAGGCGGATTTAGGAAAAAGCAGTAACTAAAGTTCAAGTTTTATAACAAGTCAGTCTGCATGGCAGATTTTTTTTTTCTTTTTCTGCAAACAGCGAAGTTTAAAAGGATTTAAGTTCTAAGTTACTAGGATGAGCAGGCTCTTGTCGCACATTGTATCTATCTTATTTTAAATTCATTTGAAAAAGCACTGCCTGATTTTTAGAGGGACAGTGATGACATTTGACACATTCCTTTAAAATATCTGTTTGCAAAATTAATCCTATTTTTATGTTTATTTTCAAAATAAATGCTTCAGAGCTCTTTTTAAAATAAATCTAGCGCTTGTGAATGATGCTGGACTGACAGCTTGGAAACTGAAGTCCTCCATTTATCCACAAAAAATGGTATAGGAAGGAAACTTTTCCATCTTATCAGTTTGTCTTTATAACTGTCTCTATGATAGTTCGGTTTTCATCTAGGTTTTGGCTTCTCTCTGCTTTAAACTACAAAAAGGACACCCAAATTAATGATCATAGAAATGGAGGGCTGACAGGGACTTCAAGAAGTCATCAAGTCCAGCCCCCTGTGCTCTGACAGGACCAAATAAAGGAAGACTATGTCTGACAGGTGTTTCTCCAACCTGTTTTTAAAAGCCTCCAATGATGGGGATTCCACAACCACCTTTGGAAGCCTATTCCCTAGCTTAACTGCTCTTATAGTTAGAAAGTTTACCTAATATCTAAGCAAAATCTCCCTTGCTACAGATTAAGCCCATTATTTCTTGTCCTACCTTTAGTGGACATGGAGAACAATTGATCTCCCCCCCTTAACATATTTGAAGACTGTTATCAGGTACTTTATTCAATCTTCAACATACCCCATTTTTTAAATCTTTTCTGATAAAAACCTGACCTATCATTTTTGTTGCTCTCCTATGGACTTTTTCCAATTTGTCCACATCTTATTTAAAGTGTGGCACCCCAAACTGGGCCTGGTACTCCAGCTGAGGCCTCATCAGTGCAGAGTAGAGCGGGACAATTCCTCCCGTGTCTCTCATGTGACATTCCAGTTAATATACTCCAGAATGGAATTAGCCTTTTTTGCAACTGTATCACATTATTGTCTCAATATTTAATTTGTGATCCACTATAACCCCTAGATCTTTTTCAGCAGTACTACTGCCCATCCAGTTATTCCCCCTTTTCTATTTGTGCATTTGATTTTTTTCTTCCTAAGTGTAGTACTTTGCACTTGTCTTAATAAAAATTGTCTTGTTGATTTCAGACCAATTTGTCAAGGTCCTTTAGAAATTCTTATCCTGTGCTCCACAGAGCTAGCAACCCCTCCATCCCGGTGTACTTTGCAAATTGTATAAGCATACACTCCACTCTATTATTCAAGACATTAAATGATGACATTGCCTAGTACCAGACCCAGCACAGACTTCTGTGGGATCTCACTAAATACATCCCTGCAGTTTGACAGTGAACCATTGATAACTACTCCTTGAGTATGGTCTTTCAACCAGTTGTGCACCCCTCTTATGGTACTTTCACGTAGATCACATTTCCCTGTTTTGCTTCTGAGAATATCATGTGGGACTGTGTCAAAAACCTTATTAAAATCAAGAAATATCACATCTACAGCTTCCCTCCAGCAACCCTGTTAAAGAAGGAAATTAGAGTGGTTTGGCATGATTTATTTTTGACAGATCCAAACTGACTATCACTTATTATCTTGTTAGCCTGTAGATGCTTACTAGTTCTTAAAAACTGAATAATGAATAAATGGATAGCCTGATGGTGATGGTCTCACAAAATAACATGGTCAGATTCATGTGGTTGTGGTGCTGGCTATGACATTGCCACACAATAAGAGTTATTCAGTGTTCAATCTGGTAGTCCAGTAGTGTCAACTACATATGAATGGCAATTGCATCATATTGAGCTTGAGTTACTTAGGAATATACTGCATATTCACTGGTACTGAAGGGGGGAAAAAGTCTGGGTACTGTGAATTACTATAATAAGTCTCTTCAGTTTCTGTACTTGGTATTGTTGGATAGTCCAGTGGATAGGACTATAACTTAGAACATGAGAGATCCAGTTTCAACTCTGCTTTGCCAGAGCTTCCTGTGTGATCTTGAGCATGTCACTTAGCTCTCTGTGCCTCAGTTTCCCATCTGAAAATGAGGGATAATAGCAATTCTGTACCTCACAGATCAATACATTAAAAATTGGAGGGGGAGGGGGTCTAGTTACTATGGTGATGGAGGGCCATAAAAGTACCTTAGATAGATTCAGCTTGGTGCAACACATTCAAGTAAATACAGTTCTTACATTTGTATACTTAATGTTTTCCATTTGTGAGAGTTCCTTTTATTCTTTCTCTTGTAGCTAGCTGTGCAACTGAAAAGTGAATAGCTGCATTTTTCTTGTGAATGATGTAACTTGTAGTTCACTCCTGTAAATTGTTTATATTTCAATTATTAGTCTGAAATGGTCTGGGCCAAATGTAACTGAAATACAAAATCCACCCTGTTTATTCCTTCCTTCTCTTTTCTGAAGAAATAACCATTTATGTTCATTTTTCACATGTAGTAAAGATGAATCTGAGCTGGAAAGTTCAAATCTGGATCTTAATTTTCCCAAACTTTGGAAGTGTTAAAGCCTGGAGTATTTGTTTAGATCCATCATTATTATTATAAGTACTGAAAGTTCAGTGTAAAATACTATATCCATTAATAATGAACCACTGTAAGAATAAATAAAAATGGCACTATATCTGGATATTTACTGCATCCAAGTTTGATATTAAATTTTCTACTGAACTAAATACCAACACAAGAAGATCAGTTAATTAAAATTTTACAAGAATTTATACAGTGGCGCGGGTAAAGACCAAACTAGAGTGTGACTTTTCAAAATTTAAAACCGTGTCGATACAAGCTGAGTGAACTATTACTTATGATACAATTTTGATTTTAAATATGATTGGCAGAGCTGGTACAGCCAAAAGTGGTGAAGGTTGCCTGACTCGTCCCATTAGGAAAACCTGTTTTCAGCTGCTTATAACTTTGCTAAATTTTAACTGTTCAGGCTGAAATTTTGCAGGTCAGATGTCTGCCTCACTCTGATTTATTTTTGAAATTTCAGCAAAACCAGTTCAGACTTGGGGAAAATACATTGTTTTGTCCACATTAGAAAAATTCTTTAAACTGTTTTGTTGAGACGCTCTAGTGCCCCCACGCTTTGGAGTAGAGACTCGAATATCAGCAGGGGGATGGTGCCCTTGTGTTAGAGATATGCCTTTTGCTGTTTCTCTGGGGAAAAAATCTCTGAAAAATCTCATGCTCAGTAGACACTTTGGGGAGTTAAATTCTTTGAATATTCCATTTTACTCACTAGGACTATTACTACAATTGCTGCTTCTGTGACTTACCATGGTACAGAGCACAGGACATGAGAGCTGCAAGTTCTCCACATGCTTCTGCTCCCAGCAAAGCAGCACAGAGGAGGAAACAGCCTGAATTGAATACAGCAGACCTAGCTGGCTGGGGATGGGAGAAGCGGGAGTAGGCAGAGGGAGTAGATTGGGAGGAGCTGATTGGTGGGGGGGACCTGGAGCTGGGAATGAAGAGTGGCACTGGGTGAGCAGAGAGACAGGACTGGGACATGGATGGGCTGGAAGGAACAGGGGCATAAAAGGTCAGACTTTGGGGGAAGGAGGGGCAGAATAGTCTAGAGCACACACTTCTCCATAATCTGGAATGGGATGCTGGTTTCCTGAGTCTCACCATTCCTCTGTTGTCAGCAAATATCTGTGAAAGCTACTGACAAAGAGCATGTCTCCTGCCTTTCTAGTGCTGATAAACAGAGAGAATGACAAACTATTTCTGCTGGCAGTCACTTCATTAGTTCAAGGGGCAGAGACAGATGTGGTGGAGGGCAGTGATTCCCAAACTTTTTACTAAGGTGACTTACCAACTGCATTGTGTCCTTTTCCCCCTCAACCTACCCAGGGTCCAAATTTGTGTGTGTGTGTTTGTGTTGTGGGTAGGGGACGAAATCACAGGCCAGTGTTCTCCTCCTCCTCAACTGCCACCACCTCGAAGGCACTAAACTCCTGCAACAGAATCTTGTGCCCTGGCACCACAACCCAAACCCACAACCCAGCCTGGTGTGGAGGGGAGGTCCCAAGGGGGAAGGGCTGGAGAATGAGCCCGCCCTGCATTCACACCCTGTGTGCACTCCTGTCATGATGCAGGGGTGGCCGAGCCAAATTGGAGAGTGTGTCATTGTGACCCATGCACCATGTCGCAATGCCAGGAGCAGAGAACCGGCCCAGCCCTGTGGGACAGGAGCTGCCGCTGTGGGGTAAGTGTGGAGCAGGCTTGCTCTCCAAGCAGCCTCCCGCTATACCCTGCAGGGCCTGTGACCCGTAACAGGCCTGCACCCCGTCTAGAACTTTCCTGTGACCCACTGGTGGGTCAGGACCCACGGTTTGGGAAACGTTGATCTAGAGGTTCCAGTTCTACTGATGCCCCTCGTGGGTGTCAACATGATGGAATTTGTTTTTTCAGTTTGATTTAATTAAAAACACACACACAAAACACGTTAAGAGTCTGTTAATGTTCCGAAGTCATGTTAGGAAATGGGCAACTATTAGTCAGCCTTCTTAAGTGTATGTATTACAATAATATGTGATCATGTAATTAAAGGTCCTTTTTTCCATGAGACCTCTGCCTCATTCAATACACAGACCTATTTGGTCTTGCCCTGGGGGTGAATCAGGGCTGTGTAGCGAAGGAAGCTATTGTATGTAGGACCCTGCTTCATTTATTTACAGAATTTGGAAGGTGAAGTGAATGAACCAAGACTGAAGGGAGAGAAAATATGGTTTTATGATTAAGGCAGCTGAATACTGTCCTTGTAAAATGGATTCTACCCCTTTCTCTGCCACAGAGTTCTTATATGGTGCTGGGCAAATCACTTAAACCAGACTTTTCACAAGTGACCACTATGTGTGTATTCTTCATTTTCTGGATGCCAAACTTGAGACCCTGGGGTCTGATTTGTGGGAGTGCTTAGCATTGACAGTTACACAACTGAAGGCAATGGGAGTTCTGCTTTGAACATAAAGTATTGCTTAATACTAAGTACTCTGAAAAGGTCCTATGTATCTCAGATTGGGCACCCAAAATTAGTGGGCCATTTTGGCTTCTAATCTCCCCATAGCTCAGTTCCCTATCTGGAAAATGGGGATAAAAATGCTTCCTCACTTCACAGGGTTGTTGTGAAATATAAACTCATGAATGTTTGTGAAGCACTCAGTTACTCAACAGAAGTGGCTTCGTTCAACACAGAAATAGTAGATCTGACATTCCTCATTATATGACTGATACTCTGGAATGCAGAAGATAGAATCACAGTTTGAAACTGGATGACCCAGAAAATAGGTAGTGACATATGTGATCTTTCACCTTTGGTCGCCAGTTTCAATACAGCCAAGGCCAGCAGTGACTAAAAGTTATTACCATCTGACAGCTGCTCAATGGCCTATGTAAAATGAGTTGATAATTGCTCTCAGTTCTCCTTCTAGCAGACAGGTGTCCACATCATAATTAGCTCTAATTGGCAAGGTTGTTGGCAGTATCAGCAGAAAGGTTAAGGAATGAATGAGCATGGAAGGTGAGCTACTGTCTCAGCCTAGAAGTTGTGTGCCTCCTGTATAAAGTTGAAGCATATTTGTGGGGAGGTTTCTTGCATTGTTGCATTTTGTGTTGTAGCTGTTCCCTGGAGAGAATGTGTTAGCCTCCAGGACTCTCAACCTAGATTGCTTCTTTCACAAGCAATCAAATTCATTTAAACCTTCTTAAAATAGAGCACCTCTACTCTCCTCAAAATGGAAGTGAGGGCAGCTATGGATGGGGCAGCTGCTTTAGAGAAAATGGGAACTTTCTGAAATCTTGGGCATGAACTAATTCTGACCCTTTGTTTAGCTTGAATTGGATCAAGTTAGAGAAATACATTTTGGTTTGTGAAGGGCAGCTGGATTGGAAAAAGAGCTCTAAGAATGCAAAGTGTACAATGAGAAAGAGGGACTCATCCATGTTTCAAAATGCAATTCCTGATCTTTCTTCCTCATCACCCCAACAACTACTTTCAGTTTCATAGAATTATACAGTCATAGAATATTAGGGCTGTAGAGCCCCAGGAGGTCATCTAACCCAACCCCCTGCTCAAAGCAGGACCAACCCCACTAAATCAGCCCAGCCAGGACTTTGTCCAGCCGCAACTTAAAATTTCTTAGATGCTTCTCCAATTTCTGGTTGTTATAACAATCCTGCTGCCTGTGTACTACTGTCTTGGACAAGAGTCCCTTCGTTGTCATCTGCATCCATGACAGAGGCCAATATGAGATTTGTTGTGTCTGCACAGCACCGAGCATCGTGGGCTATGGGCCGTGACCAGGACGCTTAGGTGCAACGGCAATACAAATTGGATTGAAATAGCTGGCACTGAAGCAACTATGATAGTTATCAATTGTAGGGTCTCAGGATAAGCCGGGTAAAGGGATCTGAGTTGGATGGAAGTGAGAATTTTAGAGGGAAGGAAGAGAGAAGTGTCATGTGCAAGGCAGGAAAGATGATGTGAATGGGGGGAGAAGTGATTAGGTGTGGGTTTTGGCTATGTACACTACTGTTTGGGGTTAGGGTGGGTGGATTTATTGATTCTGATATATCATTGTATTCTCAGTGACTTAACAGCATGGAGCCTAATGCATACTGGATAAAGGACATGCTTATAATATGATCAATACAGACTCATCGCACAGCTGGCAATATTGAATATCTTTTCTATTTTGGCATGCAGCATTTATTCTCTCCTTTGTTGCTTATTCTAACTTATGTTTTCTGGTGACAGTGATAATGGGTTTTAAAAGTCATTCATAGGATACATAATCACCATCAGTGGAACAAGGACCAAACCAAAACCCTGGATCTGGACGTTCCGGAACTTTGGCTCTTTTTCCAAACTTCGTGACTTAGAGTCATCTCTAAGCAACAGCGAGAAGAACAACAACAGGTGACTGGAGACAGTAATAATAACAAGGGAAGGTGGGGAAAATGTTTTATTGACCATTCTGGAGCTTGATCTCTGTAATATAATCAAGTTTATTTCCTTAGGGAAAGTGAATTATTCTTATATTTTTGTTGCTTTCCTTGAAGTTAAAACAACAACTAAAAAGAAAAATACCAGTGATTCACTGATGTTAGCTTTTCTTGAGAATAATTACCTGTCCCCCCTGCTAAAGTGCCAATAGGTATTATCCTGTTAGGATAATTGTAGCATTTTATCATGTTGGCAGATCCTTTGTAATCATTTTTTTTCCCATTAAGCAACACTAGATGTGCAGTGAAACCTTGGCTCAGGACACCTTTTGGCAGTTTCACAGCTGCTGCTGAATTGGAATGCAGTGGCACTCATCATTCCAGACCGTGTGTCACCCGGATCAGATTTGGCATTTTAAGTGCTGCTTGTAAATTCCATGACCAAGCTAGGGGACTGGACTCTGAGAGCATTGCTCCATCCTGATATGAAGGTGTTGCCTTCACCTGTTGCAGTCGCAAGCATCAGGTGATTTATGGAACTGTAGGAAGATGAAAGTCGGTGTCAAAGGATCCATTTCAAAGGCCTCCAATTTCCTCTCTGTGAGCAGGAGACAGGAATTAGGGATAATGCTTTTTAGACTTAAGGAGATTTTTTTTTTGCTTCTATTTATAGCTGGTTTTAATGCCAGATATTAGCAATATTTTAAGATCACTAGCGACATACTCATTAAGTAGCACATTAATCTCTAGGTCAGTGGTATGAACAGGTTTGTTTTCTTTTTTAAAAAGGGAAAGAAACCCTTTGCTAACTCCCCATTGTATGGGGTTTGCATGCTGTTCCTACTGCTGCTCTTTTATAGATTGCTTTCTGTCTCACAGGGGTAAAACTTCAAATTGAATCACCACAGGTTCGCATGTATCACATCATTTATGAATTTATACTGTGCATAAGACTATTTTTTTACTACCAGCCCAGAGTGACACTTTTCAGTAGAATACTGATTAAAATGACTTGAATTTATTTCATTTGAAACACTGTATTAGCTCTCTGAACTCAGAGGCTAGGCAACAGCATAAAGGAAATAAACTCTAAATATATTTATATCCTAAATTGTGTTGTTAAAACTACATTGCAATAATTATCACCTACATAAGATGAAATTGTGACAAGATTCAAACATACTTTACCTCTTAAAATACACATTTGCCCTGGGCCTCCCACTGATTACGAACACGATAGGCTAACAGGTTACATTTTCCGGCACGGTTAAATCATATGAATGCCTCTTAATTGGACATATGTTTTCTGTCCTAGAGTGTTAACATTTGCTCACAAAAGGGGGGGGGGAATTCCCATGCAATAAACTCTGTTAAGATCAAAATAAGGCATCTGCAATTCTGAGAGTGTCAAGACCTCTGGTTTCCTATGCCCCAGGCTTGTGTAATTGTTGCCACCACCAAGCTTTGCACTTGGAAATTTTATATCATGTTACCCCTCATTTGGCTCTCTTATTCCAAGGACCCTGTTCCCAGGAGCAGGGTGCTTATTGATAGATATGGTAGATGTATTTGAAAGCCACTGCAGGAAAACCCAGTCCTCACAGTTCCTCTCCAAACTTGGGTAACCAACTTTTACTTTATTAGCTACAAGCAAACCATAAATGAACTCAGTTACTGTGCATTTAGAGGTGCTCTCTTCACTCTCTCAAGGAAAGGAAAGTCTTATTATGGATCTCAGTTATGACTTTCTTCTCAGAAGCTGCTGGGATGTCCATCCCCTGAACTTGGCTTCCATGTCACCTTAATCGTAGTCTGAACTCCTACAGTCCTTGATGGATTAGTCTCTGGTATCTTGAAAGCCAGGCTCTAGAAAAACACACTCCCAGCCTGCAAGCCTCAGTTTTCCTGTTCGCTAGTTCTCGCCCCACTGCTGCACTGGAACAATTCCATGGTGGCTCTTTGAAAACAAATGGACCTTTACAGAGCCCTCACATGCTAAATCAGTGTCTATTGTCCAACCACAGATTTCACTCCCCACAGCCGCATGCATAAAATAACATTATCTTACCACATTACCTAACATTGTCCCTAGGGTGAAAAAAAACCATAAAAGAATGTAGTTGCTTAAATTAAAATAAAATTAACCATGCAAAAATCAAACTAAAGATAAGGAGTAACTACATAAAAACCCTAAATGTTGGAACATATCTATATGTACAGTGAAGGTCAATCAAACAATCTTAATGCCTTCACCACACACCTGGCATGCAACACCTGGCATATAAGTTAGATATGTGTCAATTGCAAGTCTCATAATATAATCACTCCTTGATGTTCAAAAATCCTATACAACTTGTTGGATAGGCGCCAAATGCTTTCACTGTTGCTAAGTAATTTAAGAAAGGCTGCTGCCTCTAGCTGAGGACAGCTAAAATCCTGCATAATTTTGGAGTTTGCCTTTGTGCTTTGTCAAAATCAAAGCATGTGGCTATAACTTAGTGCATCACAGTTTAAATCCAGCCCTACCTCGTGCTGAGAGGTACTTACATGAGTGGTTTGCTTGGATACTGAGGTCCTTTAACTTAGGAGACTAGTATCACACTGGACAGTAACTCTACATTTTCCTACTTCATATTCTATTGAGAGTCTTTTCAGTTTGAGAATTTCCTTAGGGTTTTTAGAAATGCATAATGGCCGTCAGAATGTCACAGGTGCTCTTAACAGGTGTATGTTAGCCTTATGTGATAAAGAAACAGAAACACTTTATTGTGAGACCTTGTTGCCTGAGGGTGCAGACATTCTAGGTTGCAAATGCCCTGGTGGCTCTAATGTGACCATTAGGAAGCTCACAGCCTGGGAAAGCGAGCATTCAAATGTATATAAACCATGGCAGATTGGACATAGGCCTTAGGAGTCCAATAGCTGCAGCTGTAGACATCTCAGTTCATGCATATTTACATGAGTCCAACCTGGACTTTAGGAAGCTCATAGCCTGTGGCTGAAGACACATTAAGAGTACATCTACACTGCAGCTGGGAGCAGCTAGATTTGCTAGATGTGCTAGATTTGCTCGTGCGAGCATGCTAAAAACAGCAGTGAAGCTGTGGATCTCATGGGCAGTGGCTTGGGCTAGCCACCCGAATATGTACCCAAGGGAGGTGGTTTTGTACTCAGGTGGCTAGCTCGAGTTGCTTCTCAGCCTTCCCCTAGCTGCACTGCTTAAGTTTAGGGCTTGCCTACACCCTTAAAATGCTTCTCTGTGCTGCTGCAACTGTGCTGCTGTAGTGCTTCGGTATAAACACTACCTATACCACTGGGAGAGATTCTCTGGTATCTCTAGGTAATCCACTTCCCTGAGGGGCAGTAGCTAGATTGCTGGACGAATTCATCTGTTGGCCTAGCAGTGTTTACACAGGGACTTAGGTTAGCATAACTGCATTGCTCACATTCATACCCTGTAGTTATGCCAGCCTAATTTTCTAGTGTAGACCAGGCCTTACTCAATGTGTTAGTCCAAATAGAACAAGCATGTGTCTGCGTGTGTGTGTGTCTATGCATCGGGAATGCTTTATCCCAGCTGCAGTGGAGACATAAGTCCATGTCCACACTACCACTTATGCTGGCAAAATTTATGTCACTCATGAGAGACATAAGTTTCACTGGCATAAGTGGCCGGGTGCATAGCACTGTATTGCCAGGAGAGCTTCTCCTGCCGACATAGCCACCGCTGCTCATTGAGGTGGTTTTATTATGTCGATTGGAGAGCTCTCCCCCATCAGCATAGAACGGCTACACAAGCGATCTTACAGTGGTGCAGCTGCATCGGTACAGCAGTGCCACTGTAAACTCACTAGTGTAGGTATAGCTTGAGGAACACATGCACAGTTGCTCTGATGTGAGCCTTATTATAAATCCTAACAGCTACTGTTGTTTACACTGTGGTAGTGCCTAAAGGCCTAATCAGGGATTAGACACCCATTCTGCTAGGGACCGTACAGAATGTAGAAAGGCCTTCCTCCAAAGAGGCTTCATGAATTTGGCCTATTTTTCCTCTTTAGTTTATTCCCTCAAGACACTGGTCTTTTTATTGCTCTTGGCTGCTGCTATTAATGTGCACTTATGTTTGGGATGCGGATGATTCCTTAAAAAAAAAATAAAATTGAAAATTGTAAGAAAAATACACTTTCTCCTTTCTTTAGGGCTCAGTACTGCAAAGTGCTCTTGATTGCCTCTGAAGTTAGTGAGAGTTGTGGGTGATCAAGGCGAGGTCCTTAAGTCTTCCAAACAGCCCTCTGTTAGTGAGAAACATGTTTTCGGTGAGTGCTTGTTTTCCTACAGTATTTATCCTATTTAGGGATGAACAATGCTGTAGATATGCAAGTGCCCCCTCATGTACCATTGACCTAAATGGTTAGCACCACTAGTTTCATGACCAAACTCAATATTAGCTTCCCTACAGATGTGACTAACCAAGGGCTTGACTTAATTGGCTTGCAGCCAACTTTGCCAGTGTACCTTTTACAGAAAGTTTAATTTTATTGTTTTGAAAACTGAATTGTGTGTTTAATTTTCTGGCGAGATGGTTATAGTACAAGTTAACATATCACTTTCGCTTACAGCACTTAAATCACCTTGCATTATGTGACTTAGTACGATTCCCAAAGTGGGATTACTGGGCCCCAGTAGTGTGCTGTGGGTGTGATGCTGGCAGACCAAGGACCCTATGCCTCAATTGAACGATGACCAATAAATAGCTCTGACTGCATTAGTACAGGTAAAATACATGTTGTTTATAAGAATGTGTTTAGACTTTATGAAATGCTCCTAGGATACTCCATGTATTAATCTCACTTATAGCATCTGAACCCCATGATATTGAGCTTTTGCATTGTAAATTGCTGTAAGTGTGTAACTCATCAAACAGGAAAGAAGCATTAATTAATGTAAAAGGCTGGCTTTCTACAGAAGGTGTTAGGTCCTGCCCACCAAGAAGGTCCACTGAAACCAAATGAGCCATTGTGAAAAATCAAAGAACAAAGACTTTGTTCATTTCATTCCTCACCTTCTTCTCCCCCCATGAAGAGGAGACCTGTGAGTGAACTTATGCCATCAACTAGAACTCTGGGAGGAAGGGATTTAAAATCCTGACAAAAAGAAACTAAATCTTTTATGCAGCTTGGACTCAGAGGGGCAAGGTTTACTATCCATAAGCAAAAGATCCCCAGTGCTTTGCCTGGACTGGCCTTCAAGGACGTCTAGATAGTGCTTATTATTGAAGCGTCTATCACCTTTTGGAATCTAAGAAGATGACTGATTTATGTTGTATATTTACCTGCTTTAAGCTTGTAAATAATTCTAGTTGTGTTTTCTTTATTAATAAATCTTTAATTGGTTTATTATAGGATTGACTACCAGCTTTATCTTTGGCATAAGGTTTGAGGTGCAACTGACATGGGGTAAGTGATCGGTCCTTTGTGATTGGAAGTAACCTTAATATTGTGGTGATTTTGGGGACCATCTATCACAAAGGCAAGTTTACCTGGATGGCAAGGTAGATCAGATTACCCAAGGGGACTGTCTGTGACTCCTTGCCAGAGGATGTTTTGAAGGCCAAGACTATAATGGGATTAAAAAAAGAATTAGATAAATTCATGGAGGATAGGTCCATCAGTGGCTATTAGCCAGGATAGGCAGGGACTGCTGTTTGCCAGAGGCTGGGAACGGCTGACGGGACGGATCACTTGTTGATTACCTGTTCTGTTCATTTTCTCTGAAGCACCTAGCATTGGTCACTGTTGGAAGACAAGATACTGGGCTAGAGGGCCTGAGGAGCTCACGCTTGATGCTTGGTTGGAGTAATTTAAGTATTGAACTCACAATCAATTTTATAACAATCCATCCTCACACTTTTGAGCCACTCCAGATGGCTTGAAAGGAGGTTATATGGGGATCTGTCCCTTGAGCTGAAGCCAGCACACACTGGAATGGCATTCTGCCACTTTTGCTGTATGGAGGATGCCATTTTGTTTTTAAAATAGCCTCCTCCACACAGCATGACCTTGCTTGTAAAATGCATGAGAGGTCATACCCACAGGGACGTTCTGATAGTATTGGAAATGAAAGGGCTCCCGGACACTTGGTAAGATGCCAAAGGGGTACTTGGGGGAGAAAAAAGTTTGGGAACCACCGTCTTAGTATATTCTGAGTGCTAATGTTTCAAAGAATGAAAACCAGCCTTTTATGAACACCATATTTCTGTTAGCCTGGCCTTCCTCCATTGTGTTAAAAAGAGGTGGTCAGGTAGGTGACAAACGTGGGCTAAGCTTTTTCATTCAGTTAGCTAAAGTAACAACCATTGGGTAGGTGCTTAGGAGTAGACTTCTAAGGGCGAGAATCCCAAAGGGGATCTTAGGCTCAGTGTTACAGTACTTAAATTTAGGTGCCCTGCTGCCCAGTGGAATCCTCAGCCCTGAGCTGTATTCCCTATACAATGACTGGGTAAGGCCCTGTATAAATCAGTTTCACAGACTTCATGGAAATCATGACATTAGCCTAATACTTTGATTTTTGCAACAGTGGGCAGGCAGAAGCCAGGGCAGCGCTCCTTCACAAACCTGTTCATGCTCCAAGCAGTGGATCGGAGTCTCAGCTCCAGCAGTGTCTTCCCTGGACCTTCTGGGGGCCATTGTGGGGGCAGACCGGGACTCCTAATTGCTGGGCATTGTCAGTTCTTCCCCCATCTCCCTGTCAGCTGGCTGACTGGACAGGAAGCAGCAGCAGTCTGGACCAGAGCTGGGCTGAATGGTTGGAGCCATGTGGCGAGAGGCACCACCCCAATTCCCAGCATGGGCCTGATTTGCCACCCCAGGGATACCACCTGTGGGTAAAATTTTAAAATTAAAACTTTTTAAAAATAAAACCCACACTGTATACAGGGCTTTCTGCATGGGAAGAGTTATGCGCCTAAGAATGGGAGTCACAGAAGCTGGTAAGCTTGTCAGTGTGAGATGCTGAGGAGAAGGGCATAGCCCAAGACCTGTTGGGCTGGAGTGAAAGATCCATCTGCACTTGAGATTCACAGCCATGAACTTCCCCCTGAAGTTAGGCACCGAAGCCAGATCCGCCCTTTCTATACCCCATAGCTCACTGGTTAGAGCATTTACCTGGAATGTGTAGAAGATGGAGGGATGCCACACCACCTTGTCCTCTTCACTCAAGCTCTCCTGTTGATGCTCTTCCACTGAGTATAAATTAAATATTCACTGGGGCAGAGAGTGTGTGCGAGTGACTGTATGGCCCAGTGGTTAGGGCCCTCATCAGGGCTGGGGGACACCCAAGTTCAACTTCCTCATGCAATGAATATTTAATTCAGAGTAGAACAGCTTCGACTGGAGACACTGAGACAGCCCTGCCCACAATATATCATAGCCCAGTGCTAGGGAATCCTCTCAATAGGTGAATGATGTGGGGTCAAATCCCTGCTCAGAAATTGAGCCTGGGTCTGCCACTTCCTGGGTGACTGCTCTTACCATTGGGCTATAAGTTATAAGGGGGCACACGTCCACATCCTTCTTCAGTTGCTTGTGCAGGGCTTGTTCTGTTAGATGGCCTAAAAGGCTGTTTACTGGATCGGGCCCTACAGGTGAGATAGTCTGGGGACCACCTAGCTTGAGGAACCTGCCAGGATTTAGGTGTGAAATAGGTGCCAGGTATCAGGACTTGGGTGTCTATGTGCGTGCCCATTGGCGGATATTTAGATGCCTTGGAGACCTTCTGGTGGAAACTTTGGCGTCTAGGGAATTTAGGCACCTACAGCGTTAGGCATCAGCTTAGCAGGGGTTTTAAGGATCTCAATTTTGGACATAGGCACCTAAATCCCTCTATGGATTTAGTCCTGCATGTCCAAGATGATCACTCAGCCTTCATTCAAATCCCTTCAAGAAACACATTTCTGTGGGTTTGGGCACTAGGCATGCTGTTTCTGTTTAAAATAATAAATAAAAATCATATTTATTGGTAGATAATTGTTAGCGAAGTCTGCAAAAGACCTTGAATGACTGAACATAGTTTACCTGTGACTGTATATCCCATGATGCTATTTGTACCCAAATGAGGCCTACTCATTTTCAAAAAGTATTTTTAGATAACTTTTGACCTATTCTCTTACCTGATCACATTCATGTTAGTGCACGTTTGAACTGCTGCCCTTGGAGAATTGTTCTGAAGACGGAACAGAGGGGTGTTCTGTTGAGGTCCAATGGGGAGACAAATGCTAGTAAAAGGTATAGACTTTTCTGGCTCAAACCAGTTACTGCTGAGGGTAGAGAAAGAAGTATTATCTGCCAAATCATAATTAACCTTATCAAACCCTGAGGTGACTCAACACATTATTTTATCAATAATACTTTATTTTTTTAGTTGGCTTAAGTTGGAGTCTTGAGCTTATGTCCAACTAAATGTGTTAGTTTTTAAGGTGCCACAGGACACTCGCTGTTATGCTAGGATGGTTTGCCAGTATAGCTATACTGTTATAATTATGCCAGTAAACCACATTGAGGCCCGAATTCTGAGCTTGGTGAAGAATCCACTCTGAAGTTCTGCTGCAGAACACTGAGTGACAACTGACAATTTATAAAAACACTCTGAGAAGTAAAAAGTTGTTTCACAGGAGGACAGGCAGTATTGTCACTGGATCTTCTCCTGGAGTGTTTTGGGTTATGGAGTTGCATGGAAGAGCCCCAAACTTTGGCTACCATTTTAGGGTCATGCTTCATTTTCATTCCATCTGCCACTGCATGTTAGCTGTTGAACAGAGCTAGGATTTCTGC
The DNA here is from genome assembly GCA_007922155.1 of Mesoclemmys tuberculata. Lineage (NCBI taxonomy): Eukaryota > Metazoa > Chordata > Testudines > Chelidae > Mesoclemmys > Mesoclemmys tuberculata. Next base: position 50,541,367 of record ML675610.1, on the reverse strand, counting down.
CATGGAGGTCACAGAAATTGTGAATATGAATGTAGTCAGTGACAGCTTGAAAATGGCTGTAAAAACAGAGTTGATTAGGCCCCCAGACCGAGTGGTGTTGTGATCTGGCACAGGGGATTGTGGTGCCGCTCATGTTTGGCCCATCTGCCCCTCCATAGATGGAGATGGGAATAGGGCAAACTTGAGTGGCGCAGTGATCCCATGTGCCAGGTTGCAATGTCCAGAGTGGGGAACCAGGCCCAGCTCCATGGAACAGAAAGCCACTACAGCAGGGTCAGACTCGGTTGGGCTCACTTTCAAGTCTCCCTCCCAGGCCTTGCCTTTCAAGGTTATTTGGTGACCTTTCCATGGCATTGTTTTTCCTTGCACCTTCGCTGTAAAATTTACCACAAATTTCTGTGCCAAAATCATAGTTTTCCTGATGAATGAGTCAGTATAGTAACATATAGACAACTTAATTTAAAATGAAATATTTTGTTCTCATCTGCTGCCAGGTCCACCAGTGAGTTTTTGATGAATGTTTCTGGTTGTGAAAAGAAGATTGCATGGGTGAATGGCCTGCTCTGGAGTTTTGACAGGCTGAAGGTTATTTTGGCATTTCTAAACTACCTGAATTATTTGAGGATTGCATGTTATAGTATGTTAAATTCATGCTTTGATATCTGAAAATAGCTTTTTTTTAGTGAGGAGCTTGTCTTTGTGGATTCTCACAAACTGAATATTTATTGTAGCTGAGTGATAAATAGTGAGATAATGGTGTTTTATAGGCAGTGAAATGACAAGGTCAGTTTTAATTAAGCTGAGATCAAGCCCAGTCTGTACTGCACACTTCTGATTAGGTTACTTCAAATTAACATAAGTTTTTGGAGACTCCACTGAAGTCAGTGGTGTTAAGCACCAGCTGTGCTGGCAGATAAGCATGGGATATAAGAAGGAGATAGTATTCACATTGAAATTAGCACTTGGCACAATATAATTCTCTGATTGCAAACTATGTGAAGTTGCCTGTGCTAATTGGTTGATTCTATTTGAAGCAGATGTTGTTAGCTTTCCCACTAATGATCTGGAGAGAAATTTTTTTTGAAAGACATGCCACGTTAGGTTCTCTGCAGTATAATAAGCTAATTACAACTTTAAGTACTTGCAGTAATTAGCACAATGTGTATAAAGTGGTCCTGATCTTTTCGCCCTGCTGCATTATTGTTAGGGCATCTTGAAAAACAAAAAAGAAAGCTTTCTGGATTTAGTTACCCCAGTCTCGCTTTTTGTTTTCCCAGACTTCTGTACTAAAGAGATAATGAACTAGACTTTTCTTAGTACATCAGTTAAACCTCTCTTTTCCCACTCTTTCTTCTTCCCCTGTCCCGCCTCCTCCAAATTATTGCTTCTTAGCCACATTCCTTTAGGTACTCTTTAATATCCTTAAAATCTTGTAATCTAATTAACATTAGCAAATAGCAATAAAGCATTTGTTCTAAACTGATTCAGTTGGTTGTTTACCCATATTTTACAGAGATCAAATGCATAGTCCTATTTAGTTAAAACAACAACTATGTCTTTCCAAAACAATTGTAACTTCATTGTTTTCTACTGATAGTTGCTACAAATTAGCATCACTTTTCAAAGAAGACATGTCATAAGAGGAACCTGAAAGATGGCTAGATGAACAAAATGAAAGAAAAAAATGAAAAGCAAATGAATTACATGAAAGCAATTAATTAGAAGCTGTACTTGTAATACCTTTGGATAATCAGATTTGTGTGTTAGTGATATAGACCATAGAATGTGATCTATATACACATATTATAAAAATTATTGTGCTGGGAAATCAATTTTAAAAGCAGTTTCAGCTAGCCTGATTCCTCTCCCCAATCCCATATGGATAGGCAGAATTTTTAAAATGTCTTTTCAGAACTCTTCTGAAGATTCAGTGCACTGTTCAAGAGTTGTACTTTTTGCCTATTTAGGTCCTAATCTTGCAATTGCTCACACAATAGCTACTTTATGTGAATACTCCCAGCTGGGAACTCCCATAGGAGCTTCTGTGACAATTACTAGTCTACACTTAAATATGGGAGGGGGTGGAGCCAGGGTACAGACAGAGCTGGGAAGGAAAAAGGAGAAAAGTAGCTGTTTTACATTGCTTTCCACCTCTTCTTCTCCTCATGGTGGCCATTTGTCAACTGTGGTCCTCTGATCAACTTCCAAGTGTAAACAGAGAAAGTAAAGCTATTAAATATTTTAGTTTAGTTTTACAATTCAAAATGAGCAATACAGTAAACTGCTGTTTGGAGAAAAGTGATCAAGAGTCTGGGGACCTGAAAAAAAAGTGTAAAGAAAATGTATTTAACAATTAGTATTTTTAGAAGAACAAAAGAAAATTATATTTTCTATTTCCCCTCAACTGTGAACTATTTTTTACAGTTAATTGATATTCAGTATGAATTAGTTTTTTAAACTTTTTTTTTGATGAAACATAAAACTAAGGATCCATACTTGGAAACAGTAAGTCACACCTTGGGGCGTAGTCATAAGCTGCTGATGCATTTCTTGGTCAGATAAATTTACTCGCCACTAGCCTCATGCCTCATCACATTCAAGATGGGCACCAAGGCCCAGATCCCAAAAGGTTAAAACCCATGGAATTCAGTGCCTAAATATCTTTGATGATCTGTGTCCAACAGCTTAGTAATGCATATTCTCTTGTAGCATATAAATTAGAGTTGATTTTCATGCTTTACTTCTGCTGCTCAGTCTGTTATGAGATACATAACCAGGTGAGAATTCTGGCTTGGCATTAAACTTGAATTGCCTTAGATCAAATGGAATTTATATTGATAAGATGCAAAGCAGCTTTTTGCTCTTTAACTTTGTTACTAGGAGTGAGAGAGGACCTGTCACAATAAAAGCCATGTGGGCTAGTGCCCTAATGTTTTTATCTAGTGAAAGATGTGACAAACAGTCATGGGCTAGTTAAATTTATTTCCAGAACATTGAGCGGATGTGTGTACATGTATGATTGAATCAAAGGTGGCTGACTAGGCCTCTAGGTGTTTTTATGAAACAACTTAGGCTGGGTCTACCCTGCCGATGGCAAATTCACTGCCCTCAGATCGATTGCTCTGGATCGACTGAGCGGTCTGTGTAGACCCACTCAGTCGATCCAGCAATCGACGCAGGAAAACCACCCCAGTAAGTGGTGTAGTGCTGTGTCGAAGGGAGCGCAGCGCAGTGTGGACGGCATGCAGAGCAGACGCAGCGAAGTCGACGGAGATACGCAGGTGATTTATGTCACTTGCATATCTCCCGTCGACTGCCGCCGAATCCGGAAGGTAAGTGTAGACCCGGCCTTAGACCTATGCCAGTCAACACTGATGCCATATGGCCCCCCCATTGCCCTTACCCTAGAAGGGAAGAGGGGGCAGCTTCCTGAAAAGCAAGTCCCATATTCCTCCTGTTTTATATATTTTGGGAGACCATACCGCATGTAGTTGCCACAGTGGATAATTTTCAGAAAATGGGCACCCTAAGCAGGACTTTCCAGCGTGACGTCAGGCTGAAGCCTGACCACTTTGGTAGGATTGGACCACATTGACTGTATGCAGAGCGCCTGAATCGTCTGGTTGTCCCCAAAGCTATGAAGGAGGTATTGTAAGGCGGAGTAAGTGGGATTTGCCTACTGTAAAGGGTCAAGACAAGGCAGAAGGTCTTTTTCAGGTCACTGAAAATATATGAAGGGAGTGACCCTCTTACTTCCCTAGGCAAGTCAGTTATATGAAGAGCAGGCAGACTTTGGTCATCAGCTATGCCAGTCTGATTGGACTCCTGCTGTCCTAACTCGCCGCCCCGGGTGAGAAGTGCTATCTGCTGTATTAATTTGGTGATGTGACCAATCAATGATTTTACCAAAAGTTATTGTTAATCCACTGATATTTTTATTCAATTTTAACTGTGACCTGGATTTGATAATTATATTGAAGTTAATTCAGTAACTACAAGTATTATTTTAGCCATGTCAGTCTCAATATATTAGAGAAGTAAGATGGGTTAGGTAATATGTTTTACTGGATTAACAGAAGCTGGTCCAAGACAAGATATTACCTCATTCACCTTGTCCCTCTAACTACAAGTACTTAGTCCAGTAGTTTTAGTCTTAGTGATACGTTTGAATTTTAATAACTGCTTGTTTATTTTGCTTAATAAAACTCACAAAAAGTATATGCAGCTATTTTTTCTTTCACATAGCAACATTGGCCTGAATCCTGAGGATTTAGGTAAACTAGGCACTTACCTGAGAACCTATTTGGTTTTTACTAAATTAAACCTTTGTCTCTTGCACTGTTCTTAGACTATTGCACTAGCTGATGAAGTTCCTACTTCAAATCATGGAGTTCATTTAGTCCATTATACAACTCATAAAATTGTGCTTGAAAAATTGCTTGCTGCTTTTTCTAATGGAAAAATCCTGGGCTAGGGTAGAGGATGGAGAACATGACTCTTCTGATTGGAGTAATTATGACTAAGGAACTGGAGGGAGACTTGAGAAATCTGGATTCAGTTTCTGGCTCTGCCACAGGCTGTCTGTGTGACTTTGGACAATCACACAATTTCTTTGTGCCTCAGTTTCTCATCTGTGAAATGGGGGTAATATTGCTTTCTTTCTCCCACCTTTTATTTGTTTTGTCTATTTACTTTGTAAATTCTTCAGGGCAGGGACTGACAATACTTTGTGTTTATACAGTTCCTAACACATTGCAGCCCTGATCTTAGGTGGGGCCCCTGGGTCCAATTATAATACAAATCAATAATAACAATTTAATTAAACGTATTACAGTGAATGCACAGCCAAATTCAACTGGCATACAAGAAATGGAACTGGAGTGTTTTTTTTTTTTTTTAAGTGGGGGACCAGATAAGACCAGTTCTCTGTAGGAACACAGGAATTGCCACAGCAGATTGGACCAATATGATTCTATTTCTGATCGGGGCCAGTACCAGATACGTTAGAGGAAATTTCAAGAAGCCACACAGGGGACAATCATTGTCTAATCTACCTACTGACAGAGCACTAATCATTAAAGTTTCTATCTCTAGAGAAACCCCACACAATTCCCCCAGTGGGATATGGAGTGACAATACAGTACACCCAAAGAAACACAAATTAGAAACATTACCACAGCAGAGTGCCCTCATTGGCTGAATATTCAGTAAGGTCAAGACACTGTAACCTAGCAACTAATGAGAGCTGATTAATCCCTTTGTGGGCGTCACATACACCACAGTGATGTATGTGATTCTGCTCTTGGTTATACTATTTGGGTAGTGACAGGAAAAGCAAGTAACAATTACTGGTGAAAGACATCAGTAATGCATAGCAATAGCATCATTAGATTTATAAATAATCACCGTGAACAATGACTTTCCATTTCTAACATTAACTTGAGGCTGTAAGGTTTTCGAACCATGCCTCTTATTATCTGTAAAATGCATTTAGATGACTTTGGAAGGGAAAGAAAATGGTCCTGGCAGACACAGGCAAAATGGTTATTCTAGAAGAGTGGGATCCCCTTTATGTTCTGAAGATGCAGAATTCCTATTGGCATCAGTGGAAGTTTATTCTCTGCCTGGAGTGACTGATCAGGCTGAAAGAGGGGGCAAACATTCCTGAAAAGGATTCCTCTTCATTTTAAGGATCTCTGAAGTATTAAATAATATAATATATATATAATTTTATAACGCAGTTGCTTGCTCCACACATCCAAGAACCACAGTACCTCATCCTGTCAATGTCTAATGAACTGTGTAGTCCCACATGATTGATTATTCCTGGTGCTCTACCCGGAATGATCAATAATCCATTGTACATCATTTCTTTTTACTTCCAAATGTGCACAGCAGGGAGGGAGGAACTCTTATTGGATTTGCTGAAAAAATAAAATCCCTCTTCCATATTTTAACAGAGAAAAAAGGAGCTAGCTGGATTATTAGCATTTAATAGTTTATTTAAAGGAGGTAAATGTTTTTCCATAGGAGATCTCATACAAAATTATATATCTATATATGAGGGAAAGAGATTGCAGAATGACTATTATTAAATAAGGAGATAAAACTGCAAGGAATCTTTTGACAACTCAATTTAGACAATAAAACTCCCAAAAACTAAACTCCCTGAGACTCCAAAAATAGCAATAAACAGGGAAGCTTGGCAGAGACCCAACATCAGTGCAGTATTGCCCTGCATCTCATCTCCCCAATCCCTCCAATACCCAGGCATTCTTTTTACATTTTTTTCATGACTCAGGAGGATAATTAAATGCAAATTGACTGCCCTGAAATAATCACATTGGGTTTTTTTTGGGGGGGGGGGATGTAGAAGTAGAGATTGTATCACCTAAAAATGGGGCAATGTGACCTACAGTAGGTTTGTGCTTCTTACTACCCAGAGCGGTTTCCCTTCTAGCTCTTGTTTATTTCAGCTATCAAGAAAATTGTGCAGGGGAAATTTCCTTCTGATTAAGGATCAGGCACATTTTACGCTGCTTCCCATGTTCATATTTGCTTACAAAAGCAGTCTGTTTTACATGGCCCCAGGATCAAGTGGATCCAGTGATTGCCACTTGCCAGTATGCATTTTAGAGTTCAGAATGTGTCTGTTTAAAAAATAAGCTTCCGAGAAGACTGGTGCTGAATGAGGAATAACTAACTATGGCCACTGTGCAGTGCCTTTGCAGGATCAAGGATATACAATAATTACATAACACAAAGAAAAAGTCAGTGTGTTTCTCTACCAGACTTTTCTCCATGAAGTGTACTTAAGTTGTAATTGACCTGCTTGGCTTAGGAGAGAAAGCTAAAGAATAATAAGGGGCTGTACAAGGAGGATTTAACAAGAAACAGAGAATCCTACACAATGTTTAAACACCACTTACCTATTCTACTCAATGGAAAATGTCTAAGGACCTCTATTCTCCCTTCTGTTTTTGCAGAAGGAGTGAGAAAGCAAACACGGCAGAAGAGTCACTGAACCAGCACAAAGAAGGGAATGTCAGCAAGTTCCCTACTTTTCAAGACTCCATGGAAACCCCTTGGTGCTAACTACATGAAATTAGACTATTGCGGAGTTTTTGGGATAGTGGTCTGTATCAAGTTTGGGGAGAAACAGTCAGGGAACAGATGCTATTGGTTACTTAACACTTTACCTGGTACCTGGCAGATACAAAGGCCCACAGAGCAGTTAATGCTGCTGTGAACCTCCGCACCCACACCCACACATCCACTAGACAAGGGAGGAATTGCTCAGGCATGAGAAGGAGGACAATTGAACATATGGTTCCTAAAAGAGCCATGCTTGTTGGGGGGAGGGACAGGCCTGACATCTCTACAAGAGCATTAAGCATATAATGAGATTAGAGTTTCCTTTCTCCACAGATGCTGGGGGCTCTGTCTGTCTACTCTGCAGGCTTCTCTCTTCTCCCCGAAGCCCTTTCCCCATTTCTCAGTGTATCTCATCTCTCTATCTAATATATATCTGTATTTGTGAAAGGTGAGCCCTGACTGTGGTGTTAATTTGGGAGGGAGGATGTGAAATGGGCCTTAGTTCCCATGTCACCCCCAGGCAGCTCCATGAAGAATTCTAAACTTAAATTAATGTAAAATACTTTCTACTGAACTCCATATCTATTTAAGTCTGGTTTCAAGGAAAAATTCTGCAAATGAAATAGTTTCAAAGTTAAAATAATTTGTATTGTTGTTTTATACTTAAAAAAAATATATAGTCACTGCTTTAGTTCGCTCACAGTAGTTAGGTCATGACAGCCCCAATCCAGAAACTGGATCTCTCTGGACAGATTCGTCAGCCTCTGTGTATCTGGTGGCAGGATTGGCACCATATACAGTGTCCTCCCATGCTAATATGCATGGAAATGGAAGACAGAAGACCCAAAAAACTTTGGCCACTGTAGCTTCATTTCACAGAATGTTGACTATGAAGATACAGTAAAATACATTGAAACAGGAAGGATTGCTCCCACTGTTCTAGCTTAAGAGGAAAGGGAGCTATAGGGGAAACATGCTTACCCAAGGCAGGAAGCAAATGGGAAATGCTCCTATGCTTTTAGCAGAAAGGATGGAGCTATGGTCTTCACCACTCCCTCTTATTTTAACTCCTATAAATATTGAAAAGAGTGAGAGTGAGAGAGCACGCTTCACATTGTGAGGAGTTTTTTGAAGTACCTCAGGTTCTCAGTCTCCTGTGGGCAGCTTGTCATGCACTCAGTCTAATATTGAAAGATGAATTCCATTTAAGCTTGTGTTAGAGTTACATATCAAATGTCCTTTTTAAGAGGTCTTGAATAGGAGGGGTGGGAGAAGGAAAGGACTTTTGCCACCTTTTTTCTTGTTGATGTAGACACAAAATCTGAAAGGATTTTTTAAAAATTCTCTTTTTTCTCCAGTAGATGTTCAGAATTTGTTCATCATGGAGGACTCTATAGTGATTAAGCTCCTATTGAAATCATGACATCAGAAGCATCAAGAGACTGAAAGCTGGTTCTGAGAAGGGAAGGGAATTTTAGTCAGACAGTTTAATATTTTCTTGTTTTTGTTAAAATCTGTTTACCTTAACCATTGACTACAGCTGGTTCCACCAGAATGATTTTCCACCAGAATGATTTTCAGAAGGAAAATGCAGTTTCCAGAAAATTTAACTTTTCTGTGTGAAAATTTTGATTTTGCCACCTAAAGATTTGATTCTTTAATTGGAAAATATTTCATTATGGGTCAGTTCAACCAAAATCAATATATATCATTTTGTTGAACTGACTCTATACATTTCATTTCAGATTAGTTCAACAAACATTAAAAGGCATTTCCCTAACAAGGCACTTATTTGTGGAAGTTGTAGTTTGGGGTCCCATTCTCTTCTGTGGGCTGGGCTCCCTGGAAGACTACATCTCCCATGATGCAATGCAGGTTTTGGGCTGACAAAGCTGCATAGTGCTTCATGGGAGTCAGATAGCTCTGGATGCATCATGGGAGATGTAGTCTGGCCAGGGGCCTACCGCATATGGAAAAGCAAGGTATCAGCTTCCTGAAATACAAATCACAGGAGGGAATGTTTGGGAAAGTGCAGTGTAATGTTGAGCTTACTTGAAACTAAATATTTCAGGTCCGTTCAATAAACCAAAATGAAGTACTTTAATTTTGGGAATGTTGAAATATTTTATTTTGATTTAAAATGTTGAAACACAACATTTTCACACTTCTGAATTGATTGGGAGGCGGGGGAAGGCAGAGAGGGGTAATTTCTGTTCTGAAAACATTTGAAATTTCAATTCTCTGTCCCAATTTGGAATGAAAACAAATGTTGAGATTGCATCTCTGAGATCTCCCTCAGGCCCTCCAGCAAAAGCATAAAAGTCCAGCCTACAAATTCTTTGGAGTTTTAATGAAGAGACCAAACAGAGCACCACTTAAACAATCAAAGTACCTTCCAGTCCCTTATTATCGAACATAGAAAATAGCACATCTATTTTAAATAAAAATCCTTTCCAGGTCACCTTTACAGAGCATGTTTTAGTAGCTCAGATGAGAATAAAGAGTTTGAAATAGAGAAAGAGTAACATTTATGCTATTTAATATGCTGAAAGCATACCAGAAAGAAGTGAGAGTGATTTTGTGTACATATCTCTTCACAGCAGTTTAGTACATGACATGCTCTAAATCCCCCTTCTTGGTGCCCAAGCCTTTACAGCTACTTAATTTGGCTCTCCTTTCACTCTTAACAGCCCAATGGCTTTCCCTACTCCATTCTTTAGATATCTTCCCTTCCCCAAAAAACAGGAACAGTGAGTATTTGCTTTCAGAGTAATTGGTGAATAATATGGAAATTGGCCTCTTCTGTAACCAGTTCCAACTACAGTATAATAAAGTTGTGCAAATTGAAGCTCACCCTACCTTCCAAACTAATTGCTTATCATGAGATCAGCCTTTACCTTCACTTTATATATGTGTTTATAGCACATGTAAGGAGGAAGGGAGCTTGAGAGGTCATCAAATCCAGCCCCCTCTGCTGAGGCAGGACCAATTAAACCTAGGCATTCTGACAGGTGTTTGTCTAATCTATTCTTAAAAAGCCTCCAAAAATGGGGATTTCACAACCTCCCTTGGAAGCCTGTTCCGGAGCTCAACTACCCTGATAGTTAGAACATTTTTCCTAATATTAACTTAAATTTCCCTTGCTGCAGATTAAGCCCACCACTTCTTATCCCACCATCAGTCTTCTTTTCTCAAGACTAAACGTGCTATATGCCCAGTTTTTTTAACCTTCTTTATAGATCAGGTTTTCTAACCCTTTTATCATTGTTGTTGCCTTCCTCTGGAATCTCTTCAATTTGTCCACATCTTTCCTAAAGTGTGGCATCCAAAATTGGATACAATACTCCAGCTGAGGCCTCACAAGTGCCAAATAGAGCAGGACAATTATTTCTTGCATCTTACATATGACACTCCTGTTAATGCACTCCAGAATAATATTAGACCTTTTTGCAGTTACATCACATTGACGACTCTTATTCAGTTTGGATCCACTGAATTCTAATCCTGTCCTCCAAAGCACGTGCAGCCTCTCCCAGCTTGGTGTCCTCTGCAGATTTTATAAGCACGCTCTCCACTCCATTATCCAAGTCATTCATGAAAATATTGACTGGTAGTGGATCCAGTACTGACCCAAGGAAGACCTCACTAGATATGGCCTCTTAGTTTGACAGCAAAGTTGTGCACTCACTTTATAGTAATTCCATCTAGAACACATTTCCTTAGTTTGCTTAAAAGACTGTCATGTGGGACTGTATCAAAAACCTTGCTAAAAGCAAGATATCATATTATGAGAAGCTTTTATAGACATATATTCAGTGCACTTGGTGCCCTGGAGACATTCCTTCTGGATTCCTTACCAGGACATTCCTGATCAAAACATTTTGATCAATTTGAAATTAACTTTTTTCAATTGAATTTTCTTCTTCACAGAGAATTTCTAAATTTTCATATTTCATTCCAACTTAAAATGAAGCCAGATTTCAAAAATTGCAAAATCATTTACAAAATGCAATTTCCATCCTCCACCGAGCCCTAACTCCATGTTTCTATATCTCCTTATCATTGCCTTGATTTAAGATGAGCCTCAGTAACCTGGATTGTACCATTCAGTACTGTAATTGTTAGCAGAAATGCAAACACAATTGCATAGTCTGTTCTTCTTTAAATATGACTCTAAGGTATAGAATATATTGAAGATTCTTACTGGCCCAGTTTCAGGTTTTGTAATAATCTTTGTCTGCAGTTTTCACAGAGCTCTTTGGAAGCTGTGAAAAGTTATTCTCAGCGTGCTGATTGACGCGTGGAAGAACTATCATTGAAAAGGCTGGAAGAAGGCTTTTGTCAGAGCTCTTTCATTAGGTATTCTGATGGGAGTATAATGGGGTAGACACCCACCTATCACAGGTGGTCCCTTCTGGTGAAGTGTGAGCTTGCAGTTTCTCAGTTCTTGAAACCGTGTGGCACTCACCTCTCACAAGGATCCTCTTGGTTGAGTGCATGTTTGCAATCACTCAGTTCTTGGAATGGGGTCGGCACCCACCTCTTGTGATCACTCCCCCTGTAGTTGATGGTTTCTTTGGCAGGTCTTCTGTGACTCAGCCCTCTGGACGAGTCACACACTGTCTGTAGGTGTAACACAAATACCTTTCAAGGGTATACAGCCTTTACCTTCTCCTGGCCCAGAGTTTCCTCCCTAGAGACAATTTCTTCAATAACAGTCCAACAGAGCCCATCACGTACCATCGTTTGGTATGTTCTTTTCAGCAGCCCTCCCTGGGCTCAGTCTTTAACCAGCTCATTGTGGTGCCCTCACTTGATCTGGCTCTGTTCTGGGCTCAGTCTATGCTCACACTGAGCTGTCCATGGTCCTGCTACTCTTTCAGCCCATCAGGAACTGTCTTCCTCTTCCCTTTTCCAGCTCTGGGCAGAAACTAACTGCTCTGTCGCTGCTGCTCCTTTTTATATGGCACTCCAGGCCCCTGATTAGCTGCTCCAGCAGCCTCTCTGATTGCCTGCAGCCACTTTAGGCTGCTTGGAGAAGGACTTCTCTGCTCCTCCCTGGGACAGAGTGTGGCAGGACTCTGAGGCCTCCAGCATGGGTCATCTAGGCCTAGTCCACCCTGTCACAAGGAGTTTTGACTACATAACTTTCATGGAGTGAATATAGCAATGTCCAGGTTCTCTCCTGGAAAAGAGTAGGCTGAACTGTGCAACACTGAGTGTTGATTTTGAAAAAGAGGACAAATGTTTATTAAGGACTAGATGGAGTCCACCAAAGTCTGTTTCACGTGTGATATAATTTAGGGGTTGAATCCAGCTGTTAACGTGCACAAACCTATTATGCCCTAGTAGAAACATATTTCAAAAGAGTTTGGAAAAGGGGAGTGTGACATGGCAATTGGAAATTTCCTGAAATATGCTAGAAAAATCTTATTGAATTAAGTTTAGGTATTTTTGGAGTCCACTGTATTAAATCCAAAGGTTATGGATTACTGTGGCCCTGATGATCAAAGGACTGCATGAACAAAGTGGCATATGAGAATGGTCTTTTGGTATAATATATGTGAAGTGGATTTCCTGGGAAATATCTTGATGAAAGTGAATGCAAATTCCCACCCCACCCCACAGTTATGCAAAAACCCAGCCCTTTGTAGCTATTCCCTGAGGAGTGGGCCTTTGTTTGCTGATCACCTGTTACATGAGGTCAAGATCAAAGACCAAGCCATATAAAAGAAAGACTGAACTATTCATGGATGTTTGTGTTCTGAATCCAAGACAGCTGTGAAGTTGTAACCATGGGGAAAATTCTGTTCTGAGTTTTGAAAGACTGACACCTACCAGAATCCAAGGCTGAGGTGGGGATGACTTCTGGTAAGCTTTTAAGCATTCTTTTGTTTTTTATGTTTTCCCTGTAATGCTTTCACCATTAAGTTTAAATGTGCTTGCTTATAAAAGCCTATGTGATGTCTTATAACTCCTGGCAATTACAGCTGTTCATAGGTTTTAGAAGGAAAGCAAAACTTAAATGCTGGTCTGTTTGAATTGCAGGGAATATCACAATTTAGGCAGGGAACTGTGCAGGCTGGATAAACCCTCATCAGCAGGGAAGGAGACACAGGTCTCGACCCAGGAGACATGACAGCTGAAGAGCTGGGAGCCTAGAGTGGATGCTCTTGGTGGGCCACGGAGGGGGAAGTACAGGTGAAGTGGCTCTGACATGTGAGAAAGAGCACTGAGTCTGTACTATGCCACCTCCTTCAAATTCCTCAGTAAAGTCTCCTCTGCTGTGATGCCTACACAAAACCAGAGAGTGGTTAGGTAGCTGGTGTGCTGTGGCCACTGCCTTTCATGCTGACCAGTTTTGTCTCTTGCCATCTTGTATGCCCTCTGTCTCTCTGCTGAATCTATCTGTTGTCTCTTATGTTACAATTAGCCCATGTTCCAAGGAGTCTTTTTGTTTTGTGGTTGCACAGCGCCTCACACAGTGGAGACCTGGTCTATGAATGGGGCCACTAGGCACTGAAAAAATATAAATAAATGATAATGCTCACTGTTACAGTATTCATAATAATATGTGTAAACACACATTCTTTCTATTTTTTTAAACTTTCCAATCTGCGTTTCTTTGTTCAATATCTGAGTGCTACACCTTCCAGAAAAGAAATCCCAAACCATTTATGAGAATCTGATTCGTGACACTTTGGTCTTTCTATTGTGGTACCAGTTAATCACGTGTTCATAAAAATACTAACATATGGGTCAAAGAGACAGCATTTAAATTCACTGCATTTAAGGGAAAAGGAATTAAAAAGGACTGCTGGAGAGGCTCTGCAGTAGTTCTTGCTCTTAGTCTGTCAGAGAATGTAGAAACCTGTGACCTCTTTTGTACACAATTACATTGTATCTCCTCTATCTAAAGCCAGATAATCACACGGTTACATAGTCCCTTGGCAGACTGAAGGAAAGGTTACCCTAATTTTCTTTCAAAGGCTTTTGAGTTACACTGTGTGCTGGGAAGGTACATAGCTGTTTAATACTATGTGAATGGATAGGAGAGATGGTGCATGTCACCATTGCTGCTTAGTTCCAGATGGAATGACAACCCATAATCTATATTTTTCTTAATATTATTGTTATTCATTTTGTTTATACAATATGGCTGTGTGTGTGTCCCCTAGACAACAAGAATGGATCTAAGAGTGTTTGTAAATTGGGGTAGGAGGCACTGATAGCTATTGACCCTTTGAGCACTCATTGTCAACCTTGTAAAGTTTGGGGGAATGAGAGAGTTATGTGCATTTTTTTTTAAAAAAAAATGTAAATATTGTATGTCCCTTGGGGTATCTGTTTCATATTAACCTGCCTGACTTCCATGAATTAAAGAAGGATGTTAAGGGAGAAAATCAATAGGAAATGAAGCAATGACACAGATAAGAGTCCTGGGGGAAACAACGAAAAAAATATATTGGGAAGAATCCCCTAACTGGGTCCATTTAGGCTGGAATGGTTTACTGTTTCCCAGCTGAACCTAAGATCAAAGGGTATGCTAAACCTCAGACATCTGGTCTGATAAAGGAGGATGGGGGGAGTTGGTTGTCAGCAGACAGAAGTTCACACACAATGAATAAGTTCCAGAGGGGTAGCCGTGTTAGTCTGTATACAGTAAAAACAACAAGAATCCTGTAGAACTTTAAAGACTAACAAATTTTATTTAACATGCCTGCAGAAATAAAATTTGTTAGTCTTTAAAGTGCTATAGGACTCACTGCATTTTTTTTGTTTTTAAATGAACAATAAACCATTCTAGCCTCGGTACAGCCAGATAGGGAATATTCCCCAATAAAAAGTTTGTTTGCTGTTTCCTTCAGGACTTTTATCTGTGCATCAGCTTCACTGCCATGGCAGTCAGTGAAAAGCTGACATGCTGGCAAATTCATACAGAGGAGAAAGGTAGAAACTCCAGCCGGGGTAATCTATTTATCCTTCTCAGGGACGCTAGGCTGAGGGCAATTTCCAAAGGTGTAATTGTTAGCCATGCATGTAGCCCTTGTAAAGTGCTACAGGACTTGCATTGTTTTTGCTTTATACTGTCACAGACTCATGAAGGAAAACTTACAAGTGACAAAACAGCCTGTGCTGTTAACATGGTTAGAAACCAGGAGAGCTGCAGCCCAGAGTTCCAGCCTGAGTGGCTGGCTCACGTGATTTCCACCCAGAGTGAGGTACAGGAAGTTGGCCTTGAGATGGACTGAAAGGAGTCTAAGGTGCAGTTCTTCCTGGAACCATGCCATACGGGATCAAACCAATTAGGACAAGAGACAAAAATGGGTTTCACACATTCTGGCTATTCTAGGTCTCCATTTCTCTCCTCTTAAAACTTGCCTATCCCCCTAATTTTTAACAGTGTATCATGTACAACATTTGCATATATCCACGAGCTTGAGCCAATATTCAATTATCCTTATAATCATTTCCCTGGCCTCTCCAATACTTTCTACAGGATTTAAGCTTTAATATTTTTCAGTGACATTCCTAAGACCGGTTGGGAAGATAACTTTGAATGTGAACACCAATGCAGCGCTGTCTAACTTGAGCCCACGGCAGAAAGCCAAACAACAAGACAAATGCATCTCTAGTATGCCCACTACAGTTTTGTCCAGTGACAGAGAGCTGAGCTGACACCCCTCCTGCCAGCCAATGTGGAAGCCAAATGCTGAACATGTAAACAATGGCATTAACTGTTGGTGCTGGTTATTTTAACAGCAATATCGCACTGTTGGGGAACTGCGAGCTTAGCATGAGCAGGAAACCCATCAAATCTGATCTCTACCCAAATATTCATGCAATAGTTGAGTGAGCTGGGCTTTTTTCTCTAAGTTTCTATTATATGTCACAGATATGGTCAGGTTTCCACTGCTGGCAACCAACCAGCCTGGTGTGAGGGGACCCCAGCCCCTCGAGTCTGAACAGAGCCCAGGCACTGTCCCAGTCTTGGGGTCCTATGCAGACTCATGAAGTGCAGACCCTCTGTCTAGCATTCCCTCCTGACACCTCTGACCTTGTGGTCCCAGGCCCAGCTCTGGAACCATTGCTGACTTCTCTTACTAACCCTGTAATTTAAACACACCATCTCCCAGAATCCCTACGAAGGTGTGAGCCTTCTGCGTTACCTCCTCAAGGGGCTACGTTGTAGATGTAGCATATAGCATACACAGATATTCTATATGACGTTCTACCACACTTTTGCTCTTTAATCACATGACAAATAAACAGATCTATACGAAAATAATACACCCGACACACATTTCCATGCCTCAGTTTCCTCACTACTCCAGGGCATTCTTTGATTGTGGTCAGAGACCTCTGGGGCCAGCCGGGGCCATCCAGATCCATCTATGCAGAACATGCTTTGAGGTCTGAAACATGAAGGCTTCCCCCCAGCTTGTCCTGTCTCACCTTGGCTGGGCAATGCCCTTCCTTCCTCCTGCCCAAATTTCCTCTGTGGCTCCCTCCTGCTGTGAATCCTTATTTAAACCTGGCTTCCTTTGTTCTACTCATGGTAAATTTCCACTCTCCACTGCCCTCCTTTCCTCAGAGAAGTAGGGTAAAGCTGGTTTCCCCTGTGATGCAGTTATTCTTTTGTTCTCCCCAGGTAAGAACTATTCAGGTGCTGATAGTCTTTAGTTATTTGAGAATTGTCTCTGCTCTAGCAGAGATGTATTTCCCGGCTTGTAAACCAGGGTGGATACACAGAACTGGAGGCATTCCATAGGTTTACCATATTTCAGGCTCCCAAAAGGAGGACACTGCAAGAGGGAGAGGGGAAGTGTGTGGGAGGAGCTGGAGTGAGTCTACAGTTGAGTGAGCTGGCAAAGGTATTCACTGGAGTTGGGGGTGGGAGGGCAGTATCTCTCCCTATCACGGGACAGGGTGGCTGGCACAAGCCCAGGACTCAGAGACAACCGTCAGTCAGAGCTTATCAGATCAAGTCAGTCAAAAAAGAGGCAATGTCTGGAAAAACCCTAATGATATAGGAATTTGCATAGCAATAACTTCATAATATCAACCAGAATTCTTAAGTTGTACAACATGGACTCCCCCAAAGCACAACAACATGATGCTTCAATCTCGACCCCTCTCTCTGCCTAGTACTGGAACCTGGAAGACAGTATGCACTATCAGCACCACTTCTCCTTGTCCCAAATGGATAGATGGGGACTTGACAGCAGTGGTAAGGAGTGGGTGGAACCTTGGCTCTCTTCCCCCCAGTACACATCACTTATCCCATCCACCCATCTTAAAAGGAAGTTACTAGTGTAATGCTGTAAGATAAATGACCAGTAGGTGTCACAGTTTCTCTACAAAAGTGTAGCTAGACCATAATTTATCTAACTGTCAAAATGATATTTCTGAATGGAGGCAATTTTGTACGGAGTGTAGTTGTAGCCGTGTTGGTCCCAAGATGTCAGAGAGAAGGTAGGTGAGGTAATATCTTTTACTGGACCAACTTCTGTTGGTGAGAGGGAGACTAGCTTTCAAGCTTACACAGAGCTCTTTTTCAAGTCTAGGAGATGCACTCTTGAATTCCATGAAGTCCATTTATAGTCATTTCCTTAACTATGCAAAATCTATAAGCTGTGGCCACAAAGCTATGCCTATCATGTTGCTTTTGAATTGTGTATGGAGATCATGACGACTTTGTTTACATGGTTCAGGTAAATCTTTGTGCCATGATTAATGAGAAAGAGCGTGCATAATTGCAATCAAATGGATTCAGTACTTATTTCAGTGATTAATGAGATCAACAAATTGTATGTAGGTCATCTCTATTTCAGAGGAATACTGTCTGTGAAGCCTTTACACCAAGAAACACAAAGGAGGAGAAAAAAATCAAGAGACGTAAACTCCTGTTAAATGGAAGTCATCGCCATAAACTCCCACACACTGAAACTGTCAACTGGCACTGCTCTGGCTGTGATTGTCATTTACAGTTTAAGTATATGAAAAAAATCAAAAGAATCTTGGTAAATGTCATCACTACAATGACAAATCAAAACACAATTATTCAGAAGGGTCAATTAGATTGTGATGCAAAGCAGAAAATAAAGGTGAGTTACAGGGGAAGGAGGACCCAGACATAACAAAAACAGGATTACAGCCTTAAATATCATATTGCAGTATTTAGAATGAATGCAAATACTGTACTCTTATATGTTAAGACAAAGTATATTTGTTCAGTCACTAGAGGCCAAACTTTCACTTTGCTCTGTGCTTATGCAAAATCCTTATTTGAATAAGCACAGAAACTGGGTAGTTAAACACCGTTACCTGAGTTGTGTGCCCACACATGCCCTTTAGAGTGCACAAATGGGAGATTTGCTTGCGCCAATACAAAACTAGAGTGTTATGAGCTGGGTTAAATTTTATTATAGGTTGAGTTAAAATCTCATTGAAGTTGTTGTGTGAATGTGCCATTCCCTTAAGATAGCTGTAGTTAAGGGATTTAAAGGGGTCCATGCTTCCCCCACAAACATGCAGTTTTGTGCTCTCCCTAGTGCTCTTTATTTACAGGCTTGTCTTCCCCCCACCAACTATTTACAGATCAGGGGTGCTCACCTGCAGCTGCAGCTGTAATTTCTCCCTCTCGGCCATTCAACTACTACTCCTACTTCCTCCCTTCAGTGAGCCTCTAGTCAGCAGCAGCCTCTGCCTGCGAGCCTTTATAGGGGCTGTCTAGTGAGCCTCACAGCTGCTGCTCCTCCTTAGCCAATTTTGAGCCCCCCATGCCTCTATGCAGGCTCACTCAGGTGGCTCTATTCCCCCTTTAATTAGGCTTCCAATGGCAGAGGGCTGGCTTATCTCTCAGTACTCAGCCAGGGCCCTATCACAAGGAGCCACACCTTAAACAAGGCCTAATGGAGACTACCCAGGAGTTTTGGATTGTGTGGGCAGAGGCCGGGGTTCCATGAGAGGTATCATAGTGATTCCATGCATCTCTAATAGTAAAGCAGGCCTTCAATTTTAAAAATACTGTATTGGCTCTGATCTTGGAAACCCACATATGTGTAACTTCACTGGGACTGCTCATGTGAACAAAGTAGCTGTTTGCAGAATCAGGATCATAGGGAGTACAATGAAAGAAACAGGCTATTTTATCTATTGAATCTAACTAATGATTCCAAGAGTTAAGATGCTTCGCCAGAATGACCTCAAACCTCTTTGGTTGAGAGACTGGGTCATAATCTTCTGAGCAAAGGCTCTCTCTTGAGTTTTCTGGTGCTTTCTTCCTCTACTTTTTTGAAAGTATGGTGAAATTATCTTTTCTTGTGCTATTCCCACTTCCATTTGAAACTAGAAAAGGAAGAGCCTCATTCAGCTTGACAAAAGTTAACCAACATTTTTTTGAAACTCCAGATTTCAGTGCAGGTTTGACTTAGTTATTATTTTATCTGACATAACTTTGCATCCCTGCTACAAAGTGGCCATTTTCCTTTGTAAAGGACATAGGCATTGAAAGAGCTCAGCCCCTGGAAGAGTCTGAGAATAGTGGCTTTATCAAGAGTCCTTTGAGATTGCAAGGGGAGAGGCGGGGGGCAGAGTAGAGTCCTCTGTGATATTTTAAACATTCTTCTATTGCAGATAAGTTTGTATCCTCTATGTTTTTACAGACTGTAGGTGGGCGCTTTCTTTGGTCGAGATCTTTATCAAAATTGACTTTCCATATTCTCTCAAGGCCTGTGTCATGTCTGTTCATCAAAGCAATCTTTAAATTGTCTTTCATTTTGGTCTATCATTGGTATTTCACACCTATTTTAACCAAAAGGAACAAAGAACAGCTAGAACCTCGCCTTTCTCATTACCTTTAGAACTTTTCCCAAAGGGCCTAACTATATTTTTAGCATTAAGTTAAGACTGGAAAAGGCCCCACTGTTTCTAAAATATGTAGCACACAAAGATTATTCCTATCTATCCCCTGTTTAGCTTGCAATTCATGTTGGGACTTATTTCTTTTTTCCAATCTCCACATGAAAGATCACCAAGGACAAAAAGAGAATAACAGCTGTACCAAGTGAAGGTGACTCTTGATTACTCTGAAATTTCAGGTGAATTATTTATCTCTTACAACAGCCTCAGAGGGCATTAAAAAACAATAGCAATGGCTTTGCAGTTTAACCTTTAACTCTTGTGATGCTGCTTCATTTCATAAAAGTTATTTCCCCAGGAGCACAAAGACAAGGGGCTCAGTTGAAACAGGAGAGATGTCAACATAGATCTAAGCAACATCAAGATTAATTTGGCACTGGAAAAATACAACCAAAAGAAAGTATATAATTGAAACCGCTTCACTAACTCTAAAAATATACTCTGTGTATTTCATGACCCACAACCTTGCGTTTATATAGCACCTTTCATCTTATCTTATTATGCACAAAGTTAACACCTACATTTAAAAAAATTAGTACAGATGCAAATCCCTTGGCTGGATATCTAGGGACAGAGGTGTGAGCTAGCTAGTCTGGAGATTTTCAAAGCTGAAGGATACCTGTTCAAGCTGGCAAAATAACCTTAAAGGAGTGTAGCTAGAAGAAAAAGTTCACTTAAAACCCAGTACTGAAGAGGATTACGTATCCATATACCCTTTTTGTCCAAAGAAAAATCCACTGTACCAAAGTTAGCATTTGTTGTTAGCCTTGTTTTACTGATTGGGAAACTGAGACAGTGAGAGGTTTCTGGATTTGTTTTTAGTGCCTTGATCAGGGCTACAACAAAGCACAGGCCTATTATCTAGGTCACCTGATTTCCATCCCTATTGACCCTACAGGGAGTGATTGTGGTGAGAACATATAGCATTACACAGTACGCTCCAGACCAGCCTTCCTCTTTCCCAATAGGCTCTTGCCCTGTCTGTCAGTGATGCTATGGGCAGGAAATGGGTTGAATACAGTGATTTGTCTCTATATTTAACTTTATTGATCAATCTTGGAAGCTGAAAGGTATTTTTCCAGGATGGCTTTTGCATGGAACCACAAGGATGCCTTCCTGGCATAGATCCACAGGCAAAGAAGAGCCCAGCTGGGCATGCCTTACCTTTCTCCCAATGGTTTCCTAAACACACTATTTCCTTCACCCTCAAAGTGACTCTGTTCAATTGTTTTCTTTACATGGCAAACCCTGTACCAGTTTAGTAGGAATCCACTGCTCTGGTTGTCTAACGTTAGTTAGGGTCACAGGCCATAACCTTACAAGGGGAAATGAGAAGAGGTGGGTAGACTTGCCCAGAGAAGGCAACAGTTTTTCATCTCAGAAAAAACTTTGTTTTGGTCTTAATCTTGGACCAGTCCAAACTGGTGAGGTTCTTTCACTTTTGTAACAAGGATAGGAGAAGATGCATTAATGTTACATATTAAGACCAGGGCACAGCGCAGCATCATCCCTCATCCTCTACATTTATAAGGAATTGTGAGGTCCATGTGTTGTGTCAGCAGGCCACAGACGTCCTAAGCGAGGGCTGCTGTATGATTTCTGGAGAACTGGAAGCAAGATAATGAGGGAATGAGGGAACAGTACTGGGAGAAAGGCGTGACTGCATGTAACTAAGGGATTTTTAAGATTGCTGGACTAGGAGCCCAGCTGCTGCCTGAGTATGCAGAAACCTTGCATGAGCAAAAATATGACCAGGTCTTCAGACAACAAGGGGAACCCAACAGCTTTTAAAGTTTCCCCTTTTCTATGCACCCAAAATGTCTGTCTCCATCTTCACTGGCCCCCTGTAAACTGATTGTCTAACTCACTGGCCTACACAACAAAGAACACCCCCAGCCACAGGATTCCAGTCCTCTTCCAGGCTTCTGTGGTGTTTCTTTGAAATAAAAAGGTATAACACAAATTCAGCATCTCAGCCTGGCCCTTTTCCTTCTGACCTGGGTCTTCTGCAGGAGCTATCTGCCTAGGAGCTAAGATGAGGCTTTCCGATCCTTTCTTCTCTCAGCCTTCTCCCTGAAGGATTACACTGTCCAGGCCTTGTACCTGGGAGTGACACACGAGCTGCATTCTTTCTCCTGACTGAGGGACTCCTGCAGCAGCCTTCTTTCTCTTGTTAATTCTCACCAGTAGCTGAACTGCTTGTGGGCTCTTAGGGACTAGATTCACAATGAAGACCCAAGTGACTAACAGCTCCTTTATACCCCATGGGCATTCACAAAAACAGTCAGCTGCTGCCTAACCTGGTAGGTGCCAGTGAGTTCCATGCAAAGCTACCTCGGCCCTGACACAGCCGAGCAGCTCTGCTCTTAGCTCATGCCTAGGCCCTGGCAGAGTCACAAACCCAGTGTTCTTCTGCCTATCTCACCTGTGAGCTTCAGTCCAGGAATTGTTCTACTCTTCCTAAAAGACAGCCATACTGGTGTTGCTTGTGCACTTCTCCCCTTATGTCCAATAATCAGGGCACTTGCCTGGGAGGCAAGAGACCCAAGTTCAAGTCCCTGCTCCAACTCAAAGAGAGAGAGATTTCAACTAAGGTCTTCTACATTCTGGGTGAGGACTCTAATCACTGGCTATTGCATGTGGCAGGGGGCAAAAGGGGTGGTGGCAGCAGCTCCTGGTCCTCTGTTTTCAGGAGACAGGAGTAACCTGGCTTAGGTACCTAAGTCCGGGAGAGGGTTCACAACTATGAATCCTGAGTGGAGTCAAGCACTTCCCGCTGGCCCAGAGTTTGGTGCCTACTTCCGTTCAAGGGGTGGATTTTAGGCCACACTCTTCTCCTCAGCATTTCCTATGGACTAGCTTACGCAGCTTCCCGCCCAGCATGTTGGCTTGTATGATCCCCATTCTTAGGCATCTGCCTTTCCCCAGGCATTGCTTAGGGAGTCTGGGCACCTAATTTGGGGTTGTGAATTCCACTGGGTGGCTGGGTGCTTAAGGCTATGAGCTAGCTTACATTAGCACTCACATGACTAGCGGGCTAAAAGTAGTAACGTAACTGCAGTAGCATGGGCAGTGGTGGCACAGGCTAGCCACCCCAGAGCACAAACCCACCTGATCCACATGGACTCAAACTTGGTGCCACTAGCATGTGCTGCTGCTACTGCACTACTGCGGCTGCACTCCTATAGTTGGCATGCTAGCTCAGATGAGAGCTCGAGTAATCCAGGCTTGCTTGGGGTGGCATTCTGTTCCGGTCCAGTGGCAGCTGGATCAGCTAGAGATTGATGAGCCTGCTGCAGTCTTTGCGAAGACATATGCGCAGTGGTTTTCAAACCTTTTGTATTGGTGACCCCTTTCACACATCAAGCCTCTGCGTGCAACCCATTTGCTCCTGTGGGTGCTTCCAAAAGGCAATACTTCCCCTCTCGCACGCACAGAGTCTGAGGTCTTATCTACACTGCCAGTGGCTGTTGATGGGAGATACGCAAGCTATGACTTACTTGCGTTGCCTTCCCCCGCGGCATTTTCGCTGCATTGCGTTGACAGGTGACACCCTCTGGTCAACACAGCCTTACTCTTTTTGGGGGGTTGGATTTACTGCGTCAGCCAGAGAGCATTTCCAGGACTGAGTGAGCGGGTCTCCACTGCCCGCTCAATTCATCCCACTGCATCAATCTGTGCAGCCCCGGCAGTGTAGACATACTCTGAGTGTAGAAAGGAGACTTTTTAATAAAAGGGAGGAAGTAACTCAGCACTAGTTTGGGGAAACAGTGCAAGCGGGATTTATAAACACAAAAAATCAGGAGCAACCTTTCCTCAACCCAGAGTACATTGGGTCACGTCCTTCGCCTCTCCTTTCTCACTTCCCCAAACCCCTATGCACAGTTGTTGTCCTTGGTCAGTGATGACCTAGAGCTCGGAAGTGCAGCCAAGTGAGTTCACCTCTCACCATGCTGGGGAGGAAGAAGGCACCTTGCTCACCCCGCTGTCATCACTGCTGTACCGTTGATCATTCTGCCAGCCCCCCTGCTCGCTGTACTGCCTGCCACTCTGCCAGCCCCCCTGCTCGCTACTTGTGCTCCGCCATCTGCCTACCACCCCCTGCTTCTACTATGACCGCGGGTTGGTCTCTTGAGGTTCCACCCAGCTCTCAGTGATTGTCAGTTCATGGTGGAGAAACTTCTGTGCTGAACTATTTGAGCCTCAGGATGTGGGCGGGCATGAGCCCACCCACAGCTGAAAGCTCCTCCCCCAGCCTGAAGGGAGGAGCCACTGAGTCTGGCTCAATTAATTACGGGGAACAACAAATGAAAAAACAGGATTGGGCGTAAGGGTCAAAGGGCTGAATGGAGGGAACCTGATGTTCTCCACCCCCATCCACCTTCACAGGGATCTGGCAGCTGAGCTCCGAGACAGTTCTGTTCAGATGAGAGCAACATTTTCCCCAGAACAGGCTAAGCATAGTTCTGCTGCCATTCATTCATATAGTGAGGGGAGGACAGCATTTCATTACCACACCAGCCAAAATGATCCTTTAGGTCAAAGCAGTCCGATCATGCTGAGCACCTAGGCGGGCAGGTTTGCCCATGCAAACACAGTCTGGTCCTGATGCCTTTTGCCCCCTCCAGCTAGCTCAGCAAGGGAGAGGTCATTCAGACCCTCCAGCAACACCTCCAGCACCCTTAGTTTCAGCACCTGTGAATTATGCTTGGTCTACAGTTACCCTGGAAATTCGCCAGCAATCGACGGGAGTTATGCAAACTACACAGAAAACTTGAGTAACTCCCATCAACTGCTGTGCTTCTCTTCTGCGCACTGTCTTCCCAGCACTGCGCTGACGGGAACCACGTTCCCGTCGACGCAGCACGACACCACTTGCAGGGTCAACTTCTGGATAGCGTCGACTTCTGGATCTACTGAGCAGGTCTTCAGCGGCAACTTTGCTGCAGTCAGTCTGGACATAGCTTTAGGGTTAACACGTGAGTTACCACAGGAGGCAACTGTGCTGTGAAGACACCTTCTCAAAGTGCCGTCACATCCTGTGACACTCCCTAAGGGAGTCTATTTCAAAAATTCCCCTGCATGTGACTTTCTCAAGATTAGACAGAGAGACCACAACAATGTCCAGACTACAGGTCACGAATCTGGACTCCTTGTCCATTGCTCTATCCATTAGATCACACTTCTCGACAGATGACACCACAAAGTCACGACTGCATCTCTATAATTGGGAAAAGTTCTCACTGAACCAAAAAGGTCTCAGTATTTGAGGGAGAAACAGACATTTTACACAAAATAAACAGACTGAATGACAAGATTGCTCAGCGGAATGGTCAAGATGTGATCAGTTTTAAGGGATTCATGTTTTTGGACTATATTACCATTTCGTTTTCATTTACTGCACTCATGCATCTTTTAAGGGCATCAGTATAACTATTTTATGCCTGATCTTGTTAATTTACTTTAAGTGTAGTACAATAGCATTTTATTACTTGCACAATTCCCTGAACAATTGCATTTTTCTTTGTCACACTTCCTTTCCAAGTAAAACTGCCTGAGCAGTGATTATGGGGTACATTAGCATCATTCACAAGATCATTTTGTACTTTAAAACATCAAATGTTGTTTGACTAACAAAACTTCTTTGATATTGTTGTTGGATGTGGGAGGAAGAGAGAAGATTAGTGAATTTTCATAATAAGAATGCTGCACACATCTTTGACTGTCAGTTTTATATAAGTTGATTAGACCTGTAGACACAGATCTATTTCTGACTGTGCTTTCACTAGTGTGCCACAACTTCCCACTCTGCCTAATGAACAAGCACAGAGGGAATAATCACCCTGTTGGGTTCAAATCTTATTTAACAAAACAAAAAAAAGTTGGTGACAGTAATTTGTTTGTGTAATTCCTGGGGGAGGGAAGCAGAAGAAGAAGGTAAGAGGAAACTATATAAATAAATGGTAAAAACTGTGCCATAACAGGCCTCATTTTAAAAAAATCCCTTTTGATTGGTGAAAGTTTATGCCTACAGTCAATTTGGGGTGCAAATACTGGTGTTTCATATAATAGCATTTTGATCTGGTGTTTATTGTGAGCACAAAATTGTAGTTGCAAAAATGAAGGTCCCTTTAATAATTTGGCCTGGCATGTTTTGCAAATGGCAAAGCAAAACATATAAAAATATAGAGAGGTGAAAGACAGATAAATGTGTTATATGGGAAGATAATTTAGGATGTATTTCCTTGGTCTTCCTCCCTCCAAATATATCCTTTCTGAACAGTTCTTTCTAACTCCAACAAACATGAACAAACATATACATAAAAAGATGTATATTAATAACCCGAGTTCTATGTGCCAATGGCTCTACTTCATTTTCTTGTTTCATTCAATTATGACAGAGTAAGTCAGAAAGGAAGTTATTCATTAAAGTTTAATGCTCATTCATTAAAGATTAGTAAGGGCAAGAACCTCAGCTGGTATAAATTTCCATTAACTTCAATAGAGTTCTGATAATTTACCCATCTGAGGATCTGATCAGAGATGCTTAAGATAAAGATTGTTTAACAAGATGTAGGTAATTAGATGAAAACTACTTATGATCTGCTTCTGAAGTGTGCAACCTGTTACATACAACCTGTTATGGCCTTGGAAACCCCATCTAATTTCAGCTAAAGTTCAGTCAGTTCACCTGGCTGTAAACATTGGAAATTAAATATCCAAACTAGTACAATTAACTATTTTTGGTGTACAAAGCAAACTAGGAACAAGTCTTATGTTCCACTTTATGGTAAACAGAGACTATTAGACCTAGAGAATATAGTTGCTGACTTGTATTGCAATTAATGTCATGGTTTAGTGGCCTAATTTTCAGACGCAATGAGCACATAATTTTTGCAAAGTTGACAAAAATATCATTTGTCTATTATTAAAGCACAACTATTTCACTTCCTTTTTTCCCTAGTAACTGAGCTGTATAAAAAATGGCTGAACTTTGAAGTATGAAATTTTGCTTAAATAGTCCAAATATCATTTGTATTGAGACCCAAGCAGGGAGATTTTCAACCCCAAAGTAAGTGGAGAACATGTGAAAATGTGGAATTATGAGAAATATTGGTCATACTTAGTATTAAGTTTCTGTTTATAAATGCTTAATAAAGGATTAATAAATGATTAAAAGATGTTTTATTGTTTAACCAAATGTTATAGCATCCAACAGGTCAATAGGTGTTTATAACCATGGTTTGTAACCTTCTAATGATGTTATTAGAAACAACTATAACAAAGACTCATGTCGCTAATGTTCTTACAGCACATTTTAATACTGTATTATTGATTTATTAATAACAATTGATAAGTTAAAATTTATTTATAACTAATTATAAACTATAGTAGTAATATCAATTAATAATATAGTTAATACATTACTAACAGATGTTATAAGCATGTTATAGACATGAGTCTGTTCTGCAGATGTTTGTAAATAAATCAGTATGAGGTATTAGAGATGTTTATAAACCATGGTTCTAGGCACTCGTTGGATGCCATAACAGTGGCTTAAACATTTATTAAAACATCTCTTAATCATTTATTAATTCTTTATTAATCAAATGGAACCTCAGTACAAAGTGTGACTGAAACCTATCTATTTCTATCTAAAAAACAACCTCACACAAAGGGCACCCACTGGCACTTGAGTGAGTGCACGTCACATACATTTAAAAAGAAAAAAATACCAGAACCATCCAAAGCTGCAGCACTTTTCAAACTTAGCTACAGCACTCATTATCCACCAATGCTATCATACAAGTTTCATAGTTTTGGTAAAACCTGGCAACAGTTGCTTATGCTCTTAATATCCTGGAGCCTCGATGAAGGGGCAGCAGAGCCACAGAAGAACTATGGGCCTTTCGCTGTAAATTAAGGAGGGTAATAAAGTGTGTATCTTGACTACAAACTGGACTTAAATTAATACCGTTTAAAGCAGTATGGTTGTTGGACTGGATTCTGACTGGTTTATTTACATAATGTTTTAACGGTCTATTCAAATATAGACTTATTTAACCCCTATATTTCTTCACACCACATCCCTCATAGAACATGTGCCATTTATTTCCTGTTACTGTCTTTTAGTTTTCTTCATAAGTTGGACAAGTACAAACACTTGGTAATTAATTTCCGCTGCCTATGTATACATAGCCTAACCGAAGGTCATTATACACAATATGACAAGGACGTTATTATGGCTATTAGTAGGGTCTTATCTACTTATCTACAACAAGAAAAAAAGTGCTCTTTTCAAACAACCATGCTAGCTTTACTTGTTGGAAACCCCACTTAACAACAATGTTAGTGTTGATACATTTTGCTCTGTTTTAACGTTAGGATACAGCATAGGCTGGACACAAGGACCAAACATCCTTTACAGTTTCAAAACTTACAAAGGGACTAAACAATAGCTTTGCTAGACTTTTTACAAGAGATCCTGATAGGATGATTACAGCTGGATGGATTTTCTATATTGTTGGACATTCTGCTATTTCAAAATCTTTTCCATTCTGAAATGGAATGAAAACAAAACAAACAAAACACCATCAAAAAACCTTTGAAATTCTCCATGAAATGAAAATCTCTCTATCTAAACCCCCCTTTTTTTTGGCAATCAAACATTTAGTTATGATAAAATTGAAATGTTTTGTTCTGATTTTGACTTGTTTAGTCAAATTTTTAAAAAACTGAAATAAAAAATCATTTTGAAATGGAAAATTGAAATGATATATCCTGAAAAGGTCAAAATGGAATGTTGGTCTGACTACAAAATCAAGTCCAATATTTGTGCTGTCCATATAAGTTGAGTTAAATTGTACTAATTGAAGTTAAAGAGCATCTTCCTTGGTTATCATTAATTAAAAAAAAAGTGCAGGCATGTAAAAAAGCCCTTCCATGATTTTGAACCTCTTTGTGGTGTTGGTAATTTATCTCAAAGGCTAAATAATCTTCTCCCACATCAAGACTGAGCAGTCTTTAAATTTGAATGATCATATATTTGTACAAAGTACATCTCACACACAGTTCTCTGGATAAAAACAAAAGAAATAATTAATTGCAAATTACATGGTGATGGCAATTCAAGTAGAGAACTGGGCTGAATTATTTCTTTCACTCTTAACAGATCTCCATCCCACAGTGCCCTCTTCTGAGATATAGTGGGACTTATGGGAAAGTTTTTAAAATGATTGGAAGAGTCAGAAGTTCTCAAAAGCTTTTCCATAAGTTCCTGTTGCTTTTCAGTGATCTTCGTCACAGAGATTACTCACTGCTTATTGGGGGTCCTATCTAGTTATACACAGCTACGGAGGCTGCATTCAGCCCATGCCCCGTGCAACCTAAAGAGGTTCCTTGCTCTCATTACTCTTCTTAAACATTCTCACTGGGTCTCATTTACTTGGACACATTCTCCTACCTTGATCTCCTGTTCTTGTTTGTTCTTACTGCTTTTCCTCCCTTATGGCCCGGCTTGCCTCTCCAGTTACTCCTGTGTAAACTAGATGGGCAGCCACTCCTCTGAAGTCCTAATGCTGCTTTTGCTGGATTCTTTCAACACTAGTCAACACTCCACGACTACTCCAGCCACATGTAATGAGGGGACAATAATATAATCTGTGCCAGAGCGATCCCAGCCTTCCTCATTGGATCTCATTGGTCCAATCTAGAGACCAGGAGAAAAATGCCTGAGAAGAGTTCATAATTATACACAAGGAGACTCTAGAGTTTCTCCACCAAAGACACCAAAAAGAGATAGCAGGTCATCAATCCCCTCCTTTCCGCAAAGAAAGACACTATCTTTCCACTATGTGGAAGGGAAGCATGTGGGAATAAAAGGCCACATCGTGTAGTGAAGTATCTCCTGGGTTCAGAAAGTTTAGATAAGTCTGAAGCTTCTGACATCCCCTCATCACTATATTTCTATACATGTGCGTCTTTTCCTATGCGGAAGTTGGTTTTCAGCACTGTTTTGTGTATGATCTTGATACGTTAAACCTGGGGTTTGAATGACATTGTGCTTTCCTTGTAGTCATATGTTCAGGTCATGACATTCAATAATCCTTTAGGCACACTGTGTGGTCCTGGTGGGAAAGAGGCTGGCTTATCTGCCGCCACGACATAACAAAAACAACAGACACCCACAACCTCAAAATCACTGCCCAAGCTCCAGCTATGGAAACAGCTAGTTTAAAGTGATATGCTGCTTCAGCATCCTCTCCTTTACCTCTCACATCCTCATACACTCTACACAGAAGATCTGGCTGTACTCTCAGTCAGGCCACAAGAGGATTACTAGTGACATACCAGAAGTGCCCGTTGACTGCTGCTGTCCTCACAGGCATCCTGGTCACCGGCATCACCAGTGAATGGCTGGATGTTGGCCAGTGGCCTGCCAGCAGTCCTCTGGTCATGTTGAGTCAGGGCAGCTACAGCTGCTTTCATGTGCCTCACTACATTTCAGTGGAAAGCCTTGGCTGCTGACATCTCGCCACCTCACTTTGACCCTCCACACTGGCTTGGGCTGGGATATCTCAACAATGCATGACTTAGAACAGGTCCTGATGTCATTTATAAGGGTGACATCAACACGTATTCCCCTCTCAGCGTTCACAGGCATCCCCACTGACCTGGTGTGTGTCTGCTCATAGCATGTATAATTTAGGCAAGATGTCAATGGTCATCAATTTTAAGCATCTATAACATGGGAAACTGCGGACCAGCGACTAGTACAGAGGGCTGAGACTCAGAAAACATGCGTTCTAGTCCTGTATGTGTTACTGAATGTGTGTGCTTGGGCAAGTCACTTCACCTCTTTTTTCCATGTCCTTTGTCCTTGTCCTTTTTTCCATGTCTTTTGTTTTTCTCCTCTGCTTAAACTGTAAGCTCCAGGCATGGCCCCTGCAAGAATAGTTATTGAACTTTTATGTATATTAGGAAGCTCTTAGTCTTTCGTCGATGAAGTCACACTTCTTATATGCCATTTTCCCTCCTTTCTGAGGTTATCTTTATATGTATGTAAGTTTATTATTCATTAAAATGAATGAAATAGTATCCTACAACTAGTCAGCTTCAGCTTGAGCCAGCACCAGTTAAAGTCTATGGGTACCTAGCCATTGGTTTCAGTTAATTCTGGCTCAAGACTATAGTCATGGTTCTCCATACTAGTCATTGTCAGGTCATTTCTCTATTTATGCTGATGACACATTGCTGATTGAGCTATTTTAGCCTTTACTCTTAAAAGTATTCCTTGTTGTTTTCTCACAATTCATGAATATATTCAATCTAGTTTACAAATTTACATAAAGACTATTGTTTAGAGAGAAAAAGTGTCAAAATAGCTTCAAATACCTTCCATTATACTCTTTGTTGTGTGCCTGTGTTTCCATCTCCATCTATATTTTACTATTAAGAGTTTGCTCTTACTTTTATGATTTGAAATCTGTCAAAACAATGCATTAAATAATTCTGAATAATCATTATCCAATTCTACATCTGTTTTTTCCTAGAGATAGGTCAAGACTTAAACAGGCAACTCGCTGAGTACACATAGGCATCCCTGAAATATTCATGGATTCTCTTGACCCATGTGCTATGTGAAAAAGTACCTACCATGTTTATCATCTAAAGATCTTACTGAAAATGATTGCTTGGGATTCCAGTAGCAATTTACCTTTGGGGATACATGACTTTTGTAGTTTCCTCAGAACCTCTAAAGCAGATAATATTAATTCTTATTCCCCCAAACTCTGTCTGTGGGCACAAAGGCAACTACTTGCAACAGCGATGCTGTAGTTTCACTTTGCAAGGGGAGGAGGGACAAGTATTAGGGGGTTGGTGCACGGAGGCAGACACAGCTACTCCACTGCACCATGGCATATAAAGTTTAGGACTATGGTGGGGGTGGGCACCAGATCTGTTGGTATGTGTATCCACTAGCCATTCTCCTCATGGAGGGAGCTTCGAGGCACAGGGAGCTGTATTAACTTTATGAATGGCATAGTGGTCACTGTGAAACCTATAGGAAGTCTCCTTTCCCTACAGCCCCCCTTGGAGTGCTAGGGGGCTATGAACCTGGGAAAGGATTTGAGGCATTCTGTACAGAAGCTCACTGAGAACCTTTCTTACAGCTTCTTTGAAGGAAGCAGCAATATATTCACAGATTATTGTATGCAAATCCCCATATTTTCATTAGTGATTGATAAGTAGATTGTTAATAGTGTGCAAAGCATGGTGTGACTAGCCTATGTGACCTGTACATGAGTGTATGAACAAAGAGTTTCATCATCTTTTGTTGTGCTTTGGTTAGGGAGAAGACATGCATGATCATCCAAGAACTGAGAAATGATACTGGTTGTGCACGCTCCTTTGTCTCAAGAACATCATGGCCATCTCGTTCAAAGGTTTTTCCCAGTTAAAAGTTGTTACCCCTTGTGACCGTGGTCACTGAAGGGGCCTCACTGAGATTGCTCACTCAGGGCAAACTGCAAAGCTTCCCAACACTTTATTCTTATAACAAGGTTCACCAAGTCAGCAACAAAACAGCTTCTATAATACCTTAGTGGTTCCACAGCAGCCAAAAATACAGTTCCCCTAAACCAATCCAGCCCTGGGCTCCCCCCACAGACAGCCAAGTCAAATATGGTGAGGATTATTTAAAATTTTATTCACCATATATAAAGGTCTACCAACTCTAAGAGATTGGACACTTTACCCACCACGTCAATGAATATTTCAGATCCAAATACATGCTTACAGCCAATTCTTATTAACTAAGCTAAGATTTATTAAAAAAGAAAAGAGTTATTGTGGTTAAAGAACATTATAGATACAGATATGAATACAGTTCTTAGGTAAGTTTCATAGCAGAGGTGAGCTGCTGAACTGTAAATCATATTCCATAGGTTATAGTCCAATGGATAGTCCATTTACAGGGTTTGTTCAAATTCTTCCATGAGAAATAGCGGGGTAATCCAGAATGGAGCTGGAGACTTCAGTCTTGTGACTTAAGCTTCCCCTGACAAAGTTCAGGCAGATCTGAGATAAACAGGGTCAGGTCCGAGTGTTCTTTTATAGTTCTCCAGCAGGCCAAGAAGCCTCTGGTCACAGTAGATAACACAGCAGGCATTTTTGGATCAAGACTAAGCAATATACATTGTTGCTTTGAATTAAACCTCCTATTCCTATGTATACAGAGGTAATTAGTTGCATTGGTTAGCATAAGATAAATAACCTTTCAAAGGCTCACAGGTAGTTTACAACAAACTTCAAAGAGAAATAAGACAATGATATCATTACACGACACGTTTCAACTAATTGCTAATTTTCCCTTTTGATCTCTGAATCAGTAGAATATAGTAACAGACAGGAATAGAAGTGTATCATATACAAGCTAATGAGATCACATTGTGAAGCTTCTAACAGATACAGGTAAACACAGACAAATTTGATTAGTATTTACTTCTAATTCTCTAACAATACAAGCTTGCATTTGAAAGAATGTAGTCTACTTTAATATGGCTTTGATAACTATCTCTAAGAAATGTCTGTGTTTACCATTTCAATACGTGCCTAATATGTTCTTAATGGTCGATTTTGGGTCACATAGCCTGCTGGTTGTTTACCCATCAGTGGCTCAGTGTCACACTTCTTTATCTGGCTTTCAGTGCTGATTTTTGCATGTGGTCATCTTTTTTCCCTTGAGTGGCATCGTGCGATGGATGGCCCTGTATATATGCAATGTCAAGCCCTAGTCAGAGCGAGTGTAGAAGAGAAGTCTGTAATGGCTGCATTGTAACAAAGTATTAGAACTGGGTATTAGTTAATTCACTGATGACTGTCTTTATTTTGCTAACCCACTGGATTGGACAGAAATTAGTGTAATAACTCCTCACTGAGATCTTTGTGTCTAGAAATGTGTTGATTTTAGTCTGCTATATGGAACAACATTACTTTCTGTGTTTATGATGATGTATAGAAGTATTAAAAAGGCACATTGCCATATTGTATTCCCAAAACTTTCCACTTGGTCTGATTTATAAGTGGTTTATAAGTAGG
Source organism: Mesoclemmys tuberculata (assembly GCA_007922155.1). Lineage (NCBI taxonomy): Eukaryota > Metazoa > Chordata > Testudines > Chelidae > Mesoclemmys > Mesoclemmys tuberculata. The sequence continues at coordinate 50,507,248 of ML675610.1, read as the reverse complement.
TGCCACACCAATCCCAACTAGGATGTTAGAGTTGCAATCTTACTACACGACAGTTCATTGTGTTTCAGCAGAGGGTCAAATATCAAGCTTTGGGGAAAAAGAAAGCGAGAGAGAGAAACTTTTGAGGCATGACTAATACTGCTTACCCTGGTGACATGAATACCTGCTTAGACTCCCTCAGGGTCTGTCTTTGTTTATCTGACACTAAAATAAAGTCTTAGTCTCCCATGCAAGTTTATGGGGCTCCCCAAAGAATATATACTAGAAATGTACATCTTTCCTTAAAGAAATGCTGAACCTCTGTCTAATCTACGTATTTATATTACAGCAATGGGGTCTTCTATTTTAGCAAATGCACTCAGTAGAAACTACTGAGTAATGTGATGTATATTCAGTTTTTCTTATGTTTCTTACTGCTCAATTACTACAGTGATGGAAGCCATATAAACTGAGAGAGAGATAATTCCAGTAGTTTATTTCTATAAAAATAAGATCCTAACTATTTAGGAGTTCATCAGCTTCTGCTGAGTATTGGCTCTGCTGTGCTACCATTTTCCCACACTCTTAGCAGAGCTACTATACAATTCAACCTGCCTTAAATTTGCTTCCTGGGTTTGTAATTTTCCATTTGCTACAGAAAGGTAAACATTAAATAAAAATTGCTCTGTACTTTCTATATTATTAAAATCTTGAAGTTTGAAAGAAAAAAACAAAACAAAACCCAAAAGCATACATATCGGAAAATAGATATTGGGTTCCTATATGAATTTTTTTGCATCAAATACATTTATTTTAGATTTACTTCATTTCAGTTGAAAATGAGGCTTCCAGGGGGAAAAAAATCTCCAACCTCAAATGAAAGCAAGGCAAATCAGGAGGGATTATCAGGTCTTTAAGGAGGGAAGCTGCAATCTCCTGAAGGCCATGGAGGCAGAAAGATGCTGCTTTTTCTATGATCCTGCTGTTTCAGATGAAGAAGCAGGCTACGGGTGTCCTTCCTCTCTAGATTCTGCTATTTTTGGATGGGAAGATAAACAGTGCAATGAGTGTCCTTCTGCCATGATTCTGTTGTGTCTGTGAGGGTGGGGTTACCAGCAGTTTGATCCTCAAGGCTACAGATGAAATCAGTGACACCGATTCCTACAGCCTCAATGACTTCGGTTTTTATATTGACACCCCATCACTTCCTTTAGCCTCATATTTCCTTGCCGTACCTTCATGTTTAGATTAGCTCTCATGTGCCAAAGCGGTCACTTGCTTCATTTGTTCTTTTCTTGCACCGCTTCCTTTCTGAGCTCTCAGTAGTTGGCCTGCTACTCTTTGACCAACACCTCATCTTTTTCCCCATCAACCATTTATCATCTGTTATTCTCCCTTCCACCTGACACTTCTGTGACTTCCTGTCCATTAGTGTGTTATGTCTTCTCTACCACTCGCAGCTGTCTCCTCCCCATTCTTTCCCACTTCTCCTTACAGACTCAGTTGCCCACTTTCTTCCCTTCATTCTCTCCATTACTCTGGACTTCTCCACCTCTTCTGCCCATCTCAGAGTCCAGTCCAACTCCTATGAATCCTGGCTCCCCCCAACATCCTATTCCACAGCTCTTGCATTTCTGAGAGTATGCCATCACCCCGCAGACTTCCTGCTATACAATTTTTTCTTCTTAAATTTGGCCATCTTTCACTAATTCTCCAATATTGTTATCTCTGTACAATAAAAAGAAAAGTTTTAGCAAAAGGAATTCACAAAGGGGTATATTTTTAAATACTTGACCTCCACTTTGAAGACCCAATTTGCATTTGCAAAAATGCACCTGCATCTTTGCATCCACAGTTCAGCTGTGGGTACACATTTTAGTAGTTTCATATCTAATTTCCCATAAGTCAGTAGCTTTACGCATATATATTAAAACTTACATGTAGGAGTCATTTGTGATTGCAGAACTTGCAGCTGTAGACAGAGAGACCTCAGATGGACCTCAGCTCTGTTGAAAATGTATTCTGAAATCTATAGGTTAAGAAAAGCTTGTAGAGAAACTGAGATCTATTTAAATCCATGGACATAATTTGAGAGGATTAAAGACGGATTCTTTTTTTTTTTTTTTAGAAATTGAACATGATGGTGAATTTTTATGTCCTTGAACTATGATGGAGGTCATTGTTGTCAAGCTGCAAAAGTTTGAGAGGAACATCTATGGGATGGAAATATCATTCTAATTTCTAAATGTACTATATAATTCATTCTTTGTAAGATTCTTTGCACCAGAAAATTCCTGCTTATAGGGAAGAAGAAGGAAACATTTCTCTGCAAATTTAAATGGAAAAGAAAACTGGCAGCTGTTTGAAGCAATTCAGAATTTAGGAGACCTGGGTGAGACAGTTAAATATGTATGATAAATATAACATACAGTGTCTAAATAAAACAGAAGCCAATAAACTTAAACTACAGGATCAGTTTTTTAAAAGTTGTAATAAAAGACTTTAAAATTAAATATATATATAGATCAATACGATATGCTAATCTTGATGAGGTTAGAGCTAAGGTTGTGCATTTGAGCCTGATTTAGGGAAACTAGATGTGTGTACTGTGGGTGGAGTTCCCACGAAAGGAGTTCCCTTTGAAACAGCAGCTTCTGCAGTCATAGCAATAGCAGGTGCTTGTCATGGAAACAAGCAAAGCTGGTCTTACCATTTTTGGGTGTGTTGTGAAACGGTTTATTGCTACCTTGCCCTAATTTCTGACCGTGAGTATCACAGGGCCTACAGAAGGTGGGAAAAGTAGGGAATTATTGGATATGCCTAACATTTAACTGACTCATTTAAAATAAACTATGTAAGTGTGTGTGTGTGTGTGTGTGTATGAGAGAGAGAGAGCACAAGAGAGACCTTCCTACCACACAGTGATATATGAGAGAATGCAGGTGAGGCACAAATCTACAATCGTGGAGATCATTTAGATTTTTATAATGTGTTTTTATAGAAGCAGGAGCAAGGCATTATTTTGTACTGTAGATGTAGGAAGATACTGTATCTCAGATAGCATTCTGAGGTAACTTAGGGTCAATGCTGCTGACCTTTTAATGGTGACCACTGTGTGAAAGGAAAATATTTTGAAAATAAAGAAATGATGAAATAAATAATAATGCTAGAATGTGAACTTGATTACTGAGGAAAATGGGAGCTGAAGGATGGAGAAGACTGGTACTGACTATTGAACTAGAACGAAATGAAGGTATATACCAAATGATGGAACTCTACTCCTCTTTCCTGAACCTCCTCTTCTGGCCTTCAAATAATCCCCCGAACTCTCCAAGCTCATCATCAGAAGCAAGATCCCCACAAATCAGGACACACCACCTCAAAGCAGCACTAGACCCTGCCAGAACATCAGATCCAAAACCTGCAGACATATCTCCACTGCTACATTGATCAATACTCCCCATAATGCATCTTTCACAATCCATTGGTCTACACATGCCTATCACAACACGTGGTGTACCTCATTCAATGCACCAAATTTACCAGTAACAACTATGTGAGTGAAAACAGACAATCTCTACATACTCCAATGAACTCACAAAGGAAAAAGATGAAAGACAAAAACACCCTGTCACCTGCAGGTGAACACTTTTCACAAAGTGATCACTCTATATCTGACCTATCAGAACTCGTCCTCAAAGGAAACCTGCACAACACTTTCAAAAGACCAGTGTGGGAGCTTAAATTCATAACTTTGCTACACAAATCATGGACTGACTAGAGAAACTCAATTTATGACTTATTACAACAATCTGTAACCCACAAACAACACCCCTCCTCTTTCCCCCTATGACTGGAGCGGTGTTAATGGGCCACTTCACCTTGAATGGTCCTTTGAAATATGCGTTAACTACTTACGCTAAACAATCCGTTTCACCTCCTATTTAGCTGTGACTCACTCTGAATACCTTTCTGAGACCTGAAGATCTGTGTAAATGCAAAAGCTTGTCTTTCTCACCAACAGAAGTGGGGCCAATAAAAGATATTACCTCACCCACCTTGCTTTTCTAATACCCTGGGACTGGCACAGCTACAACACTGCATACAAGATCTCAGGGAGACTCTTTAAGAGAATGGACTCAACAAAGAAGTCTCAGGGAGCACAATAAATAAGAAGGGGGAATCTCTCTTTGAAGTTTTCAAGTTAGTGACACAAACTTGCACTGCCTCAGGTTATGATGACACACCTATTGCCATTCGGAGTCTAAGAAAATTCCTCCAAGTAAGGATACCTGAAACTGGATAACTGGCTCTGTGCAGGTGATGAGATTTCAGGCTATACTGAGAAACTCTGAAAAATGATATCTGGGACATTTGTGGCTTAGAGAACTTTTGTCCTGTGAAGAATATGTGGGGCAGCTTGTCTTTGCTTGTATTAAAGGAGTCCCGGAGTGTGTACCTACAAGTAGGTACAAGTGCTACCAGGAAGGTGATGGGGGTCTGTGAGATCCCAGTCGTCCGGAGTAGTATCCTCAAAGGAAAGCATGAGCAGCTGGAAACTTAATGTACCAAAATGTCAGAGGGGTCTATTCAGGTCTTTTCTTTGGCTTAAATGAAAAGAGAAAAGATTTGCCAAAGTGCAGAAATAATTATGCTCCCTGTGGATTTATTTTTTTCATGTTATGTCCTGCATAGCTAAAAGTCAACTTTTTCAGGCAAACTAATTTTTTTATACATTGGGTAAAACAATGATCATCTCTTATCAAGTGAAGCAAGAGCCTTTATCTATGGAGACAATTCCCGAGATGCTACAGTGATTGGCAATCCATAAATTCTTAAGTTGAATGGACAAGAAAAGGATTCTGAAACTTCTGAACTTTGAGTTGCAATCTAAATGCTAATTGATTTATTTTTGTGTTGTTTAAACAGTGTTCCTTGTCAGCACTCACCTTTGCCAATTAATTTCTGATCCTACTGAGGAATATGTCAAATATATTGTTATTTTCTGAGTGCCTTCCCTTCCCTTCCTCCTCCCAATTCCAAATGTTTTTGGGTAATGTGAGAAGATAACTCCTGATAAGAGTGCTAATGTAACCCATAAATTGTTGTGATGGTAGTACAGTACCAATGCCCGCTCAGATAGAGAAATTTATAATTCCTGTTGAAATCTATTATTGTGAATTAAATATAATACATAATATATGGCTGACTGAACCTTGTTTAGTTCATGTTGAAAATCATTATTAATTATTATTTCTATTGTAGTAATTCCTGGAGGCCATTGTCTAGGTTGCTAGCTTGGGGCTCAGGAGACCAAAGTTCACTTCCCTTCTCTGCCACAGACTTCTTGTGTGACCCTGGGCAAGTCACTTAGTCTCTTTGGCTCAGATCCTCAGAGGTATGTAGGCATGTAATTCCCATTAACTTCAGTGAGAGTTAGGTTCCTGAGTAGCTTTTACCTGGGCCTTGCAGCTAGCTCTGTATTTGACTGGAGGTGCAGGCAGACTATATGGCGCTAACAAGTCAGCAAGCAAGATGTTATAGACGGGAATGGAGGTTTAGCATCTATAAGCTAATTAGATCACATGGTTAAAATTCTAACAAGATATAGGTAAACACAGACAAATACAATTAGCATCTATTCCTGATTCTCTTTAACAACACAGGCCTACATTTCAAGGACTCTAGTCTACTTAACATGGCTCTACAAACTACCTACAAGGAATGCCCTGTTTATCATTTCAGTACTCTTTTAATGTATTCTTCAGGGTTGTTTTGTGGCCATTCAGCCTGCTGGTTGCTTAACCCTTGTGGGGTCAGCATCATAGAAGTATTAGGAGAGGCAGATCCATGTCCACCCATAACTAAAGGCCCACTCCCTCAAGGGGAAGGAACCACTAACCCCAGGCTATAACTGATTTACCGAGGACAAGAAATGAAAACACAGAGCAGGAATGAGCTCAAAGGTTGAAAATCAGGCATCCAGAGGGGGACACCAAGCACAGAAACCCTGGTGCCCACTGCTCCTCAAAGGTGTCTAGGGAGTCAGAGGACACTTCCCAGAGGTGTGATTGGATAAGGGGTCAGAAATAAGCTTTACGGTCAAAGCACACCACCACATCCAACTTCCTTCTCCCAGTCCGTGAAAGAAGGAGGTTGATGAGGAGGTCCTGTGACTTTGTGGGGCCATGTATGGGGTATGCATAGATCAGGAGGTGCAGGGAAAAGGGCATGCTGAACTTCTGGAAAGAGCCAGAAGAAGGGCTGCAACCTAGCACACCTTACACAGATGTGTGCCAAGGTCTCCCTCTTGCCACAAAAGAGACAGGTGTCAGGGGAATTTATGAACCATACCAAGTACATGCCTGTGCTCATGGCTTTTTGGAGGAGCTGCCAACTAATACCCCCGATGGGCTATGGGACCAGAGTAGAGTGCAGACTGCCCCACTGGGTTTTCTCGCCTCCTCAGGTGGCAGCAGGTCCTGCCGCTTGGTGTCAAAGTGAGCCATGAGGACGAGGAAGAGGATGATGTGAAGCATGAGCACGTACAGATGTTCTCAGAGCATGGTTCGGAGACCATCCAGCTGGATGTCATGCAGCTGGCTCAGGTGGCATGTCGGAGGTGGCTGAGGAAGCTTGCTGGACAGGGGCCCAATGATTAATTCTAAATGGCCAGAGGTGACGGATGGCAGGGAGCACCCTCCTGCAGGGCCCGTTGGAGGGAAGAAAAGAGAAGCAGAGAAGATAAAAGTGTCGGCGCCCGTACATGAGGGGCCTTGGAACTTCACTGGGAGTTTTACAGTTGAGAAGATCCCGGGAGACTGCAACTCCCATGATGCCTTGGGGAAAAGCGAGCGAGACTCTTCCTCTTCCAGGGAGCTCAGGAAAACCACGCGTGAATTCCATTTTCTTTTCAGGGGGTGGAGCGTGGCCGAGGCTGGGAGCTGCTGCTGGGGGCCCAGGGCTGCTGCTGAGCCTGCTGGAGTTTTGATTGAGCCGCCAGCTTTGGGGGTTGGTGCATTGCCCAAGCCAGGCAGGGACTGAGCTTGCAGCTGCCTGAGGTGGGCCTGCAGTGAAGGTGGTGAGCGCCTCCCCCCTTTGTTTTGGGGCAGGGCTTGTAAAAGAAGGGGCACAGCAGAGAGACTGACTGGGCCTGAGAAGAGGCAGAGAGCCACAGCCAGGACTGCTGGCATTTGGGTGGGCCAGCTCCAAACCTTCAGCTTGATACCTTGGCTGAACGGATAGACTGAACCAACAGGGTGCTGTCTCCTTCCTCAGATCTGCAGTGCGCCCACGCAGGCAAGGGGTGGGGGCTCTAAACTCTAGGGGAGTGTACACTCCGGAGGGGGGTAATCAGTGGCAGTGTAAATGCCACTTAGACAAGTCTTATTTATTGCTGTATGCTACATTTATTAATTGATCTATTCAACTGCCCCGTGGATTCAAAATAGTAGTGATGTTTAATTTCAGTCTGTTATGCCTTATTTCCTTAATTTAAGTAAAGGCGTGTTAACTCTAATTTAAGTATATTGGATGCTTAGTTTGCATAATCGGTATTTTTGAGTTAGACCCATGCCACATATTAATTATTATTATTATTAATATTATTAGAATAGGTTTAGTCCTGGAAGCTCCCAAGGCACGCTATTGAGCGTGTGCAGGGTCCAGCCAGGTGGAGGCACTGCCAATTTTAAACTTCTTTAGGAGTAAAGGGACTGCAGCAGAGGGGTGGACAGAGGATTCCCACCTATCCTACGTCCTCACTGGGATGCTCAGGATGTCCTTTGTTGTCAGCAACCTTAGGCACACATGCACACCGGTGAGTGTTGCCTGCTTCCAAGTAACCCAGAAATAAAAAGGAGTTACGTAAGCAGAAGCCAACAGTGCCCTCACCTCCTGGAGCACGGAACGGGGAACACACAGGTTGGACAATCCCATGTGCTGGCCAAGCGCTGTGAGGTCCATCCAGTCTCTCAGATCATAGTCCATGAAGTTTCAGAATCTGGTGGTACCAGCCTGGGCCATCCTCTGGCACACCCAGGGAGATTCCACCACCTGCACACTAAGATGCGGCCTGTGTAGCAGGTGTTCTGCTCAAGAGGAGGAGGTGTGCAACACAGTATTGGGAATCAACAGCTGAGCCAGCGTCTGATGGCATCTAGGATCTGATGGGGCCTATTTAGTGGATTAGAGTGGTCTGGGGAGTACTAAAGAGCTAATTAGCCCATGAATGCTGACAGTAGAGGAAGGCACAAGAAAGAAGTGCAGGCACCCAGAGGCCAACTAGTAGAGCCAGAACCAACAAGAATCTCTGGGTGGAGAGATCTCTTTCCTGTCCTCTCCTTAGCAGAGGAGAAACAGTTGTTATATATGCTGTGCTGTATGGATCAGTAATGTGGTGGGACGACTAATGTAAATAAACTACTGGGTGTGTTTAACAATTGAAGGTCTCCAAATCAGCCGTGTAGACAGAACAGAAGACGGGTGGGACCTCGCTGTATCACAAGCCCTAATGTGCAAGATGCTGTACAATATCGGAAATGACAGGGCCTACCCCAAACAGCTCTGACTTTGGTTCTGCAAGGTGTAGTGTGCAGGCACAGCAGCGTGCCCACATGCTACAAGATGCAGCATGGGGCCTATGTTTGTATTAGTATTACAAAAACATTAAAGGGTATGTTAATGCCAGTAGTAGAGTGACTATCATATGTAATTATGAATAGGAATAATAATGTTCAATTAATGCCAGATCATGGCGAAATAAAGATAGCAAACAAAGAACAGAAGGAAAGGTCACTTGCTCTGGACCAAATCCTATTGCTGTTGAACTCAAAGGCACGTTTCTGTTGAATGGGAGTAGCAGTAAACACTATACGAGGTTAGTTTCCAGACCTGAGGCATAATCTGTCAGGCCCGTTTCTGAAACTTGATCAGGTAAAATAGAAAAAAAAAAAAAAAAAAAGACATCTTATTGAACTGAGCTCATCTTGGAAGCAGTTTGAGGCAAACCATTCTGATACCATGCTGTGTGTTTATTATGAGAGGTGGAACACATAGTTTTGTGCCGCATAAGATTATTTATGATCTTCCTCCAGGGCAAATAATTTTCGTGAGATTCAGGCCTATATGTGTTCTGCCATTAGCCAATCTCAGGCTGGAGTGCTACTTACCAGCAGGAGTACCAATGCTGTTTTCATGCCTGACTGGGAAACATTTGTAGCTTTTACTGAACAGTCATGGAGGTTATTGATTTCTCTCCAGTGCTAACAGGAACATTTGTTGGGAGGTGTGGGGGTTGTCTGGAAAGGTTCAAGAAAATTGCTTGTAGACAGAAGGAAACGTAATTAAATTTTCAAATAGGAAAAGGACTTAAATGATGTAAAATGGTGCTAAATTACTTAGCTAACAAATAGTTGTCTTGAAAATTGAAGTACAAATTAGGTTATCTAATTTCCCCCCCAACCCTAAGCAGTTCCATTAATATGATTTCCATCTCTTGATAATATTTCATGGCTCATCTGGAGCTTACTGAGATGTATTAGCTATAGACAGAAATGATGGAGATGAAAAGCCTTTTTTCCCCAAGTAAGTTAATGAGAACTTTTCTAAGAAAAGGACATTTAAAATAATCACACTACCTTTTATGGATACGTTCATACACCTTGTGTATTAAGATACATATGAGTCCTATAGCTAGTGAACAGGGAACAGGCAATAATTTATACTGCAGACTACTGCGTAAATACACAGCTTGTAGAGCGTGCAGCCCTTACATATGTATAATTTGTCTTGAAATTGTGTGCATGTAAAGACTGCCAGTTCATGTCTGTATTTGGGTAAGCGACACCCTAGAATCTCTGTTATGCTGACAGCTACCTGTATCTCCTTTCCATTCTGTAACACCTTTGTAACAATTTAGCAGCACCAATAGTTCTTCTATTCAGTATATTTGCATGAACTTCCTAACCATCAGCAGGGAAGGAATTTGGGGAATTCTGCTTTTCTTAAAACATTAGTCCATGCCATTTGAGCTAAAGAAAAATCTTCTTTATTTATGGGATTAGTAGGGTTTAGTGACTATGTGGATTTAGTACCTATGTGGATATGCTCATATATACTAGAACAGGTTTGATATTTTACCAAGTAGAGAACAGTACTAGTATACACACCAAAAGAGCTGGTCAAATTTTTTGAATGAAAACCTTTTTCACCAGAAAAATGGCCACATTTTTTTTAGGTGTGGAGTTTTTCTTTTTTAAAGAATTTTTTCACAACAGTTTTAATCAGAATTTTTATTGAAAATGTTATTGAAGCCACAGTGGAAATGGCTATTGACGTTTTTTGTTTAGTAAAAACAGTCTTCAGCAAGTAAATAATGCTGCTGACCATTTCACTGTTTTCTAAAATAAAAATTTACATAAAAGGTGTTTCAGAAAAAAGTGTGTCCATTTTTGAAATATACAGAAGAAATAACTTCAAAATGTCACCTTTTTTGCAAATTAAAAAAATAAGATTGGCTAGTTCTACACCTTGGTCATGCTATTAATTGTAACTACTGAAAAATACAGACCCATATTATCCCAAAACTAATTGTCAAGTCAGTTCTGTTTACCAGGGCATCCTAATTAGAATATCTTGTTTGAGACAAGAACTTGTTAATCCACCTCCCTGATTTTTCCTGACTCTCTACTGTTCACACAGTTCCCTCAGTCCAGGTCCCAAATAGTGGCCTTACATTGTGAACTGTTCTGTAATGAGCCTTAATTGGTGACATGCTGCTGGGGTCAAAGGGGAGATAGTGGTGCATGTGTGAAGATCCTCTTCCCAGGCATGGACAAATGTTGCAACAGTGGATCCTCTTCTTTTTTCACAGTAGTACATCCTGCATCTCTCTTCTCCCTGAACACTGTCTGTCCCTCACTCCTGAACTCTGACTCATCACTGTGCTGCACTGAAGGGGAAACTGGGGGAGGGAGGAACTAGGGATGGGGGGGGGGACCATTGAGAGGATAGGAAAGAGCTATTGTGCAACAGGCTTTAGCATCACAGTTAGCACCCAGAGAGCAAAGCTTATAGAAAGGGAAAAACTTGTTCTCTGCCTCTTTTTCCCCTCTGATATCCAGGGACTGAGGAAAGTCAGTGACAACTTTTCTATTCCAAAGCTTCAGTCTGAAACTTGGGAAAGCACAGACAGCTTGTTTCTCTTTTCCCATGGGCAGGTGAGGGGTGGGAATTAGGAAGTCCAGCAGTACAAAATTTTCTCTCCACATCTCCACTGGACTTCTTTGGTGACAGGCACAGAGCATAGTCAAGGATTACAGGGCTCCACTGCTCCTAACAGTACATCTTGATATAATTATTGTGAGAGTGAGTCACAGCTTCTGTTCCAAATGCCTATATCCTCCATGGAATCCAGAAACAGTGGGTAAGCTCAACAGTAATGTTTTTGCATTTATATGGTAATACTAGGCTTCAGAGTTGCTTCTACCCTGAAACAAATGGGGTTAGCTCACAAGCAAGTATGTACCCATGGAAGTCAGGCAGACTTGTGCAGCCTGTGACATGGCAACCTCTTTTCAATGTTTAGTGAGCTAGCTAGAGTATAGCTAGCACAGGTATGTCTACACGAGCATCCATTCACACCCTCTGCTGTAACGTAGATGTACCCTTCGAGCTATTATTTCAGACCTTCTGTCTGATGAACCATATTGGGAAACTTATTTTTGCAACCTGGACAATTTTACCTTTGTCAATGAGAATTTAAATGTAGCCGAAACTGGCAGGCTAGTTGTGAAATTAATGGATAGCTTAATCTCCTCCAGATCTCAGAGCATATTGCCCTTATCCATTTTGTGGTCAGTTCAGGGTTCATAGCGAGAGAGAGATTGCGTATATGAACAAACCAAACATGTTTCCATTTTCAAACTTTTTTAATGATGGTAAGAAATGCATGTCTGACAAAGGCATGTCCTGCAGCGGTGAGAGAGATTCTCTTTGTTTTTCAGGGTAAGAGAGGTCTCCAACTGTATTTTTCATATGACTCCTTCCCTGTTGAGAAGTGATGTAGTGGTCCTATTTTACAGCAGGCAATTAGATAGTTTTCAGTTTAGACAGGATGCCTGCGTCTGTTCCATGGTGACCTGTGCTGCTTGCTTAGTAGACAGACGCCAGCTGGAGCAGGGTTGTGGCTTCCTTCACAGATAGAATGAATTGCAATAATCAGTACTGGAGGTCACAAATATGTCTATGAACATGTCTGAGTCTGAGGGTGCAATCTTCTGGTCAGTCACAAACAGACTTGTATTTTTTGGCGTTTGTTGCGATAGCTATTTGGGCTTACAGTAACACGGAAGTGGTTAAAAGGATGCCAGAGCTACAGACCAATTTCATAATCTGAGGGTAGATGTCTCAGATAATGGGGGTGTCACAAAAGGCAGCAAGCTCTTCAAAGTACTCCTCTCTTTCCATCGGCATGCAGCTGCAGAGACAGGCCCACAGTTTAGTGGCAGTGAGACTGTCTGTTGCAGAAGTAGAGTTCTCTCCTTTTAGTGACTAATTAATTCTTTGTTTATGCTAGTCAATTAAGGAACCATACGGTACACTGTATGAGGAGCCAGATTATCGGCCTCTATAATATGCCCCTGAAAAGTGAATTTTTCCTGGTACGTGACTAGAAGAATGAATTTTACCCACTTATTGTACATTACTAATGAAATAGCCTGTTTTTCTTCATCAGTAACTAACAATTTTTCTTCTTCATGTCAGTCACAATCCTTATTTAACATCAAATAATAATCTTTTTCTTTCTACGTCAGTAATATGAACATTTTCCTCTTATTACACTGGTAATACAATCACTCTCACTTCAATAACTGACATCCCTATATCAGTAATTTCAAATTAAGACTCTGAATTTCCAAAATAACAGGCTGGAATGAGATGGGACTTCTCTGAGGAGATCCCGGACACTGCAGATGAGATAGAAATACTTGCATGTTGATAGAGACAACAGCAACAATATTGTGTATGAGAGAGTAAGATTTGTGATGTAAATATTCACTGGGAATAAAGGACTCATGGCAGGAAGTGTAATGTTCAGAAATCTTGGAAATCTCAATAGATGAAAAATTATAGCAATGCAATGGTTAATATCTCTCCAATAGAGTCATGTGCTTGGTATTACATTGCAAAGAAAAATTAAAAACCGTGGTTATATGCATTATTATATGAACAATGAAGAGATTATCAAGACTGTGTTTGCTTCTGTCCCAAAGGTCCTGCAGCTGTTTATATTACTACCCCCTACTTAGAGACCACAGTGGCAGATACTATTGTGTGTCAGAGGACCAATTGTTTAAAACGTGGCTTTTCAACAAGACAAAACAGTGATGCCTCAGCTGGCTCATGCATTTGATGCCCCACTTGCCTGTGTCCTCTGTGTTACAGGCATTTTTTTCTTATTTGTTTAAAAAAGCGCAGTAACCATTTAATACATATTTATAGTATCAGTTATGGACCCAGAGTGAACACTGAGGCTCTAATTCAGTTTCAGGGTTCTGTTGCTCTTCACAGACCATGAGAATGAAGAAGGGCTCTTTCACAATTGAATTACTGTCTTTTATTCAATCTACAAGTGCGTAATTGATCTGTACTGTGTATTATACTTTATTAAATGGTCTTTGCTTTCATTTCCATCAGAAGCTCTGCACTACTTTGGTTTTATTGTTTACTTAGTTATTTTGCTGCATTTCTTTTTCTTCATTATTCATGCTCACTAAAGGACCTACTTAGGAACAGGAAGAAACCATTGTCCTTTCCTGGTAATTTATTTTAATTGCTTATCGCTATTTGTCTGAATTAAGTCTGTCTCCCTTCTTTCTCATTTTTTTGCTTTGTTTTTTAAAATGACCATAGGTAACATTTTCAAAAGTGTCTAAATAACTTAGGAGTCTAAGACTCATTGAAAGTCAATGGAAACGAGGCTCCTAAAGGCCAGATTTGTAAAGGTATTTAGGTGCCTAAAGAGAAAAATAGATACCTACTGGGATTTTCAAAATTGCCTGTGTGTCTAGCTTTTATGGATTTCTGCATCTTTAGGCTCCTGAAGACCTGAAAAGAAATCTGTCCTCAAGGCATGTTTGAAAATGTTACTCCCCATGACAACATATGATATATGACTTTACAGGTAAAAATAATAAAAAATTGGGGTTTCTTGCACCTTCTATGAAGCATCTGCTGCTGGCCCATGTCAGGGAGAAGTTGCTGGATTAGATGGCCTACTGGCCTGATCCATTATGGTAGTTTTTATGTTCCTAAGATTTGTTTGCATGCATACTGGTGGAAAGGAGAATATAAAAGGGGGTGGAAACAATTTTACTTTGGGTTTAACATTTGAATTATTCACAGCATTTTTTTGCTGCATTTGTCCAGCTCTGTCCTACACATAGCCATGTATAATAAATGATTAAAATATTAAAAAATAATACATAATATGTAAATAAGGAATATAATAACCAAATTCACACCTTCTGTAACTCCATTAACGTCAGTCTATTTGTAGAGTTGTGGCAGGTATGAATTTGGCCCAGTGATTTGCACAGTAGATTCTCAATTATCCGAAAAGTGGTAATGAGACCAAAACCTTCAGGAAGGGAGAGAATTTTAGAGGAGGGAGAGCAATGAATGACACGTGTTTTAACCATGAATATCTGGTTTTATGTCTCACTTCACTGGTATCTCTGAACGCACACCCGTTTGACTAGCTGAAAGTTTAATGCTAGTGAGAGTATCTCTTGTGCGACTGGTGTTGCCCTTGCAGATTTCAGGAGTTCAGTGACAAAACTTGTTATTCTCGCCTCACTTCTGGTCTGAGAAATAAAACCTTCCCCATATCTCCTGTTTAAAGATCCATTTGCTGCTGTTCGTTGTAACTATGAATCTTCATTTAGCCTGCTCTTCAAAGAAATTAACCTTCCAGTAGTGTATTTTTTTAAGTGCAGCATACTCCCTTAGTACCCATCTATGTTTGTTGAATCTTTACTGCTAATGTTTAATAAGAAATGCCAATAACTTCTGTACTTCGTCTTCATAAAGAATGAGAGGCTGGTGATCAGTTTATTTTTCAGTCAAATAAGCTCCTTAATGGTTTATATTTTGTGTGGTTGATTATTCTCATAAAATCAGTTTAATAAACAATCAAGATTTGACAGAACACATCTAGGCATTATCATTCATCTCAACAGAACAATCATTTCAATCAAAGACAATATGCCAACCACTCTAATGAGATATTTCAACATTAGCAGGATTTAGTGTTAATGAACAAAAATAAATATCTCAGGGTTTCTATCAAATTATGGTTACTAACCAGATAGCTCATTAATTCTGTGGTGGACTGTCACTACTTATTCACAAAGTTTGAAACAAGTCCTAAAGAGATCGTACAAAAATGAGCTGGATGGGACGAGCATGAGGCAAGTAGCCATCACCTTATTTTATCATTCAACAGCACAGAGTTTTATTGTTCTGTTACAAGATGAAGAAACAGAATGCTTGCCTCATGTCTCCTTCTTTCTTTAATGCTTTGTGGATTCCACAGACTGTATGAACAGTGAACCAAATAAATAAATAACGAACAGTGTGGCTAGCTTGATAGAATTGACTTTACAGTACTGTGTTAATACTCCGTATTATTATAGTGGGAGGTTGAAAATTAGCAGGATCTATTACAATATAGAATGATTAAAGTACTTCTTGGCTTCCCATAAGATTTTAAATTCAGGAAGGAGCAGGGGGCATAGTGAGAGGAGAGAGAGGATTACGCTTCAGTAGCCTTCTTGATAAAATAGTTAGTAATTAGTTTCAGCAAAATCCCATAATAGTTTTTTTTTCACTTTGCAGAAAACCAAATGGCAGACAGATAAAATAAATTACTTTATTCAGGGTAATTAACAAGACATTACAAAGTTCTGCCTATGTTCCCCCATGACTGCAAAGATCATGCCCTATTTTACCAAGAACTTTATGTTCTTAAACACCTCATCCATTTTAAACCTCTCACCAAAATATACAATAGCTACTTCACTTCAAACACTGGCAGTACTATTAGCTGAGAATCTGATCGATAGTCATTATTATGAACATGTTGGGGGCAACTTTTTATGCTGATATCTTTTACTTTTCTTCAGTCTTACATATTTTTTTACATTCAGTTCTTTCCCCATCTACCAGGATTCTCTATCCCTATTGCTATGAATGTGGATATCTGGCAATCAGTTAAAAGCAAACCAAAACAAAAAATGAGTATTTTAGGAGAACTAGACTGAGACCACCAATTCACCTCATATATGCCACCAAAAATGTGTCAGATAGTAATAATTTTCTATCATTAGTGAACAGAAAGTGAACAGAGTCATACCTAGATCTACAGGATTCTGTATTCTCTTTCCAAGTTCCAGAGTTGTAAGCCACAAAGAGTTAACATTTGAAAACAGTAAATGTTATATTTGTATAGTACCTTTTAGGCCAAAGGCAACACTGAATTATATGTAGCAGAAGTGACCTTGTGCAACCACTCAGTTCTCCTGTGATCAAAGGGGGTGAATGATACTTGCCTCTCTCTTAAGGTAGCAGCCATAATAGCGCCATTGGAAGCACAGATTTATTAACCAGTCAGTCAGTGGAAGAGCTGAGACTAGAATTCATGGTCTCTTCCTGGTGCCTGCTTCTCAGGGGTTAACAGAGATAGAAATGAGAGGGGGAGCTGTCAACACATCAGCCAAGGAAGAGGTGGACTTGTTGGAGGGCATCTGTTGTATTAAAAAGCTCTGAGAGGCAGGAGAATGGTTAACATGTTGTGAATTTTTGGGGGACTGGAGCATACTCAGTCTGATTGGCATGTAGGGGACCGGGAAATGAAGCAGAAGGAAGGTAGGAATAGGAATTGCCAGGCCGAATCAGACGGGCCCAAGGTCTGTCTAGTCCAGAACCCAGTCTCTGACACTATCCAGCACCAGGACGTTGCAAGAAACCCGGTAGAAAACAGCTGTGGGATAATCCCCCCCCCCATTATGGTCTTGGCCTGATCCCCAATACAATTTGTTGTAGGCCTTGAAGCGCTATGTGGTATATACCTTCAATAAACTCTTCTTTGCAGTAACTATTATAACTCTGCATATTCTTATTATCTACATAAATGTCCAATCCCTCTTGGAATCTTGCTAAAATTTTGGCATCAACAACATCCAGTGGCAGTGAGTTTCACAGTGCAAATGCCTTTCTGTTTGTAAGTGATAACTTCCACAGTTTCTTATAACTTGGACACATCTTATTATATTTTTATGGGGACTGCAAAAGGTACCTCCCTGTACCCAGAAGTTCCATGGTTCAGGTTACTGCTCCAAAGCTGATAATTCTTTAAATTCATTGTTGGGAAGTGGTTTAACATTGGCAAAACATTTATCTTCTCACAACTCATTGCTGCAAATGGCTAATATTTTTTGTTGAAATTTTCAGAATGCTGTGTGGATATACCCTTAAGCTCTGAAATTAGGTGCTTTTGAAAATTTTAAGCCTTGACATTTATTCTAGTGGGAGGAAAAAATAAAATGTGGGATTTTCCTAGTTTCCCTTCTATTTTTAAGTTCCCATTTTTGCCACTGGAAAAAATGGAGGAGCAGTTGATTTCCCTGTTTCCCCTTCCCCTTTTTATTACCTCACTCTTTTCCCGTGGAATAAAGGAGAAACAAATTAAAAAGGAAGAGAAAGTGGGATCTTTCCACCCGAACAAATTGAAAAAAAAAATTGAAAAAGTTTAGTTTTAAAATCTTTTTTTTCCCAATGAAAATATTCACAAAAAATAATCAGAATGAATGTTTTAAAAACACATCTTCATATACACACATAAAGGAACCACTTCACTCACCCATTAATGAGGGGATGCTATGTGGCTGCTCGTTTATGACACACAGCAATGCTAGACACGGTTTTAAACCAACAGCTGAAGAATACTTTATGCAATTGAAATCCCCGATGGAATTTGATATAGCAAAACGTAACTCAGCTTGGTTGGGTCACAAGGGCTAAAACCACCAGACTTGTGTAAAGTAACATAGATATTTTAATGACAAGTGCTGAGGTTTTCAGTTCCATACTGCTCCCAAAATGGCAGCTCCAGTAGCACAGTGCCACCTCACCCCTCTCTGAGACATTGAAATCAGAGGAGTGGCAACTTGGGTCCAGTCTTACAGTCCTTTGTTAGGCAATGGAAACATTGCCCAAGAAAGGGACTGCTGGTTGATGACGGCTGGTGAAAGATGACTTTTTAAAGAATGCTGGGTTTTCCTAGGGATCGCCTGTCCAAGCACCAACGAAGCCCATTCATATATTAACATTCCAGTCTTCCATAGCTTACCATTATCCCTTTGATGAATCATTGATCCAAAAGCATGAAATGAGCTTACAGGAAATGCATGTGCTATAATTATCCCTCTAACTTTCACATGTCAGCTTTCAGTGAAGCAGAATTTATTATTGATTTTTTGTGGAAAATGTTATTACAGTAGTGTCATGAGTTAATTGCACAGTTACCAGGAGAGAATGAGGTAGCGTTAATGTAGGTTATTGTGTTACTGCTATTGTCTCTAGCAGAATTACTTTTTAGTTACCACATTTACCGTGAAGGGATATAGGCTATTTCATAGTAACAGGGGTGCACTTAACTTCCGTCTCCACGCTGTCAAGATTTAGCTTTTCTGGTTATCTGTTCTTTAGAGACAAATTCTAAATTCCTCTGTAGTCTCTGTGAGTCTTTCTTTCTTAATTGCCCTCTTTCCAGATTTATGGTCTAATAATTCAGCCACAAGAGTAGTAGTGCTGTGGGTCCCTGGGCTATTGCACGATGTGGAGACATCATATTGGGAATAGAAGATACTAGCGGAGGCCAAGTATTCTGTGCTAAACCTGGGGAAGCATCGTGTTAATGATATCCTATTTTATTTACTGAAATAAAAAATAGCATCACAGACTTCAGTGGAAAATACAAACACTGGTAAGAACAAATTAAAAAGAACCTGTGGACCCCAGTCATGCCCTTTGGACTTTAGTGATAAGTAATAAGAACCGAGGGTTCTGGCCTGTACATGCCTCATTGCTATAAAGTCAAGGAAACATACCTCATCCCAGCCTCAGGCTTAATCTTGCAATAGGTATTAGGTTCTTATTATTAATACTGCACTAGAGTGCAATGATGGCTGTGGGATGGAAGAACCGCTACAAAGAAAGGTAAAACAGGACCAAACTTAACAGCAAAGACCAGATTGCCTTTGGGGGTAAGGCAGAGTGAACAACCCAATGTGAAACCATATCCTCTTACCCATCTGTTAGGAAGGCGAAGTGTGTATCCTCCTTCATGGTTGGCTGGCCAGCCCCACGAGCCAGTGCAGTGATGTGACAGGCCCAAAAGCTTGTCTCCTGAGACATTTGGGATGGTTTTGGTAGCAGGGAGAAGACCTTGTTCTCAAGCTTGAGCTACCATTATCATTACCAGAAGTCTTACACGCTGGCACAGGACAGTAATAAAGGCCTAAATCTTTTTAAAGTAATTTACTTTGAAAACAAAAGATAAAAAGAAAAGTTGGATATTTTTAAAGTGCACTTATGCTCTGTGAAAGATGCTGGATGTTCAGAAACAGATTCAACATGAGTAGCATCCATAATGAGAGACCTGTATGTAATGTAATCATAGAAATGTAGGACTGGAAGGGATCTTGATAGGTCATCTAGTCCAGTCCCCTGCACTGAGGCAGGGCTAAGTTATCTAGATCATCCTTGCCATCTATCTAGATGTTATCTAGATTATCCCTGTTTGTCTAATCCAGGGGTTCTCAAACTTTTTTTTCTGGGACTCCATCTGAAAATATTTCAGGCTGTGACAACCCCCACATGCCATGCCACCTTACTTCTGTGCTGCTGCTGGTGGCGGCGTTGCCTTCAGAGCTGGACACCTGGCTCTGCCCTCGAGGCCTCCTTATAATAGTTTTGCAACCTCTTTTTGGGTCGGGACCCCAGTTTGAGAAATGCTATTCTAATCTGTTCTTAAAAACTTCCAATGATGGAAATTCCACAGCCTCCTTGGATAATTTATTGCTGTGATTAACTACTCTTACAGTTAGGAAGTTTTCCCTAATGTCTAATCTAAATATCCCTTGCTGCAACTGAAGACCATTGCTTCTTGATTTCACTTCAATTGTTCAGGAGATAAATTATCAACCCCCTCTTTATAACAACCTTTTACATACTTTAAAACTGTTATCATGTCCCTCCCTCAGTCTTCTCTTCGCCAAACAAAACAAAGCCATCTTTTTTTCAATCATTCTTTGTAGGGTAGAATTTTAATAATTTTTGTTGCTCTTCTCTGGAATTTCTCCAATTCGTCTACATCTTTCCTGCAGTGTGGTGCCTGGAACTGGCCACAGTGCTCTAGGTGGGGCCTTATGACCTTATTATGCCTTTTGTCTTGCTGACAGCACGCCTGGCTAATATATCCCAGAATTATTGCTATTTTTTTTTCCAAGAGTGTTACATCATTGGCTCATATTTAGTTTGTGATCCACTATAACCCCCAGATCCTTTTTTTGCAGTACTCCTTCATAGGCAGTCATTTCCCATTTTGTATTTGTGCAATTGATTATTCATTCCTTTAGTATTTTGCATTTGTCCTTGTTGAATTCCATCCTATTTATTTTAGACCATTTCTCCAATTTGTCAAAGTCATTTTGAATTCTAGTTCTGTCCTCAAAAGCGCTTGATATTGTCTTCAAACTTTATAAGTGTACTTTCTATGCCATTATTCAAATCATTTATGAAGATATTGACTAGAACTGGACCCATGACGGATTCCTCAACATGCCCTTCCAGCTTGACAGTGAACCATTGATAACTACTCTGAGTATGCTTTTCCAACCAGTTGTGCACCTACCTTATTGTAAGTTCATGCAGGCTATATTTCTCTAGTTTTTTTTATGAGGTCATACGAGACAGTATCAAAAGCCTATGTTAGTCTCAGATCCTACCCCATTTACACTGATGTTCACTATGTTAGTCATCCAAATACTGCTAACTTTTCTGGTGAACAAGGCCTTTAACACATCAGCCATTGATGTGTTGTCTGTACTTGTCATTCCCTTCTCATTGAATAATGGGTCTGCTCTGTAAGCCTCCCATGACTTGTGCCTCACTTCTGACCTGGAGGGACTCAGTAGGAGTGAGAATATTGTTCAGTCTCTATGGGCCATCGAGTCCGAAAGTGTGTTTCTACATGGAAAAGTAACTCACAAAAACGGCATCCTGTGGTTCCATGATTATTATCTCTCAGAGCCGCCAGATCAAATCGGCTCAGTTTCCAAGTAAAATGGTGATTTTTGAAGTCATGCCTTCAAACCCAATCTGAAGTCTGACAGTGAAATTGGGATGCATCAGCCTCATGCATCTCCAGCAGTAAAGATTCTACAAATCAATAATTCTGTCCATAGTATGCAAGCCAAATTAAAATCCAGCTCACTCTCTCACAGCTGGTTCAGCATTGCTAGCAAGAATAAAAAGTAGTAAAAGTGAATTGCATTTAGTAAAATAAGCAGCTATAACTGAGTACACACAAGGAACAGCTCACTGGAATAACAAAATGTACATTTTACATAGTCACTTTCCAGAACATAACCACACTTTTGGTCCTACTTCTCCACTACGTGTGATCTGTGCTGTGAGACAGACATTAGAGCTAGAGCTGAATGAAAATTTTCCATCAATGTCTTCTTTTTTTAGAAAATTTGATTTTCAGATAAAAGAAAATTTTCATGAAAAGCATCAGCTGTCTGAATAGAATTTGAACTCTTTGGTCAAAAAACAAATGCCTCACAAAAAAAAATATTTTGGTTGAAAACTGAAATATGTCTATGTGGACATGCTGTCACTTGCCTAATGAGTGTTTTAGTTTAGTTATCTCATGTCCCTGTTGTCCTCTATGGGCTAGGTTCCCCAGCTGGACTACATTGGACTACATGATGCGGCGTGGCCATGGACTCCTGTGAGGCACTACCCCCTTTTCCAAGAAGGGAGACTATGGTCATGGAAGATGTAGTCATAGCAGGGAGCAAAGCCTATAGAGCATAATGGAGGCATCATGAACCTAAAGTAAAGTAACATAAAGTAAAACGTCCATGAGGCATTGCAGCATCATTTCTAATTGAACTATTTTGGGTCGAGCCAAACCTTTTCAATTTTCAGCCAAATTTCTTTAATATTCAGTTTTTTTATGAAAACTTGACATTTTCTATTGAAAGTTTACACAAATTGTATTCCCTCCCCCATATTCCTCTCAGTCTTCTGATGGGAAAAGAATTCAGATTAATTTGTGGACCTCCACCTAAAGCTGCAACTGGTTTAAGGTTACATCAGCAGAAGATCAGATATAGTGGAGCTCAGCCCAGCTGCATCCACTCTCCCTCCCAGTGTGCCCTCAGAAATCCCCAACACTGCCCCTCCCTCCCTAATCCAGGGGCAGCAGGAAGCTGGTTTATGCAGTACAGAATGGTTTGGCAGACAAGAGAATTACCCCTTCATCATCTCAGCTGAGATTGCCAACTGTGGCAGTGTTTTTGTAATGTGACTATATGACCATGAGAGACTGGACTGAGATTTTCATCTTGGTTTCTGACCCATCTATTGACATGCTAGGATTGTTCCCATCCATCATTACTCCCACACAACAATGCTGGCTATAGAACTAGTTCATCATAGAATTTCATCCAGCGTGCAGTGAAGAAGGAGAAAATGCATTTAAATAAAGTTTTAAACAGTTTTTGTTGTTATCTTTCAGATAACAGAGCCTTTAATGTTTGTATTTGTTAAACCCTTTCATTATTAAATAGTCCTGGGGGCACCTGGAAATTAGAGGATAATTGGCAGAAATCCTAATGCAATGAGGAAATTGGGGACACAAGAGGCTAAACTATCCTTCAAAGTGTCAGTAATTAAAATTAATTAGGATTCATGAAAGGTATCCTGAGTCTTTGAGGGAAGAAGGGTGATGTTCAGGGACACATTGCGATTGGATATTTGATCCTCCCCTCCTCCCCCCATTGGCCATTTGGCTGCTATTGCTGAAGCTTTGCAAAGGTTCGGATTAGTTATCTTGCTTTGTATTGGTAAGGTGCTTTCTGTTTATTTGTGTGTTTGTTTTTGTATAATCAAGAACCGCTCAGTCAGGGACATCTAAACAGGAAGAATTAAGCCTAATACAAACACCAATGCAGTGCAGCTGAGTAATAATTTGTATTGCCTTTTAAATTTAAAGCTTTTAACATGATGGAACAAATTTTTCCTTCACATTTGTACTGTGCAGAATGAGTAGTTGATCCTGGATAGGCATTTGCTCTTGCAAAAGTTGTTTTTTGTCAGGGTTCTGTATTTGCAAATGGACTGCTAGTAAAGGTTCATTGACAGTTTAGGAAGTTCCTTTGAAAATTTGGCCATATATGTTTTCTGAGATAAGAGATTTACAGGGAAACGAGCAGATGATTTCCATGAGACGAGATAGTACCTTACACCAGATAGGTGTAAGATTAGGGTTTTGCTATTCTAGCCCAAGAAGGTAGCAGAATGTTGCTTTATGTGTTGCCTCCAGGAATCCAACTGCCTTTTAATAAATGATCAGCTCTGTACCAGCTCATAACCTGAAACATAATTGTGAAGAACATCTTTCAAACATGATTGATTGCCTACTTAATAAAAGATTGTCCTTGATTTGGTCAGTGCCATGTGTTTAAATGAACATGTCATGAGAAGCATTTTTTTCTCATGTATGAAATTTGAATTTTGTATTAACCTGATTTAAAAAAAATTAAAATTGCCATTTCAGGCCTGAGCTAGTGTCCTTCATACTTGTGAAAAGTTATAATGTTTGTGACTTAGTCAGAATCCAGTGTTAAAGGCTGACTGATCCACCCGTTTCCAGTATTAGTGTTGGTTTAACAACGATAAAGCCAGGCTCTTATGCAGATCCACAAGGGGAAGCAGGCAGGGGAAGAGAGCTCACAAGGGTGAAATTCTGGCTACATTAAAATGAATGCAAAAACTTCCATTGACTAAAGAGGCGGTCAGGATTTCACCCAAGGAACCTTCTCCCCCACTTTTGCAGCCTGTGTGGCGTGGAAGTGTCCTCAGTGGAGTTGAGAAATATTCCCTTAGGGAGTATTCATCTGTCATCATAAGCAAAACTGAAAGGATCTGGTTCTACAAAGCTTATTCATCATGAATAGTACTTTACTCTGTAAGTAGTCCTATTCATTTCAATTAGATTCCCTGTGGAATAAGATACTAACATCTTAGACACAATATTGCACTTGCTGCTATGGTATTTGCAAGGGCAGCTGCCATCGCAATACCTGATTTGCAGATGCAGTCATTGCCAAAATAAGGAATTGATAGAGGCTAAACACGTATCCCTCATAAGGACACAAGTACGGTCATAGTGGGCCAGACCAATGATCCATCTAACCCAATATCCTGTCTTCCGATAGTGCTCTGTGACAGATGCTTCTGAGGGAGTGAACAGAACAGGGCAATTTATTAAGTGATCCATCCTTTGTTGTCCAGTCCCAACTTCTGGCAGTCAGAGGTTTAGGGTCACCCATGGCATGGGGGTTGTGTCTCTGACCATCTTGGCTAATAGCTATGGATGGACCCATCCTCCATGAACTTATCTAATTCTTTTATGGACCTAGTTATAGTTTTGGCCTTCACAACATCCCTTGGCAATGAGTTGCACAGGTTGACCATGCATTGTGTAAAGATGTACTTCCTTTTGTTTGTTTTAAATCTGCTCTCTATTGTTTCATTGACTGACCCCTGCTTCTGAAGGGGTAAATAACACTTTGTTATTCACTTTGGACTTAATAAATAAAGAACATTAAATTAAGTAAATAATTAAATTAAATAAAGAATAGGTAAAGGGTCCATTTCTGGATACTGTAATACCCTTTTTAATGTTTGCCCACAATATATGCACTTTTGTAAAAGAAAAATATCTTTAAATTATTAAGTCCTTTAGCTACAAGTTCCGCATACAATAGATGGAAATGACTTCCAGAAAGGATGGCTGCACACCAGCCAACTGAATGCACCTTCAAATGTGTCAGAATGCAAAAGACAGTACTAGCCACGTGTTTCTAAGCTCTCTGCTTCCGTAAGATTTGGAGCTGCAACTTCCTCAAAGTTTGGTGCTGTTCAAATCCAGCTTTTAGTTCAGCCCATCATAGAAATAGGGGCAGCTCATGACATTTGGATCTGGATTCAGGACCAAGTTTTCTTACATTCGAAGGATGTTAAGATAAAGGTCCAGATGTACAATGGTATTTAGTATTGGAAATAGTTAATATTACAAGTAGCAGTGTGAATCTGAAACAAAACACTAGGGGGCAGATTTACAATGATATTTAGGCACCTAAAATGCCAGTGGGATTTTCAGATGCGTCCCAGATAGATATCTAACCTGCTTAGAAGCTTCTGAAAATCTCATTAGGCATCTATCTACATCTTAGGTGCCTGAATATCATTGCAAATCTGCCCCCTAGTGTTTTGTTTCAGATTCACACTGCTACTTGTAATATTAACTATTTCCAGTATCACCGGCAGCCTCTTAACATCACACAAAATATAACTCAGATTGAGAATTCACTGCATATTACTCACATATGCCAAGTAGTAAATGAAAGAAATAGGTGCCAAAGTACAATATTAACATTTCATACAGGCTTGTTCCATTCAGATTCTTCCAGCTTTTATGATTATAGCAAATACATTGCCTTTTACAATCAAAGCTGAAGGTAAGAGGCCGGCAAAATGCATTCTTTATTTTTCTGTTATCTGTAGGTAGATGAGAATTTAATCCTGAGAATCAGAGGATATCTGTTAAGCATATAGCGGTATAAATATGAAAATGAGATTTTGTGTGGTATTTTCCTAGAAGCTACTATGGGCCAAGGAGAATCAAGAAACCACAAAGTCTGACAGGCTGAAGGAATTGTATGGCACCTGCCCCACTACAAAGCTGTAAAAAACCCAAAGGTATGCTCCCATTCTGAACAAAGGTACAGTACTTTGCCCTTTTGTCTTTCCTGGAGATTTTTTAAAAGTATCCCAATCTACTGTAGTAATTACCCAAGCTATCGTCAGTGAGCAGAGTGCACATACAAGGCTGTATTCTACCTTCATTCCATATACTGACTCTCATCTATCTGGGCCCAGTGTTGCCCTGTAGACAGAGCGCACCTCTCCTGGTTGTAACTCATGTGTTTTTACGGAGATAAAGGAAATCATCCTCCAGAGGTATAAAAGACATTGAATTTCTGGGTAATAATAATTTTCCTTCAAAAAGGTTACATATAAAAGTAATATTTAACAGGTCATGGATTTTAAAATGATGAGAACACATTTATATTGCTATTGCTATCACAGTAGATGATAAGATATTTGGTGCAAGGAGCATGTCTTCCTATGTATGTGGACAGTCCATAGCAATATGGAACCTTTAACCTAATCGGTGCAGTTAGGTGCGATCACAGTGTGAATAATAAATAGCAAATGATAGTGTTTTATGCAAGCCGAACCCTTTTGGAACACAGTTTCAAACAGGCCTCTACGCTTTCCCTCACAAATGTGTATGTTACCACAGGCATGTGCAAAATATGCATTTGATTGTGCAGATCAGTTAGATGCTCAGTAATCAGATTTCTATGTGAATCAGCAAAATTTGTGGACACGTTGTTTGAAAGTGAAGCTTTCGAAGTCTACTAGAGTTGCATACCCTATCATGTGATGTAGATGGTAAAAAGATTTCTACCTAAATGTGATTTATGGCCTTATATTAAATGTTAAAAAAAATTTAAAAATTCTTTTTCCATGTAGAATCCAGTGTCCAGCAATCAAAATGAAAACCACAAAAGTGACCTCCAAACACACAGTATTCCTTATTAAGCAGATCCATTTGCCCATAGAGGTTAACCATATTGTTAGCAATGCCAAAGAAGTACACAGCAGAGCAAGTGTGTCCAGATAGTCCGTCCTTAAAGGAGAGGGAATATCTAGTGTTTATTCAGCTTCCAAAATTTTACTTTATTCTTAAAAGTATCTCCACTCCTCTTTTGGTATATCCATCGTCTATCTAGCTATTAAACTAAAACTGGGGAAGTGGCATTGATTTTGTGAACTGTCATATAATTTTTTTCTACAAGTCAAAAGAATTATCAATGTTGTTAATAATTGCAGGTGCAAAGAACATATTTTAATACAATTTAATTCCATGATAGATTCATAAAGAGAATCCTCCATTTCCCAGTAGTAGCCACTGGAGGTCACCATTACAATTCTTAAGCATTCCCTCCAGCTCAAAGGCTAGATCTGCTGCAGCAACATGCCTTAAACGAAAGAAAAAAAGATTAATACTTTTCAAGCAGCTTCTTTCCGTTAGTGTCACAAAGAGGCATTGTGTAGGTACAAAGACAAATATTTGTATTTTGTGGGTAAGCTACACCTGTGGTGGATAAAAGGCTCAATAAATCCTCTTGTCTTTCCAATAAAAAACCACAATGTGTCATAGTTATATGACATTACAAATGTTTGCAGGGTCCACACCAGAGGTCATCAGTATGCCATTGTGCCCTTTAACATTAAAAAAACCCTCCACAGAATTTAAGGTTGTTTTAACACCCAAACCTAACAGGGTTTTCATCTTCTTCTATGACAAATGTTTAGTTACAGCTGTAGCCCCTCTCTTGTTCCCCTAACAAATATCCTTATATTTACATTCTTCTTAAATATTACATTATTAGTGTGATATGAAACAAATACAAAATCAATAAGCAAAAAGAGCTGGTTTTTCATATAATATACAGTTTATTGGGGATTTAAATAAAAATTCAAGCTGTTTGCTCTGGAGATTAGATGTACCCACATACAGTTTTATTAATATAAGTCACATGGAGTTTTCTGACATTTAGATGATAACTTGATGATGCTCCTTGTTTACAACGTGATGACTTGAGTTAAGAGACAACATGTCTATGCCAAATAAAGTTTTTTATTTATTACTAAGTGACAGGCACACTTCTAAATTATTATTCTGAAATATGCCTCCTCTCACCTCTTTCCCCCCAGCTCACCCCTACTAAATGCATTATTAACTTCTCTACTCTCCAGCAAGGATTAGGCTGCTCCTGCCAAGAGTAAATGAATGTTCACACTATCAATGTGCATGTCTGATTCCTTCTAGAATCCTTCTAAGTTCTTGGCCTCAATATATTGTGGCAGTGAGTGCCACAGGCTAATTATGTCCCCTTTTTCTTCTCTTATGAGAAATCATAAATAAGAATGCCTGATTTACCTTCTCTATAACTTTCATTATCTGTGAGGTCTATCATGACCTTGCTTATTTTTGCCTCTCTCAACCACACAGTTCTAATCTTTCCCATCTCTCCTCACGTGAAAGTTTTTCCATGCTTCTAACCATTTCCACTGCCCTGTGTCTGGAATCCATCTACACCCGCTTTTCTAAAAAAAATATTAAGATAAAGTAAGTGGATTAGGACACAGTATCCAAATGATACTGTTATTCATTAAGCTAATAGCATTATAATAGTGGCAATATAATTGTTTCAATATTATTTTCCTGCCTTCTTTTCTATTCATCCCAGTGTTGCTCCCTCTCTCATTAGTAATGTTAGTCTCTGAATATTTTGTGTTTTTCTTAAAGTCCCAGCCTCTGGAGTCATTTGATTATGGGAGAATCTGCAGTTGCTTTAAGCAGAATAAAAAAAGATGGTTTTAAAGGAACAAGAGCAGGTGCCCCCAAACTAGTGGTATATTGTATTATTAGATTTTACCAAGCCAGTAACAAATATGAACTGCTGGATCATTATACAAGTTTTACCATGGAGACACAATCCCCTTAAGCCCTTCAGTCCGTCTTACCACCGATGTGTACTTAGTGATAATGGTCAGATAAACCAAAAAACATACCATATCAGGTTTCTCCCAGACCAAAAGGACCAGTCATGTACTCCCAAATCAACTGGTACTTTGGATTTCAGACCAAAGACAATGCTGACAGCCAGTTCTCTGGTAAATTAACTAAAGGTTTATTAGCTAAGAAAAAAGAATGAGAGTTACTGAGAGGTTAAAGCAGATAAAATAGAATAACAGGTAAATCACAGTTTGTAACTCTAAGCAGTGGCAGCGCTGTAATAAACTCCCTGTTTCCCAAAAGTCTTTTCCAGGGATACCCAGAATAACTCGGGGGATCTCTGGCTTTTCATGCAGTTATTCTATCCTGTTAGAATCCAAGCTGTCCAGAGATAAAGGAGCTCTCTTTGAATCAGTACTTATAGCTTCTTTTCAGACAACAATCTGACAAGTGTTTGTACCCACACAATGGCCACTTGCTTTGCATTCGGTAAATTATTTTGTCACAGGATATACATAATGTAAATGCCTGCCATTACATTATAATAGGAATAGATAAGTGAAAACAATACAAGTAACATTCCATTAGTTTTCATGAAGTTCTAACCTGACTACACTCTTACATTAACACACACTTGGACCTAAGGTTATTTAATTTCAGGGCATGCATAATGTAAATGTCATGTAATAATAAACAATAGAGAGAGGTAGAAACAATAAAATTAACATCTCTTTTGATCTCTATTCACACACAAGTGAATTGGTTTATGGCTCTGGTTTGAGCTGGTCTGTCAGCATTACATAAGGCATAGCTGATGGGGACTCTGGTACTTATACTCCGATTCCATTCAAGACCCAGTCCAATTTCCATAGAAATAAAAGGACATTCTACATGATCAGCACTGCATAAAACTGAGGTCTGGAGTAACTTAAATGTTACTGAGCTAAATGCATTCCTTCTGTAATTCCAATTACATCAAAACATGGATTAATTTGGTCCTCTATTTGTAAAGTTCTAGTCGGATGACACTAAGAAAGGCTGAGAAATTTCTTAACATGAGAATTTTTACAAACAGTTTCTCAGTTATAATATTGCCAAGATTTCCATCTTGCTAAGCCAGATGTGATTTTAAGCTCAGATAACTACATAAATCTATTTTCTCTATGAAAATAAGCTCTTCCTCAAATACATTTTTCTATTACGATTATCTGTTTAAAAGCCTGAAGCCATCCAGGTAAACCAGAGTTGTTCTGTATGTATCTGATTCCAAACATCAGCTTGAATTGCCACTCTGCCGTGCACTTTGCTGCTCTACTACACTGAGTTGTGTGCTCCTGTCAGATCGCAGAAGCTATGAAGCAGGCTCAGACTTGGCCGTACTGAGATGGGAGTCGTCAAAACAGTGTCCAAGTGCTGCAGGAAGGGACAATGTAGCTGATTTTTTCTGGAACTCTTCCCTCTGATCAGTAGCAATATTGTGGATTCATCGAGTGGTTCTTTCCTCCAGAAGTGTTTGTGGCTCAGGCAATAGCCCAAAGTGCTGATAACAGGTGAATCTTGCAGTGTCTGCTACATGTGCCCATACGAATGAAACCCTGGATTGTACCTTAGCATGGCTTAGCAATGGGCCAAGTTAACTTGGAGATGTAGGCTTTATACCAATGCAATATCTGAGAATACACATACTGGCACCATCCCTTTTTCCTGGACGCCTTGTCACCGCTGATGTCTAGTGGTCGACTTCCAGCCCACTCCCTCCTGATGACAAGTAGTCCCTCTCCTCCTCTACCGATTATTTGGTGGGCTTGTGGCAACTGTAAGAATGTTGCCTGACCCAGACTTGCAGGGTCTTTGAGGAGCAGGATCCACCTTCCACTCCAATAGGCTTCTGGAGCTGTGAAACACTCTTCTTTCTGCTAAATGCTGTTTTTTTTCCTGAGCAGAAACCAGAAAGCCAGCAAAAAATTCAAAAGATACTAACCACACCAGCTTGTTCAATGGTCTATATATCCTCCTGCCCCTACACATAGGGATATATGTAGCACTAAAGCACCTGGCTCACTCGTAATATAATGTATCCCCATGCTGGCCACAATTATGAAGACCTTTTAAATAAACAGCCATTTTAAAAGGCAAACACACTTGAGAGTCTAAAGTTCAGTATCTAAATCCATGGTTCTTTCTCTGTTTTCTAAAACACTATGGCACCTCATGGCATTGCTGGTATCTAAGTAATAAATAATATTAAAATAACCAATAACTATTAATAGCCCAAGCCACCTTTGGCTCAGAAATTAGGTATCTTGGGAACCCAACTCTCACCTTCTTTCAAAGAGGTTAAGTCCATGTTCAAAGATATAGGGACATTTTTCTTTGTTATCCTTCTGGGTTTCTCTGTTACCTCTTGTTTGCTTGTTTTTGCTTCATATTATGTAGGTATTTTATTGTATGCAATATTGGTTATATTCCTCTTCCTGATTTTTTCTAGTCATAAACTCTTGGTTCCACATATATATCCTCTCCCACACCTTTTCTTACAGGTATTCATTTTCCCCATATTGATTGTTGTGCTTCTAATATTTTCCTTTCTTCCCCACAACTAAGAGATATTGAGACAATCTTCCATAATGTCCCTTGCTTGAAATATTAAGAAAACACTTTTAAAGCTGCTGTTTATGGAGACTTGGTTACTGACTTGCTCATGTGTCTGCTTCCGACCACAAATATCTCATTGATTAGAAATGTAGTATTGTAATATGCAAAGAGAAATCCTACATTTTACTGGTGTTTCTGTCTCTGTCTGAATAGAAATATAAAGCTTGATGCAAGAGTAGAATGATTTTTTTAATGCAGTATGTTGTTATTTAGGCTATTCATGTTGATGAGTGGAAGAGGTTAACACTGGCTGCTTTTTAATTTTGTTAATGTTAGTTGACAAACATGACCAAATATTGCGAGGTTGCAACAGGACACAAAGGGAATAATAAATATAGTAAATGGAAATGGTTATACGCTCTTCACTACGTGTTAACAAATGCTAGATAAAAAACATGTCATGGTAAATGCAAATATTGTGTTTGAGTTGTGGGGGTATGAATGCACCTACTATGCAGCAGCTTTTGGAATCACAGCTATAATTTCTCCTCCGAGTTAGTGCCGTTCAGAAGGGCTGTCAGCATCAGCATTTTCACTGCCAAAGAGTTAAAAGTTCATCTCAAGACTTAAAAACAAACAAACAAACAAAAACCAGACAAACTCCCCCCATTGTGCTCCCAAACTCTAAAGGATGTCATATTTCTAAGCTGTGACTTGCCGATAAAGACAAAAAGAGCAAGGGATGTTCTACATAGCAAAGAAATGACAAATAGTGCCTGACTCTATTATTACAGGTTAAACAGGTGTAGTGCAAGCTTTCAGAAAGCCTGTGGATTTAAAATTACACTAAAAATTGGTGTGACCCTTACAGAGTGGGCCTTAGATATATGATTGATTAAGGATGGCATTATAGGAACAATGAGCTTTTTCAGCCTGGAAGTAATTATTCGAGATGTGAGAGTCATGAATATCATTCTACTGCTTCCCACCACACTGTGGGATTTCAAATGCTCTAAAACCAGTGGGTATATTTAACACATCCCTCTGAAAAGAATAAAACCAGGTCCCAATACTTACTGTCCCCTACGGCTTTTGGCCTAAGACAACACACGGCAGGATTTCTTTGGGCTGTGGCATTGCAAGAGAGATGCCACTTAATAGCACTTGGTAAGAATTTGTAATCTGAAGTCCTGCCTGTGTGATCTAATCCCTGTGGCTAGCAGAGGTCCCCAAACTGTGGAATGCGCCCCCACAGCGGGGCATGAAGGAATGTTCAAGGAGGCGCGACAGAGCCAGGGCCGGGCTCCACGGAGGGGGGAGGAGGAGTGCATCCTAGCCCCACTTTGCCTCAAGCTCTGCTGTGGCCCAGGCCCCCCCCAACTCCCACAACGGTGGCTGTTGCCCCCCAGCTGGGACTGCTGGGGCCCCTGAGCCATGGCCCTTGGCCCTGACTGTGGTTCCACTCCCAGCCTCAGCTGGGGGCAACAAATGGGGGGGCGTGGACAGGGTAAGGGGCATGCGGGGTAGAAAGTTTGGGGACCACTGCGTTAGGAGCTACTGTGGGAGTAGAACTGAACAGAGGCATGGCATCTTTAAAAGAGCTGTCCACTATTTATGTATTGGCGTGAGTGTGTTTGCGAAGGTGAAGCTCCAGTGTTATGCATGTTTCCCTCAACTCCCTGGTCCTCCCCTTTGCCCTGTGTACACTGGATTGGTTTTGTAACTTCATGAATCCCTCCCCCCTGGCTAGGAAACACTGCCCCAAATCTAAATGACTCAGATTTACAATCCCTGAAGCCCCTGAAAAAGGCCATGTTCAAATAGGATTTTGTATTTATCTGAAATCTGTTTATTGATTTTATTCATACTAAGCTTTCCACAGACAATCAAATAAAGAATGACACAGACAACAGTGAGTGTAAATGAGATTTAATTTTATTGGACTGAATTATCCCTAATATGCATGAATATTTAAATGTGAGCAATCCTATTAGAGCCATACACATTAGGATTTTATTGTCTTGTGTTTGATAGCATGACCTTGCAGTCACACCATTTTTCTTCCTTTATTTTCATTTGTTGGTTATTTGATGGTGTTATTTTCAGTTCACTTCATGTGCTCTCATTAGTCATGAGTTGTAGAGACTAATGGGATACTTCTTTGGCAATTGCAGTAGAATGAGAACGCAACATTCTAGTTATTGTTTCATATTTCAAAATACGATAGCCCTGCAAACCATGTTTTGGTTTGTTTTTTTAATTTCTAATGTATTAAAGCTTAATAAAGACATTATTGAAAACTGGGGAATGATATTGATGCCAATAAATTCACCCTTGATTTTTCAGTGTCTAATCCTAACACTATTTTTTGTCTGGTCAATTATTTTGAAATAATAAAATAAAATAATAAAAGAGATGGGCCTGAGCACAGATACCCCAATCTATCTCTACTCAGGAAAGTATTTAATCATGTGCTTAAAAGATTTACTGAATTGGGTCCAAAGCTAGGATCCAGACCTGGACCTGGATCCAGATATCTCCACTTCCTCCACGTTGAAGTGGTTTTAATTTGTCTCATTATAGAGAGAGCAACTGGTCACAAATTTCAGAACTAGGTATGGATTTGAACTTCTTCAAAATTCAGGAGTGTTCAGATCTGGCTTTTGATTTGCATCCATCACAACTAATATATGACAAATACCAGGCTAGAGGGTAAATGTTAATAAGGCATGCTATCAAATATTGCTCCCCCTTCTCCAGCAAATTAGACTAATCTATCTTTGCTAACTTTAATTTTTAGATTGCCCCAGCCCACTGAAAATATTAGGGTATCAATGCTCCCACAACTATTGGAAACTTGCATAAATTGTATTACTAACCAGTGGGAATAAGGAGTTCACAGTCTTGTGACTCAGAGTTTGGTCTCACCAATTAGTTGAACTTTTCTTGCGATTTTGCATATATCTATGCATCCGTACAGATTTATAAATATTGCCTCAGGGATGTACAGATAAAAAGATAAAGCTATTGGCCAAAAATTTCAGAAGTGCCTAAGGGGCACCTATTACAACACAGGTTCCTAAGATGATTGAACCTTTTTGAAAAATGGTACTGGGGGGCCTCATTAAGTAATTTGAAAGTTTTACCCATAATGTCTTCTTTCTCTTTTATTATTCCTTTTCATCATTCCCCTGCACCCTTCTTTCCTTCTTAAGTGTTTATTGAAACCCACGTGGTACTGTTTGGTTTCTGTGTCATGCTGAAATGCCATGAGTGTTTTTATCACCATTTTTTTTTATTAAATAAAAACAAACCTTTAAAGGGATCAAAGAGAGGCCCTGATTTTGCATTCTTTGTGTGCCCAAAGCTCCCAGTGACACCTCTGGAGCTTGCAGCATGCAAGGAATGCAAGACTAGACTGGAGTCAAGAGCTGAGTGATCATTTTCCAGCCCATGGATATTATTTAATTTATAATAATAAAATATAGTAAATAAATATATGGTGTAACTTGGAAGTCAGGAAATCTGGGATCTATTCCTAATCCTGCCAGTAATTTGCTGTGTGCCCTTGGGCAAATCACTTTACCTCTTGGTGCCTCCATTTTCTCTTCCACATTTTGGCCGTCCTCCCTATTAGGAGCCTAATCCAACTCCCAGGAAAGTCAATAGAAGTCTTTCCATGGTCCTCAATGAAGGCATATTAGATCCTTACACTGAAAGTTCCTCAAGGCAGGGACTGTCTCTTACTAGGTTTATGTAAATTGCCTAGCACAATAAGGTCCCAATCTCAGTGGGGACCTCCAGGCTATACTGTAATTTTAATAATATATTATATACAAATTTATTCTTTTGGAGCCTTTACATAACAAAATATGCATGTGTCATTCGGTGACCAAAACCATTCTTTCTGTATTAAAGAAATACTTATAGGTGAAATGTGTGGGGAATAGAATAATGGCATTGTAGGATCAAATTAGAGGGAAAAACAAAGATTAAAATATGGGTATAAAATAAAAGCCCACCAGAAAGGTGCAATTATGCCTTTACCTTTTTTCTCTTTTCTTGCTTTCTTTTGTTTATTTTCATAGTTAAACAGAGATTTCTTTTAAAGAGACTTTTTAATATAGAAAAGTTTTTGATTCTCTGCTTACTGTAAACTATTTCTGTTATTTAAAAAATCATTAATCTCTTAGAGCCAAATCCTCACCTCACTCAGATACTATTTACTCCCAGTAAAATGACTCCTATCAAAGTAACTACTTGCATCGGTAAGGTGAACAGGGGCTGTTTCATGTACTGCTAAAAGCACAGCAGACTTCATGTTAGTGTTAAATACCAGCTCCCCTGGTTATTGTTTTTTTTCCAAATTGACAGATTAAGTTATCCTCCCTCACGTGATCAAGAGTGACCCGAGCAGGATTCACATGATATACAGTTAAAGTCTCAGATGTCACTTCTTACACTATTCCCTTGACTGCAATTGTTTTTTTAAAAATCCCCACGGGTTCTCTTAGCCTAGCTGCTAGCACAGTAGAGACATTGCCATTCTGTGTGTGTGTTTGATGAGAATGAGTCAAGCTATATAATTGCGACATAGTAACCTGTGATTTAAAAAGGTCCCTGGACTATTTCACATTATGAAGTATTCATTTGTCAGATGAGATTTGTCAGTGTCAGTGATACATATCGTCAGCATACACATCAGTATAATTGCACAGCCATGTTTTCCTCAGACCACACTATTATTTGGATAGCTCCATCCCTGAAAAATATACTTACCAGGGTCAAATCGTTCTCTCCGAGATGGTGGTGGAAACAACAGGGGAAGCAAGGTAATGAGCCAGTAGTTGGATGCCTCTGAAATTGAGCCTCTGCATGTGTTTTATATTCGCAAGTCCGTGTCCATGGACACAGCAGAACAGAACAACAATAGACAGATGTTACAGAAATGAGTATGCTTGACGGTGACAAACTGACAGCTCTGGTGGAATTATAGCTCTTGAAGGACAGTTACCCTTTGCTCCCAGATATTCCAGACCCTGGAATTCTGGCTCTGCAGCCTGGGTCACAAAGAGGAAGGAAAATCGTTCTCAAACTTTGCAGAAAAAGAGAAGTATATAAGTTGTAGGTTAGCATAGACTCAGTTGATTCTGGGGTCTCTGCCTGATACAGTATGTAAACATTTGACTTTTTAAGTTTTAATAGTCTCTTCAGCAAAGATGGGCTGATTCAAGCAGAGATCCAGGTGCCTCAAAAGTTAGAATTTGGGGACTCAGGTTTTCATCTAGTATCCACACAAACATCATGGCTCTCACAAAGCAGTGGGCCTTTGGATGTTTTTTTAATACAACACCTAGCCAGTCCATGTTGGGGTGTCTGGGCACTACTGTAATATTAATAAAACTAATACTAATGGTTTCTGTCCCTTCCTTTGCCCCTTGTCCCATAATTTGGTTACGGCCCCAATGGCTTTCCTCCTACACTTGTCTATTTACAATCTAAAAAATGTGGCAGGGAAACCACGCAGGCAGGTGAAGTAACTTGCCTGAGGTCACAGCAGAACTAAGAGCTGAGCATCGGCCTCCTGATTCCCAGCTCAGTGCTCTACCTGCTGGACCACCCTGCCGCTCTTTCTTGTATGAATAAAAGTCACTCTTCATAGGGTAGGCTGAGAGACATAAATGATTATTTGATCCTCTGCAATTGCTATACCCCACTGTTCTAGTGGGCAATGTCTTTGCTTACCTCTTTCAGTAAAAGTCTAAAGGAGAACAGGAGAGCAACATATCTGAACCTTAGGAAACTGGTCATTAACTATGTTTCCTAGATTAGCACCTACTACATTTATGGCATCTTTCTCCTTAGATTCTCCAACTTCCTTCCGCCGCCCCTCCCGACTTTCTTTTCAGCCCACCATCTTCATTTTCAAAGCCATCTGTTGGCAGAGTGAGGTGTGAGTGATTCACGATACAGGATAAATGGCTTCCTCCTGGGTTACACATATGCTGGTAAATATAATAAGGCTGATTTCCCTCTTTTACACCAGAGTATATAAAGAGTAACTCAGATGAAATTAGTGGGAGTCACAACAATGTGAAACTGATGAAGTTAGAACAGAATCAGACCCCGTATGTCATATGATATATTTATACTCACCTTGCTGTTCACCGTCTTCACATTGCTCAGGTTTCAGGTTATCTCAATCTTGTGAATTATATAGTCCAACCTCACTTGAATTTAGCATTTTCTCTGCCAACCTTAAAAAATTGCTCTTTAGTTTTTAGGTTCTTTTTATGCTCTCTGCTTCTGTTTTTATTATTATTATTGAGTGGCTGTCACAAATTCAGCTCCCTTAAAAGTAATGGAATTAGACTGTCAGCCAGCCTTTGCTTTAATGGATTGAGTCAGTGCTCTATATCTGTAGATTCTGTGCTTAGGAAATTCATCTTTCTGAAACTCTCCATGATTTTCAAGATAGCAGTTTGCAGCAATAGCATCTGGACATAGCCAGGAAGCAGGAAGTTTGGAATTGCAGTGTGTTTGTGGAAAATAAGAAGCCTATCTGCATATGGAAAGTATAACAATCATGAAATATTAGCCCAAAATGAATGGACTTTTGTCTGCTCAGTATTTTAAGATCCACAGGTGATTTGTCACAGTTTCTACGAAGCTCCAAAACAAAAGTTTTAACAGAATGCATTTATAAAGATGAATTAATTTTGGAAACATTAGCCTAAGGTGTTTGTTTTGTCATTGTCTATCTTTAAAAACTTAGGTGAAAGCAAAACCACGCCTGGCATGGAGAAAATGTAAGCAAAGATGACAGAATGTCTGGCCTAATAAGGACACTATGGCATCTTTCACATTGGGTAGAAACACTTACTAAGAAGTGCCACAATGATCTGGCATTCCAGTTTATGTAAATTAGCTTCATATACATTTCATACCAACAGAAAGAACAGGCAAATGTTTTGAAAAGCCTTGGCATAAGAAGACACTAAAGAAGTGAAAGTTGTTAAGCCTCCAGTAACTGGAAGCCAGCTTTCCTCAGCTGAACCTTTTTCCAAGTCCTTTCTATTCTGTAGAAGTGTTTCATGGCATTAATATCCATGTGTTCATTTAAATAGCAGATTCAAAATCGTAGTCATTTCACATGCTGTGCCCTGTCAAATATTTCACTCTTTCTGTTATCTGTAGAAGATTTCAGAGCCCTGCCTCCCATTAGTAAGACTAAAATGCCATTTTGCTTTTGCATTCCAACAGGGTTTGAATGGGTTCCAGAAAATCACTCAGATGTCTGATTTCTGGCCCAACTTGACCTATTGACACATTGTCATCAATACTGACTATCACGGGACAAGAATCACAGGAAAAGATGCTTTCTTCTAATGCTGAACAAGGATCTTTGTTAGAATTACATTAAAAATATTGGTAAAGTCACAAAGTCAAACGTTAGGAAATACCTGAATTATGGTTGTCCGTGCATTCTGTATCCACAGGAAAAAGAATCTGGTGCAACGGCTTTTTGTCATTCTTCACTTTCCTTTTTCTGTTCAAGTTTAGGATCTATGAGTTACTCCCAGCAAGAGATCTGATTTATGGTTTGGTACAATCTCTAGCTCTGTACATAGTTCTGCCTACAAACCCTTGAGTGTTTTAATATCCATAAAAGAAAATAAAGCTGGGCAAGACACCCATTGATCGAGGGGAGTAAGGAGGCATTTCAGTCCCCTGCAGAAGCCACATCATAGGTCATAGTGTGGGGGGGAAGGGGAAGAGAAAAGATTTCTTGACTCCATCACTCCAAATGCACCAGCCAGCATAGATAAACTAGACTGAAAGGGAAATAATCTCTTATTGGTATGCCTTGCTAAATCTGACTTTGAAAGTCTTACCACCCTCCTTGGCCTGGTCTGAGGACAGTGCAGCTATGTGCTGCTTCTTGCTATGGGCTAAGAATTAAACTCTCAATCTAGCTTTATGAAAAGAAATTGGGTACTACACATTCTTTTATTACCTAAATACACCAAAATATGTATTTTAAAAATCAGTCTTGTGTGTTGTAGGGAGGGAGAGCCTGGAGCACACAGCCTGGTGCGAGTCCTGAGGCCTGCACCACAGTCAGCAAAGTCAGACCATGCTGTGACCAAAAGTCAGGCCCTGTCATAAAGCAGATGCTTCCTTTCAAGGTCTCCGTCCGGTTCATGAGCTTGGCAAAGGGATGGCTAGGGTTGCTAAAACACAGGCACTCTTAAGAAGTACTCTGACCTAGCATTTATGTAAACACGTTCCTCGAGGATGGTACAGGAATAGCTAGAGTTCTCAGGGAACAACAAACACACTCCGAGGAACACTCGGACCCCAAGTAAAACAAGAATGGAATGGCAGAAGAATGAATGGGGATGTTTTGTTCAAACCAGCAGCTGCAAGGTGGTAACTAACCACATCAGGACTATAATATGTAACTTGTTTGTTACAGTGTTTAAAAGGGGAAGTCGTAGGAAGGGCACCCTTGTCCAGCATAGGAGGCAGCAGAGACTCCCGCTGCTGACTGAGCTGGTCCACTGTCATGAGCATACATGTGTTAGTGTACGTGTAGCTCCTATGGGGTGCTAGGACCGTTCTTCATCAGCAATGAACCTGGCCGAGCACCTTCCCCATTGGCCCAAGCCTGTGGACTTTCTTTATGAGGAGCATCAAGGTTTGCTGAACTAGCAGGCTGTCTGGTAGCTGATAACACTGAAGCTCCAAGAACAGAAGCACTGAGCAGCTGTACTAGCTTAGCAGCGTTACCGCAGCAACAGCATTCCACTCTTCTGCACTGTGAAATAAATGAATAATAACTAGTTTAAAAAGTAATCATCCAGTTTCAGTTGGCAGTACATATGGACATTGCTATTTGATATCCATGACGCAACTCACAAGCTGAAATATGTTCACCTAGGCCATGTGTGAAATAATTTTGGATAATCTAAACAAATCCATAAACATAAAAAGAGTTAAATGACTCAAATAATGTTCACTGCGAATAATTTTCCTAGTTCTGCCTACCATCCGGAATGAATTTTTCATAGATGATTAAGGAGGATAGAAGAAGAAAATAGGAGGAAAAAAGGAACAAATCAATAGATTATGTCTATCCCTCGATAGACTACCTGCTAGTTATTACTTAATTAGAAATGTCAGGTATTCCCTTCCATCCCCACTCCTCCGGCCAATAAAATAATGGGTAAAATGATCACTTTACATTTTGCATGTTAAGAGTGCAATTTTTGCAAATTTTCAAAAACAAAAAGATTTACTTTCAATAATGGGGTCTTTTGTTTAAGTGAATCCCCATGGCTCACCTTGTGATCATCCCGGTTGCTGAAAGCACATTCATTGTAGGAATATCTTGCTTTAAATGAGTATTACAGACTTTCATTTTGGTAGAAATAGTGTAAGGCAAGCACCATTAAAGACAATTGGCTATGGAAAACTGCTTATGGTAAGCAATCTGTAGTAAAGCTCATCTTATTTTCTCTTTTACATTTCCAGGCTTTCATTTGATTTCTTTTTCATTCAGCTGTCTAGCTGAATCTCAGACACTTGTACAGAATAAACAACCCCCTTAAAATATGCCATATAAGTAACTCACTCATCTAAGTCCATCTAAGCTCTCTGCTCAACAGCATCCAGGAGTTTATAGAAGTTAATGTGATTGAGTGATGACTAGGCTACCCATGTATTGCCATCTAATGAAGGCATTTTAAAGGAGGTGTTGACAACATTCATTCTGAGTTATTCCCCATAAGTTTCCCAAAAGCTATTTTCTCTATACTGAAAGATATACAAGGTCTTCTTCCTTACTGAATAAGTGAGTTCATTTTAGCATTAAATTGTAAAGCTTGTAGACTTAATGTTCTTAATGTCCCTGACTTTCTTCCCTACCTCTTTCTTTAGATATATGAAAAGCTATTCAGTAATGAATTACAGTGTAAGTTCTTCTGGAATCACCATGAGTTTGCTGTTTAAGCTAATATGCTCTGCATTCTCCTGGCAAAGTCTCTCTTGTTTGGAACCCGTGGACTTTAACAATGGTTAAATTAGAATGATGCTGTATATCTGTGAATATTCTGTGATGCCTTTTGAAATCATTCATAATCTGATTTTACTCTGTGTCTAAAAGAAGTCATTGTGTTTTTTAGAGAAAGGGAAAAGTAACCTTGAGTAATTTGTGTTTGATCATACAATAAAAAGTGAAGACTAACAGATGGCAAAGACTTCCTGTGGATTGGGTAGTCATGAATTTGCAACTGGGAATTTATAAATACAGTATAAATGGATCCACTACAGCTTTTTTACCAGTGCATGCATTAAATGAAGACATGCCGCTCTCAGCAACAATGTACTTATATCACATCAGATGTTCGCAGAGAAAAAAACATGGTTTGTTATGGTAGATCAGCCTACTGGCCCGCCAGGTCTAGTGTCCTGTCTATAGCAGAAGCTAATGCCTGATCATTACATTGCAAAGTTCATAAATGACTGCAAGCAACTGGTCCAAATTGACCTGAGATGGAAATGTCTCAACTCCAGGACTTTATATCTCAGTTTCATATTTATGCAACTAAACAAATTTGTGATACTAAGAATACATCGTACATTAATATTAACTAGGGAACATGGTACAACAGTATGATAGTTGTGACGAAAACTAACACAAATCAGGAAATCTATGCTAAGGTGTGCTTCATGGTGTATGATGGCATACAGCACCCTGTATTGTATATTCCATCTTCATCCTTTGAGACTGAAGTAATAAAGACACACTCTGATGAGTTGTATAATGACTAAATAGCCTTGACTTGGGTTTCCTTACTTTTCTCAGATTTTGTAGCTAATTTAGACCTCTAATCTGCAAATGGCTGTTTGTAGATGAAACCTACACCTGCCTGATGTCCCACTGAAGTCAATTGCACGTTGAAGGCCTTAGTGTGAACTTCTCCTGTGCCAAGAGTTTTGGAAATGGGTACTGGAACATAGGCCCCAAAATAAGTGGCCTGATTTTTCACCAGTGCTAAGTCACTGAAATCAACAGGAGCTGCTGAGTGATCAGCATTTCTGAAAAAATCAGCCCACTTATTTTGGTGACTAAATATACATTTTGGAGCCTAACTTTAGACACCCATTTTTGAAAGTCTTGACCTGAGTGTGCTGAGGATCCATACAAGGCTGTCCACATAAGTGCTGCCTCTAACATGAACTTAAATGAAGTGAAGGGTCTTATGTGAGCTCTCTGCATGTGGGAGAATTTCAACTTCAGTAATTTTACTGGAGGGATCCTCCCTTCCTTAAAAGTCACACAGGGTATAGGGACTCTCAATTTGATAACGGTGGGCTGGACGTGGGTCCCTATGGAGTGATGCCACTTTATTGCTTGACCTCTCTCTTGCTTTGGGGAATGCATATTTTCTGGAGAGTAATGTTCTCATGCAGACTCGGTTCTCCTGGACCCTGCTGACACAGCAATGAACTCATATGTCATGCACAGCAGCTGACTGGAATACCCTTAACATTTAAAAAAATAAAATTAATGCAAGAGTCTTTGCTTTTTAAATTCATCATAAAAACATAAAAACAGTGTGTACAACTGTTTTGTGTATGTAGAGCTCAATTTCAATCCCTACAAAAGTGCTTTGCAGCTAAACGGATGCAGCTGAAAATAATACCTAGGTAGAAATAGAGTACTGTGGGTGACGGGCAGATTATTGGAACTATTAGAAGGTGTTTTGTCATGATGTAGTGTGTCTTAGTGAATTTCTGGAGCCTTGACACATCTGCATAAGGTATGAATGGGATAATATTATTAGAACTAGTATAAATGGAAAGCATAGACCTATTGAAATCAACACAACTGCACACATTATCATGCTAACGGCTTCATAGGAAAGAGTTCATGCTAAAATAAAAAGGGAAGAGAAAGTAGTCGGTTGCAGCTCATGCAGATTATAGTACAATTTTTCAGTGCCACCTTTAATTCTTATTTAGCGCTAAGAGGCTTAAAAATGTCACAGAAAGCCACTTTTCCAGCCATTTGATATTTTTCTAAGATACCAAAAGCAATTAGTCTAATTATAGATTAAAGACCTGCAAAACTCTCTCTTTTTTCTTTTTGTACAAAAAAGAAGTTAATTTCCTAAGTGATATGTAGGAAAATAGAAAAATGGGCCACACTTTCTTCCCCTCTCCACTAACTACAAACCAGTCAAACTGAGTTTAATTCACTTTTGCTAACATTTGTTCTTAATTTGTAACATTTTGCCTGATCTAAAAACTCATGAACAAGAATGTAGTCCTCTAGCCAGTTTTAAATTCAGATTAGAAACCTCTCCCAAGGGGTGTTTATATTTAAAAACATTGACACGAGATAAACCAGGCTGCAGAACATGAATCACATTATTAGAAGGTGCTGCTTCCTCCCTCATTCTGGTCCAGCTGGTGTGAGGATTACTCACTCTGCCCCCCTGCACAGCCAGCACAAGGGCTCGGCAGAGCGGAGAGAGTGCCAAGCCTGCCGTCTTGCTGCACTGCAAAAGAGATGAGGCCATGGCAAGTGGGGGGTCTGCATGGGGTGGAGAACAGGGTGCAACATCCTGCACGTCAGGCTAAATGCCTCCATTGGTCTCAGAGGGTGTGTACACTGCAAAAAATCAACCAGCCTGTCATGCGGACTGGATTGGGAGGGGGGGCATTTGTGTTATGTGACATTAATATGTCAAAATCATAACGATTCATGTAAGACATGCCATGTCAGGTACTGTTAGAAAGGTTGTAATGTGCTGA
This sequence comes from Mesoclemmys tuberculata, assembly GCA_007922155.1. Lineage (NCBI taxonomy): Eukaryota > Metazoa > Chordata > Testudines > Chelidae > Mesoclemmys > Mesoclemmys tuberculata. The sequence continues at coordinate 50,462,835 of ML675610.1, read as the reverse complement.
GCAAGAAGATAATATTGGTGTTCATGTGTAATATATGTGAGGAAAGTTATGGAGATCTTTGATATACCTGTATTTCAAACTGTGCTGTAAAAGACACTCCAGACAAAGAGGCCACAGGACAATAGCCCGCTTAATGGCCCATCAAGACCTTTACAGAGGCCAGAGGCCCAGGAAGAAACTAAAGGCATACCTGAAGAGTTACCAGGATTGGCCCATGTGACTATGGACTCCATTTTGGTTCCTGTAAAATTCCACAAGCCACATGGCCAGGAACAGAGGGTATATAAGATCAAACCACAGAAACCATTTTGTCTTTGTCTTTGTTCTTTGTTCCTGTCCAGCTGCGGACACACCTCTGGATCAACACACTTTGCAACTGAACTGAAGGACTTAGACCCATCCAGGTACTGGATGCATACCAGAGGAACAACTCCACAATTGTTCTAGAAACCTGATGTATATGGACTTTTAAATCATTTGTATGTATCTGATTGCTTTAAGCCTTTAACACTTCTCTTGTTTGTTTTTCTTTTATTAATAAACCTTTAGTTTTAGTTACTAAAGGATTGGCTGGCAGCGTGGTATTTTGGGTAAGATCCAAACTTATAGTGACCTGGTCCTGTGGCTGATTCTTTGGGATCAGAGGGAATCTTTGGAGTAAAGAGCATAGAGTTTAAATGACTGGTCTCTTTACTGGACCTAGTGGCAGATTGGGAGCCAGAGACTGAAATGTAGTAAAGGGGGCTGTGTGTATTTGCACAGTGGCTTCTTGATAACCAGTGTGGGGGAATCAGAAGCACTGTTTGGGGCTGGTTGGGAAGTCTGACTGCAGTGTCACCCACCAGTGCTGGGAGAATTCGCTCTCCTTTTACAGCCTGCCCTGACCCTGGCATTATCAGTGGGCTACCCTGGGCACGGACGGGTTACACAGCCAACCAAACATACAAACAACCAACCAACAAAAAACACGGCAGTGAGTCTCAGAGCCCAGGTCTTGTGCTATGGGGCTAAGAATGGCTGTGTGGATGTTCCCGCTCAGAGTGGACTCACTCCCTTTGCAGGGTTTCAGAGCCTGGATTCCAGCGTAAACCCATATATCCACACTGTTGGTTTTAGCCTCATACCATAAGCCCAAGTCAGTTGACTCAGGCTCTGAGACTCGCTGTCATGCTTTTTTTTTTTTTTTTTTCCAGTGTGGATGTATCCTTGGTGACATTTTAAGTTCTCTTAGCCCTGGTCTACACTTACCTGGGAATTCAGTGGCAGTTGATGGGAGTTATGCCAGCTACGCCGAGTAGCTTGAGTAACTCCCGTCGACTGCTGTGCTTCTATTCTGCATGCTGTCTTCACTGCCCTGTGCTGAAAATGCAGTGCTAAGACACTTGAGGGGGTGGTTTACCAGTGTTGACTTCCTGATCGATTGAGGGGTCTACATTGACCACTCGATTGATCCAGGAAGAGTGATCTGACGGCGTCAGTATAGACAAACAGACACTAACGAAAGCCATGGTGAATGTTACTTTTCAGTACTCAAACATGTATGAGGTCCTTTACAAGAGAGGGTATTTTCGTCAATGTGTTAACAGTGTCAGTGAATGGTCATGAAAAACACCAGCTCTTTAGTCACTTTCAAAAACTCTTGTGTGGAGCTGCTCTGTCCTGGTGACAGCTACTGCATTTTGCCCTAGATCTTGCAGAGTAAGAACCACATTCTCTAGGTGAGTGACAGCTCCTTGGCATCACTGACTTTCCAAATGTCTTTCACAGAACTGGCCTGGCATGAGAACTCCTGCTGTAGCTGGCACCTTCATCTTTGTTCCTCCTTTCTGTCATAGAGGGGATGGCAATCCTCCTCTACTGCAAGATACATGAAGGACCCCTAAATCTATGGCAGAACTTTGAGTTGCCTGGCAGCAGCTCTAAGTGGAGATGGAGTCAGAGTTGGAATGAATCCATTCCTCAGGATCTATTTCTGCAAAACTCCCATTGAAATCAATAGGGCCAGGCCTGGTCTTAAAATTTTATATTTAGTCGGTGAAGTTTGTAATGGGCTCAGGGACCCATTTGGAGACAGGTAATTGTCATATAAGGAGAAGCACATTTGACTTTATTTGGAAAGAAGTAGGAAAGGTCACAAGAAAGCTACTGTCTCCCCTCTTCGTTTATTGTAAAATATGTTTGATCCCCACTGCATGCAACTCACACATTTATCAGCAAGAATTCTCTGGGACTGGGCTCTCCCGTTTTCTGACAGTAAGCTTTGGGACTGAGGCAGAAAGTGTTACAGGCGAGATTTATTTAGAGGATCTTAGTAGACTCATAGATTCATAAACTTGAAGGTCAGAAGGGACCAATATGATCATCTAGTCTGACCTCCTGCACAACGCAGGCCACAGAACTTCATCCACACACTCCTGGAATAAACCTTTAACCTATGACTGAGTTATTGAAGTCCTCATATCATGGGTTAAAGACTTTAAGTTAGAGAGAATCCACCAGTAAGTGACCCATACGCCATGCTACAGAGGAAGGCAAAATATCCTTTGCCAATCTGCCCTGTGGGAAAATTCCTGCCCAACTCCAAATATGGCGATCAGTTAACCCCTGAGCATGTATCAGGATCCGGTCTCAAAATATGCATCCAGGACATCTGATAGCAGCCGGGTCAAAATGCAAATGGACCTGGTTTGAATTTGCAGTTCTAAACAGCACTTAAGTGTTCTAAATGAAGCCATTATTTTGTGGATGGAGAGTATTTAGAAAGCACCCTTGTCTGATGGCTCAAAACCTTCTCCCTAGTGACAAAGTTAACTTTAGAAAAGCATGAACCTCTCGAAGAAGCATCAGAGTGGGAGCACAGGATGGATGCTGTGTCAGATCAAGAGGAAAGGAAGAGCAAGCATTGTACTTTGATTAAATTTTCCTTCTCCTTGCATTTAGGAGGGCTTTTTGTGAAAAGAGCTTCTTACTAGGTGGGTTTTTTTTCAACCTCTCACAGCCTATGTTTAAAAAAAGAAGCTTTCACTTTAGGCAACGGGAGAAGCATTTGTATTATTAAAGAAGATGAGTAAAGATTGTGCCTAGCAGAACAGATCTGAGCTACAGCCCAGAGTCATGGTATTTGGGTTAAGTATCATAGTTAATCTGCTATATGTGCTATTGGAACTGCCTTCTGTAGTTAAACATTTGAGCGCTTGCTTAAATCTCAAAGATCCCAGGGTAGTTTCTGCAGCAACATCTTCTATAATTAATTTCATGTGTAATGCAGTCCATTTGGGAGGTCTGTGATTACTCGTCTGTATGTTACCCAAAGACATTATAATATCAATAGCACTACCAGTTTTAATTAAAACCTTGAAAAGTCTGCCTGTTGAAATATTCATTACTGCACTTGATTACGTTGTTTTGTAATTCTGCACTCTCTTCTCATTACATATTACCAAGGCTTTGCAAAAGGAGGCCACTTCAAAGCACATATATCTTCCTTATGGGCAAAAGGCCTTGGAGTGCTTTTAAGTTTTGATTTTGTCAAAAACAAAAACAATAAAAGGCTAACAGTCACTGGAGTGTACAGGAAAAAAAAAATCACAACGAACCAAGGCCCTAGTCCTATAATGCAAGTAACTCCAACAAAATCCTCATTGATGGGGGTTGATGGTTCAACAGGGTTAACTCAATAATCTTTTCTCTCTGGATATGTGGATTGAAATCTCCACCTGCCACTCCGCCACTGATGAAAATAAAATTAACCCTCTCTCCTAGTCTCAAATGGATTTGAAGCATGTCATAAAACCTCCACAGAGTTTACAGTCTTTGCTCAAGAAAAAGCCACAACTGGGTAAGTAAAGGGATTTTAGATCAGAAAAAAAAGCATTGGTAATGACAGGTGAGAAATCTTTCATGCAGCCAGATTGACATTAACCAGTACTAATGATCCTTTACATACATTAATACCAAATTAAATAGGCAAAACAAGCTAATTGATAATCCATTGCATATATTGGAGCTTGAGGAGGAAAAATACAACAGGAATGGGCCTAACATGGGTTTTCCTGTTTCTTGTTGCTGAAAAATACACAGGCATTATATACAGAGTATTCCTAATGTGGACTCACCATCATTTCAACAAAACCTGATTTAGGGTGTCTGGGGGTACTCATAGCTCAAAGGAAGGGAATCAGGATACCATACAAACCCAAATGCATTCCCTTCAAGTTTGGGATGACATTTTACAGCTTTTATCTCTGCCCTGTGCTTCTGTGTTTGTCTATATGAATAGCAACAGCATGTTGATACTGGGCAGGGGATACCAGGGCTGACAACTTCCTGAATTGCCAACCCATTGCTCATTTAGCTGCTAAGCCATTGGGGCTGGCTTCATTCTATGTTTTTAATAAGTAGGATGATTAACCTAGGCTGGAGTGACAGAATAAGAGATATTTCAATTTAGTATATTTTTTCCTTTTAAAATGTTCTAATCTCATATGGTACATAAGCAACAAACTGTCATGTTTGTCACTTCCTTTAAAAATGGATTTTTATAATCTTAAATTCCACCTGCTAAATCTCAAACAAAGTAGACTTGAGCCAGGTGTTTTTGTGTCAATTCTCTTTATTTCGGTGACCAAGCACTGCCAAGATTCCGTGCCTGGGAAATAATTTTTCTTAAAGGCACAGCTGTTCAAACATCAGACGCTACTGCAGAAAACGAACCACTCATTCAGTCATGAAACGTGGAGAAGAATTAAGGTGAGAATACTGTTTGTAGACCAGATGCAGCACTCCACAGTGATCATAAATAGGTATTGGCCATCTAATCGCTGGCCATCATTAATTAACTGAGCAAGAGATTGTGAATAACTGCTTTCTATAAAAGGGGCTTCGGGGAAGAGGGTCAGAATGACTTTAAGAATAGAAATAAAGGAGTTGATGTTCATAGGCTGAAGAGAGTAAGAGTCAGCTCGCTAGTGCTACAGTAAATGCAAGAGCAACTGATATTTTTGTATGCTGTATAAAACGAATAAAAGGAATATGTTTTATAAAATGTATAAAATGAATCACCACTATTTCTTTATTCCCTCCATAATTTTATGCCTTTGACTGTCATTAACTTGCAAGAACCAAGGGAATATATATTTTTTTGAAGATCTGACCTACATAACAAAGTACTAAGGAGAACATGTTGCAGATACTGTTACAAGAGGGGTTTTTATTCTCTCCTCTATGACAACTACAGCATATGATTTTCATAGATTTACAGATTTTAAGGGCAGAAGGAACCACTGTGGTCATTTGCTCTGACGTCCTATATATCATAAGACACAGAATGTCCCTGAATTAATTCCTGTTTGAACTAGAGCATATCTTTTAGAAAAAACATCTGATCTGGATTTAAAATTTGCCAGTGATGGAGAATCGTCCACAACCCTTTGTGAGCTGTTTCAATAGTTAATTTCCCTCACTGTTAAAATTGTCCCTCATTTCTAGGCTGAATTTGACTTGCTTCCAATTCCAGCCATTATACTTTTGTCTGCTGGACTGAAGAGAACTCTATTGTTATCAGACATCTATTCCCCATGTAGGTAAGTAAAGACTGTGATAAAGTCACCGGATATTTGATCAGCTAAATACATTGAGCTCCTTCAGTGTATCACTGTAAAGCATGTTTTCCACTCCTTACTCATTCTTTTCCCTGAACCCTCTCCACTTTTTCAACATCCTCCTTGAATTGTGAACACCAGAATCGGACAAAGCATTCTAGTAGCAGTTCCACCAGTGACAAATACAGAGGTAGTATAACTCCCTGTGATATTCTACATGATATTCTCCTGTACATATATCCAAGGATTGCATTAGCCCTTTGATACTGGGAGCTCACGCTCAGCTGATTATTCACCAAGTCCTTTCAAGGCTGCTGAATGAATACTTCTTAGTTCCTAGATGTATACATTTACATTCCACTATATTGCAACAAATTATTTCCCTATAGCCAGTTTGTCAGGCAGTCCAGAGAACTCAGTATCAGTGACCTGTCCTCTTCACCATTTACCACTCCTCCAATCGTTACATCATCTGAAATCTTTATCAGTAAGTAGTGTTTTTAAGTTTTCTTTTAGGCCATTGATTAAAATGTTAAATAATGTAGGGCAAGAACCTATTCCTTTGAGACTCCAGAAGAAACACACCTGTTCAGTGATGATTCCCAATTTACAATTACATTTTGAGAGCTATCAGTTTAATCCATTTAATGTGTGCCAGGTTGATTTGGTATTTCTCTAGTTTATTAATGAAGATAGCATATGGTACCAAGGCATAAGAAGTCTGAATATATTACATACACATGTATTACTTTGTCAGCCTGACAGACCTATTATTACCTGGATCAACCCATGTACCCTTTAAAATATTGGCACAATGTTGGCTTACTTCAAGTCCTCTGGAACTTCCCTGGTGCACCAAGATTTATTGAAAATCAACATTAATGGTCCAGACAAATCCTTGGCCAGCTTTTTAGATGAAAGTTTCTGGATCGGCTGATTTAGAAATGTCTAGTTTAGTAGCTGATGTTTACCATCTTCCTTAGTTACTATTGGAATAGAAAGTACTTCATCATCATCATCATCATATGATATGACTACATCATCTGGCTCATTTCCCAAACAGAGAAGGCAAATATTCATTGCACACTTCTGCCTTTTCTGCATTATTATTGATAATTCTACCATTTTCATCTTGTAATGGACCAATACCAATGTTAGGATTCTTTTTGTTCCTAATATATTAAAAACTCCTTATTGTCCTTAACCCCGCTGATCATTAGATATCTCCTTGTGTTCTTTTGCTTCCCTGATCTATTTTTGACAATTTCTAACTTCTAATTTATATTAATTACTCTCAACTTCCCCTTTTTTCCATTAGTTATATTTATGTATATTATAGCTGCTTTCTCTTCCTCTCTAAGCCAGGTTGTTTTTTTTAAATCAGTGCGGCGTTCTCTTGATTGTGGATTTTTGGGCATCGAGTTCTTAAACAATTCCCAAGTATCATTCACATTTTTCTGTTTATATTCTTTCTGCCATCTGACTTGGCTCACAATTGTTTTCAGGTTTGTGTAAATGGCCCTTTTATAGCACCAAGGATATTTATTATTGTTTTTGACCTTATATTTGTTATGTGCAAACAGAATAGTCAAGTCAAGGTCACTGGTACCTACGCTACCATTATTTTTTAGTTCTGTGATCCACTCCTCTTTATCTGTCAAGATGAAGTGTGAAATAGAATTCCTCTGTGTTGGATGTTTTTGAGTTAGGGAGTTGTCATCTCTAATACTTAGAAATTCTGAGGACATTTTATTACTGCCACCATGAGACCATCAGTATTTGTCACTCAGTTTGAAGTCCTCTATGATAATGCCGCTTCCTCCTCCTATACATTAAATAGGTGCTCATTTTGCACCATTGTCATCTGGTTCTGTGGACTGATGAACACTCTTGACATTCTCTCAACACATCTGTATACTAGCTCCTGACCTTCAGCTGAGGGAGGTGATAGCCAGCCCTTATAAAAGGTCCAGAGATCCAAAATATTGATACTGTGGCAATTTCAGATTTGGCACAAGACCACACAAATCAGATTAGCTGTAATAGGATTTGTGCCCTCTTGTGCCAAGGCTGAATTTAGTGTCAGGAGGTTTAGTACTTTGTTACAAAAAAGCAAAACAAACAAAACATCTCAGAGAAAAAAATTACTGCGTCCTCCCACTGAGAGTATTTTGTTCATCATTCTACTGTATATAGGTCAAGAACAGACAACACAAGAAATACTATTATTTTCATACCATAGTACCTAGATCAGGGCCTCATTATGCTTGATGCTGTACATCAAGAGACAGTCGCTGCCTTGGGAGCTCACAGTCTAAATAAACATGAGAGACAAATGATGGAGGGGAAGCAGAGACACAAAAAAGGTGAAATGACTTGCCCATGGTCAGAGGCCCAAATCAGTGGCAGAGCTGGGAAAAGAATCCAGTCTCCTGCCTCCCTGTCCAGCGTCTTATCTGCTGGCCCATGCTGCTTCTCCACACACTGGCAGACAACTAAAGAGAAACAAGAATTGGAGTTAAAAATTTTTTTGAAATCTTGACTTTGATTGATTCCTCTTTCCAAGCCATCATAGCAAAATAATTAGCACGCAGCAGAGCTGGATTGCTTTAAGTTTCTGTGGTTTAAACAGCCACCCAGCAATCATAGAATCATAGAATATTAGAGTTGGAAGGGACTCAGGAGGTCATCTAGTCCAATCCCCTGCTCAAAGCAGGACTAACCTCAGCTAAATCAACCCGGCGAGAGTTTTGTCAAGCTGCAACTTAAAAACATCTAAAGATGGAGATGCTACCACCGCCCTAGGTAACCCATTCCAATGCTTCACCACCCTCCTAGTGAAAATTTCTTTCCTAATGGCCAACCTAGACCTCCCCCACTGCAACTTGAGACTGCTTCTCCTTGTTCTGTCATTTGCCACCACTGAAAACAGCCTAGCTCCATCCTCCCTGGAGCCCCCTTTCAGGTAGTTAAAGGCTAATATCAAATCCCCCCTCATTCTTCCCTTCTGCAGACTAAACAGGCCTAGTTTCCTCAGCCTCTCCTCATAAGTCTTGTGCTCCAGCCCCCTAATAATTTTTGTTGCCCTCCGCTGGACTCTCTCCAACTTGTCCACATCCTTTTTGTAGTGGGGGGCCAAAACTGGACACAATACTCCAAATGCAGCCTCACCAATGCCGAATAGAGGGGAATAATCACTTCCCACGATCTGCTGGCAATGCTCTTACTAATGCATCCCAATATGCCATTAGCCTTCTTGGCAATCAGGGCACACTGCTGACTCATATCCAGCTTCTTATCCACTGTAAACCACAGATCCTTTTCTGCAGAACTGCTGCCTAGTTTTGGAGATTATTCTGTCAGCATTGAAGATTATTCTCCCCCTTCCTCCTGTAAGTGCTCAGACAAACACTTGTTCCACAAAATGCAAGAATTATTCCACGTGCTCACTATCGCTGTTGAGAGCTCTTTTCCCAACTGCCCTGAACTGAGAATTATTAGGGCTGGAGATGAGCTGGCATCTTAGGTAAAGGAGAATGACCAAAAAAAAAATTCTGGAACCAATATTTTCAAGTGAGTTACAGGCTGTAAATTGTCACATGTTTATATTTAACATGCATAATAAGCAATGTTGTGAATAGTTATTATTCTCTTGCAATTATAATTCCACCTATTCTGGAGTCCAGATAATGGGTGATTTGAATATTTAGTTTGTAAGTGTTGTAATACCAATTCCAGAAAAAAAGCACATATAGGCCTACCAGATTAAACTGCGCACAAGGGATGAAGTAACATTAAACCCTGAAGAAGAGCCCTAGGTATAAATTGGAAAGTTCATCACTCTCACCGACAGAAGTTGCTCCAGTAAAAGATATTACCTTACCCAGCTTGCCCCATTAAACCCACAAGGCAGTAGCGTTCAATTTAAGGGCTGTAAAATTCAGTACTAATCTACCCCTTTCCACCTAAGTATGTGTGACTCTTCCTGGCCCTGGGGAGAATGAAATGCAGAAGAACAGACGTGGTTCTTCTGAGAGAAGGGACTAAGAAGTTGGGAGAGAGCAGACGTGCTCTGTAGGACCACCTGCTGTGCAGGGCGAAAGCCAATGCCAAGGTAATTTGTCCATAGGCACATGGGTGAGTTCCTGGACTGGCTGGGAGAATGGCAAGGACACACCTCGAATGGAGAGCCTGGCCACAAACCCCGTATAGGGGGTAGTGACTGTGAGTGTTCCTACATCCACTAGGTTGTGGCAGCAACTCTGATTTAACTGCTCAGGAACCCCATACCCTGCCTTAGGAGGCGGAGAAGGTTGCACTCTGTGTGCTGTTTGTCAGTAGATTTTGGCATTGTTCAAAGGGACAGATTTCACCATTTGGCAGCATATAACTCTCTGATGACTCCAGACCAAGGCCGATTTTACAACCCAGGGCCAATATCTGGGCTGCCTTGTGTACAAAACTGCACTCTGATCACGTGCGGCAATTGGCAGAGAACTCACCCATGTTCTATACTGCCTCAGCCCTGGGAGAGAGTGAGAACAATGGGGTACCAGCTCCACTGATGCCACTTTTGACTTCGCCCTTGCTGTGCACATCCAAGGCTGTGTCCAAATCCTGCTGCTTCTTTCTACAGATTTAAAAGTATCTGCCCCTTTTTGCTCTGCCCACTCTGCTAAAACTCTCGTTCAGGCTCTCATCACCTTAATTACTGTAGCTTCCTATATTCTGGCCTCTCTGACACTCATATCATGCCCCCTCTCCCTTCCCAGGTCAATACAAAAGGCTGCTGGTAAGATCATCTTTCTTGCCTGTCTCTCGACCACGTCACCTCCCTTTTTGAATCCCTTCACTGATTTCGCCACTTGAACTCACGCTTTTCAGATTCATGTTTACAACTCCGCCTGTCTCGGAAATTATCTGCTCGTCTCTTACTTATCACATGTCCCCCCCCACCTCAGATTGCTCTGCCAATGGTGTTAGCCCTCAATACCCTTGTGTCAGATTTTATCACAAGCAGTGGTTTGTCCATCTACTCTACACCAGTGGTTCTCAACCAGGAGTATGCAGAGGTCTTCCAGAGGGTATGTGAACTCATCCTGATATTTGCAACAGGCTACCTGAAGAGCACCAGCAAAGTCAGTACAAACTAAAATTTAATACAGGCAATGACTTGTTTATACTGCTCTATATACTATATCAGAGTTTCTCATAATGGGGATCACAAGTTGTTTTATAATTATATGGGAAATGAGAAAGTAAGCAATTTTCCAGTAATAGCATGTTGTAACACTTGTATTTTTATGTCCGATTTTGTAAGCAAGTCGTTTTTAAGCGAGGTGAAACTTGGTATACGCAAGAAACGTCAGTCTCCTGAAAGGGGTACAGTAATCAGGAAAAGTTGGGAACCACTGCTCTACACCTCGGTGAATTAAAGAACAAGGCCCTGTTCTCCTTTGAAATCCTCCTCAAGATGAAAGCCAGTTGCAATATCAATGTTCTTCTTCTTGTTGGTGGAAGTTTTTCAAGGAAAATTTTCATCAGAATTTTTGTTTTTGTTTTTTTCAGTTTTTGTTTTCAGTGAACTTTTCCTAAGTGTTTTGAAGCTGTTGGAAAGTGGGGACATTTTTCATGAAAAATATTGCAGATATGATTTCCCTATGTTTTGCTTTTTTTCAACTATATTTTCCAGTCAGCTCTACTCTGGGCTCATTGTTGCTCTGATATCTCAAAAAAATTGCCCAGTGAATGATGACCGAGGTTGACTGGCACTCAGGGAGACCTGATATTATTTATTTCTAAAAGAAAAGAAACCTTTTCAAAAGATTTGGAGCCATCACCCCGTGCTCTGAGCTAGTCTCTGCAAACAGGCGATTTTATTATTGTTCCTCTTATCCTCCCTTGTATTGTTTATCACATTCACTCATTTTAGCTTGTTTCATAATAGACGGTAAGTACCTCAGGCAGGGACCATGTTTTCCTCTGTGTTTGTAAGGCACATAGCACAATGGTGCCTCATCCTTGATGTGGGTATTTAGGTGCCACTGCCATACAAATATAATAATAATAATAATTATTAATTGCATGTGATAGCTTTGGAAAAGCAGAGAGAAGGAATGTGATTGGAGAGAACGTGAGAAGTATGTTCCAGCCATAGCTGTGTTCCAGTCCTGGACTATCCTTTCCCTTCTGGCCAAGGAAATACTTCATCAATTAAACTTATTCTAACTCAGAGCTGGACTGAGGCCAGCTGAGATGAAAGATGGGAACAGACCATAAGGCATCAGGGAAAGGGCAGAGAGGGCTCACTGCGGGGATGCAAGTTTAGGAACAAATTTGGGAGCATCTGCAGTGACTCAAAGTAAGCTGCAGCAGAAACCCCTCAGACTTGGTTCACAGAGTCACACCGCAAAGTTTGTGAAGTACCGGATGTTTATAGCAACTTTCAGCCCCGTTTATTACTTTTTACAGTATAAATGTCCTAAAAGTATGATTTATGAGTTAAATTCTTCGAGTCTCTCAACTGCCGTGGAACCAACTCTGCTGCTTCAGTTCATGGCAGCATTTGATAAGGTTGTAAGATGCATCATTTTTATTGTGGTTTTCTAAGTGGGGCTTTTAGATAGGCTAAACTGATTGTTAAATTCTGGAGGTTAGTACTTTAACTTTCTAGCCTAACTTATTATTTTCACTTTTGTCTAGTTGTTTCCCTGCTTACTGTTAAAAATAGTTTTCTTTGAGTCTTGAAAGAACAGGTAAACTTTCCATTGGTTTCACAAGGTACTTTATTAAAACCAAGGCTGTCAAATAAAACATTATCCCTGAATAAACTAAATAGATGAACAAATAATTGCATGTTCATTAAGCATAGATTGGTTTGAATGAATTCCCCTGAAAGTTTACCCATTAGGAAACCAAACAGTCAAAACAAGGTTCAAATTGGTTTGGTTAAATGTTTGAGTTTTTCCCCTTCATTTACTGTTCTCTGAACTTCCTGGTTTCTCTGATTTTACAGATGGATGAGTAGCAAAATATTACAAGAAGGGGTTCACTCATGGCATTTCTGATCTGTTTGGAAATGGGAAGCACCAACACCCACAGGAAAAAGTCTGTTCTTACCTCTCTACACACAAACAGAGATTTTTTTCATCAAAGACTTTTCTAAAACTTCAGGAAAGCTGAATCTTTGGAAGCGTTAAAGTGTCTCAGGTTACACTCTCTAAAACTGACACCCAAAATTGCTTGACATTTTTGAAAACCTGTTGGATTATTAGTGGGGCGAGGCTACAGTTTTCTATAGTAGATTATTATCTGTATTATCATAATGCTTAAAATCCCATTGCATGAGACATTGTACAAACACACTGTGAGAAACAGTACGAGCACCGAAGACCTCACAGTCTAACTTGGCAAGACAGACAGAGGTTGGGTAACAGGAAGTATTTTTTTCTCAAATTTACACATAGGGAAGTGATGCTTAGAGAGATTAAATAACTTGCCCAGGTTTACACAAAGTCTGTGACAGAGCTGGGAAATGATCTTAGATCTTCTTAGTCTCAGTCCAGTGATTTAACCACAAGACCATCCTTCCACTCAAAATGTAGAGGTAACAGATATTGTACCACAACTTTTAATTGCAACCACTTTTTATTACCATACCAAACTTCTTCCTTTTAAATCATTCAGCAGTGTGGTGTTGTTAATTATATAGCAACTTTCAGTACCAGTATTACCCAATATTACCTCATTAAAGAAACCAAAATTAATTGATAAAGGATTCTTCTTAATACACATAACTTGAACCCTCAGCTTTCAATCAAATTAACCACTGATTAATTACCACTGTAGTTTTCATACATTGAATACAGACAGGAATGGATTAAGACTTTCTGTGGTTTACATTGACCAAAAGTGCAACCTCCAAGTTTGTTTATGTACTTTTAATAACATGAGTGGCAAATGAATACAGGAATTGAGTCAATTTATCTACCTTGGTAGTAATATGCAAGCCAATGGATATGACAGATGGGGGAGCACAAGGAAACAATGAGACAGTATTGGTCAGCATGACTGGCTGCACATCAGTGACCTCACCATTGTCAAGAGTTTGGTAGGCATCACAACAAAGGAGAATTTTGAGGATAGACTTAGAGGAGGCTAATGAGGAAGCTTAGCTGATGTTTTTGGGGAGCTCCTCCCAAGGATGAAGGGCAGTACAGGAGAAAGCACAAAAGTGCTTGTTTGAAAATTTAACAAGTGGGCGATGGAGGTTGGCACCATGGGCTATTAAGAGGTAGGAACTGACAGCTTTGCTCCTCTTTTTCTTTTCTGTATAAATGGCTGTCATGTTCCTCTCCTTTTCCACACTTGCTCTTTCTTTCCTCTATTTCTAGCACACTTTCCCTCCTGTCTCTGGTCCTTTCTCCTCCCACTTTTCTTCTAGTCCCTTTTCCCCATTCCACCAGGTCTCTTCATTCTCTCTCTAATCTCAACTTGGCTGCCTCAGGATGTAAAAAAGTGGGTGTACATTGCTTTCACACCATGGATGGAAGAACACAGGACAGAAGGACTTGGCTAGGGAAAACTGAAAGATATGCACAACATGATTTTTTTCAACGAAGTATTTAGAAAAACAAATGCTTTTCCTACAAGAAATGACTACATATAACTACAGTCTCAAGCAATTAGTGCTGCAGAAAACTGGTGTGTTTGAGAACTCATGAGGTGTACATAGAAATCAAACATTCTCCTACTAAAACAATCTGAGGGAAGAGCCACTCTGTAATGTTAATAATTAACAATGTTTATAATTAATCCCTTCCCACCAGCATAGTTACCTTCCTAGTTGCAGGAATATCTTTCTCAAAACCTAAGTAACTGTCAGCAGCAAAAATGCAGAATATATATTATACAGAATGCCTTTTAGTAATCTAAACCACATTACATGCACGTATTAGAATAGGAAATGAAAGGGGAAAATGTGCAGTATACATTAATATTTATAGACTCAGCAAAGACATGATTCTGCACCTAGGACACAGCAAATTGACCAGCTTTGACCTGCTAGCACTACAAAAAGGAAATTAGACGCAGCCTTAAAGTCAAGAGATGGTGCTAAACTGAAGCTTGGTATGATAGGATACAAGTTCCTGATAACTTCCAGAGGAGATTCAGACAATCCAGGATCTGGCTATCTTTAGGAAATGCTGTAAAAGCTTTCTCCATGGGAAAACCATAACGAGAACAATGTTCACAACACTAACCCTCACTTCCCCTTAAAATTCAACTTCTCTAATCCCTCCTAGCTAAAGCAACCAAAGAAACAAAAACATAACTCTACCCCCAAGTACAGTTTCTACTCACCAAAAAGGGAGAAGAGCCCAATGCACCAAGAAGTCCACTAGGGACCATGCTATTGCTAATTCATTTTACGTGGAAGGCTCAGATACTATGGTGATGGATGGCAGTATAAAAACATTACTATAGCTAGAGAAAGCTTAGCCACGGACACAGACTAGGTCACTGAATTATGTTTTACAATGTACACAGTACATAAAAATAATGGGGGGAATAAAGTAGATCAGGAGAAGCTGTGGAAAACAAAGGTCATACTTTCCTGCAAATAGTCTTAGTACCTGAAAGGAAAAAGTTACCAGAGGCAGGGTATATCGTCTAAGCAGCGTTCTTTTTAAATACATTAGTATGCTTTTAAGATTTCCTTTGAGCCATGAGACACTCTTTCAAAGGCCGCTGCCTATGATGTTGAGCTCATATTTTTATCTTTCAGATAGATAGATAGATAGATATTTGCCAGCTCCAGATCTAATTTTTATATGATGCCCATCAGCATTCTATCTGAGCATCTGGCAATTTTTTTTTCCTAAATGAACACACAGGGTTCTCTAATTGACTCCACTCACCGGTCAATGAAAATTGTTTTTTCAGGAGTATTGTTGTAGAAAATCTAGGTCAAAGATGTGCATTTTGATCTTTACTTTGAAGATGCTGAGGTTTTAAGTCATTCTGTTGTCATCTGAAAATGAGTTCCACAGTCTGCAGGCCTGTCACTGAGAAAATTCTGTGTCCTGTGCTCAAGCCATAGGAGGAAGGCCTATCCTTGCTTACAAACAGTCCCCCATCCTGAAGCAAATACTGACCAGCAACCATTCACCATACAAGACCAATAACCCAGGAACCTATCCCTGCAACAAACCCCATTGCCAACTCTGCCCGCACATCGACTCTAGTGACACCATCACAGGTCCTAACCACATCAGCCACAAGATAAGGAGCTCATTCACCTGCACATCTACTAATGTAATATATGCCATCATGTGCCAGCAATGCCCCTCTGCCATGTACATTGGCCAAACTGGACTGTCACTGCGCAAAAGAATAAATGGACACAAATCAGACATAAAAAATGGTAACATCCATAAAACAGCAGAAGAGCACTTCAATCTCCCAGGACACACTGTAGCTGACTTGAAAGTTGCCATACTTCTACAAAAAAACTTCAAAAACAGAGTTCAGTGAGAAACTGCAGAGCTGGAACCCATATGCAAACTTGACACAATAAGACTGGGTCTGAATAGGGACTTGGAATAGTTCTCATTGCAAGAAGTAATTGTCACTGTTCACACATTCTCACCTTCTCATCAAGGGTTGTGAATAGGCCTCATCTACTCTAACTGAATTGACTTTGTTAGCACTTGCCCTCCCCATTGTAGTTTCTTACTTGGATGTGTATATATACCTCCTATCTGTGATTTCCACTTCATGCATCTGACGAAGTTGGTTGCAGCCCACAAAAGCTTATGCCCGCAGAAATTTGTTAGTCTTTAAGGTGCTACAGGACTCTCATTGTTGATGCTGCATACAGACTAACATGGCTACCCCTCTGGAACTTTGTTTATGAAAATGTCTATTAATCATTTATTAATTCTTGATAAACTATTTTGTAAAGGAACCTTCAGACAAAGTATTGCCACTTTTTATGTATTTTTGGGAGTTTGAGTGAAATAATGAATCCTTGAAGCTTTCATGGCATAATAATGCAGCTTAAGATCACGAAAAAAAGAACACAAAGTTTATTTATTTTGCTTTGGGTATCTTGAAGTTAAATACATTTTTATTTAGGAATAACAGAGAGATGGTTGAGAGCACAAATACACTAGCAAAACAATGAGAGTCAAACATTTCCCAATGTTGTTATGATGTGTCACGTCAAGGAAGACAATAACTAGTATTATATAATAACTTATCCAGTAATAATTAGATATATAATAATTTATCCAGTAATAGTTGGAGGAAAGCTAAGAATGTCCGTCTCATTCAAATCCTCATGATCTTTCAAAGTAGCTCTTTAGACTTCGTCTTTTGCATTTCTGCATAAATTTATTAATAATTCTCTGCAATTTTCAAAAGAATTGGTTAAATGGCTAGGTAACGATAAAAACAAACACTCAGATATGGGCATGTAACACTTCTAATGGCACTAAAATGTCCAATTTAATGAAAAAGTGACATACCAGGTTTCCACATCTTTATAGATATAGCTCAAAATTAGGCAAAGAATGCTTAATATTTTTCATTTGGGCTAGGTGTGAGGTGGATACCAAGGTATTTAAAATTTTTTTTTTCAGCCTGTAATGGGCAATTGCTTTTTAAATGATAAAAATTTTAAAAATCCCTAAAAGACTATTTTCAAAATGGCCTTTGATACTTAGGAACAAAAGTACTATTGACTTTCAATGGGAATGAGATAACTAACCTGTTTAGGCACTTCTGTAAATTCGTCTAAGTGCCTATCTATTGCTAGGTACTCACATATATTTGTAAACTTGGGCCTCTAGGAGCATGGATCTCGTTGAAAGTCAATGGACTTAGGCTCCTAAGTCACTCAGGCATTTTTGAAAATTTTACCCACTTTTTCATCAATTTTAGTCCAGAGGTGGTTGATTTATTTGTTTGGACTAAAATATCTGCTGACCTGTGAATTGTTCATGATTTGTGCAAATGTAATCTTTATTTGTAAGAATTCACCAAACAATTTTCATACTGCAAGTTGTTTGAAAACAGTTCATTATTCATGGTGTGTCACTAGGCACCTACGTCAAATAGTGCTGTTTTTGCTCCCTGATTCGTTGACTGAAGATTAAATGTTAAGGAGTAATAATGATAATTAGCAAATAAAATATTTCACATACTGGTACCCTGGCGTATATGTGAATGTGTTTTTGTCCAAAGGATAAACCTTCGTGTGAACAAAAAAACATCGCATTAAGGTTAGTGAATAATATTGTGTACCAATATGGCTGAACTAAAAATTCAGAATGTGTATTAATGTTAATAAAAAATTATTTGACAACATTCAAGCAGCTTTACTACTGACTTAGTTCTATCCTTGTAAATAGTGCTATAATTTCTGGTATTTTGGTTGTGGTGGTTTTGAGAGGATAATCTGGAAGTTATTGAACAATGCACTTGTAAATTGTATTAAAATACACTAACAAACAAAAAACCCCACCAAATTTTTATTGATTTAACTATACAAAAGCAGCACAGCTGCATGACAACCAGCAGGTATATTGTACTTAATTCAAGACCATATATTACAAAGAGTGAAGGGAAGAGTGGGAGAAAAAATAGGGTTTACAAAACATGATACTGACTCATCTGGAATTCACAGTTTCCTACTAATGTCAATAAGTAGGTAAGATTTAGAATTTTTACACATTGACTCTCAGTTCCAGTGATTGAACAAGTACCAAATTGTTTTAAGAGTGAGAATTAGTCATTGACTTGGGTGCACTCTTAAAAAGCCAGTCATCTGAATAAGAGGACACCACTAGCCAAGGAATATCAGCCACCATACACACACATATGCCTATTCAGGAAGAGTGCTTTACTTTAAGTACATACTTAAGTAGTTTCCTGAATTGGAGTCTTAGGTCTTGTCTAGATGAACAGTTAATGAGTGAAAGGCTGTTGTGTAAATCTACAATGCACTAGTGTGCCACACATTAACTGTTCATGTGGACCCTGCTGCTGTGCACTAATAGCTCCCTAAAGTGGTTTTATCTATCCCGCTTTGAAAAAGAAGTAAATCAAAGAGCACGAGGGTACTTTTAGTGACCAGGTCCGTATGAACAGTTAGAGATATATAACTGATATTTTATAACTGATCTTGACACAAAGAGCGAGAATGTGTTAATAAAAT
>ML675610.1:50426421-50443613 GCA_007922155.1 Mesoclemmys tuberculata | reverse complement strand
CTATGAGTCTATGAGTCTATGAGTGGCAGGCTAGGGTGCTGTAGATATACAGCCAGCTTGTCGCACACTAACTGTCCATCTAGACAAACCCTCAGTACGTATTCTAGAAGCTGCACCCAATCCAGAAAGTAATACCTCATATGGTTAACAATTATCACTCAGCTTGTGATATTGCCTGTGCTTTCTTTTTATTGGGATGTGGAAGACAGCAACTTAAAAGTCAAGAGTCCCAAATTGTTTTTGTGCAGCCAGAGAAAAGATAATGCCATTCTGAATACTACTTTTGTGAGAGACTTATTAATAATGGGATACAAACCTCTTGTTCTTTGGGTAAAGAAAATACCAAGAATAAAAACCTATACCCTGGTAAATCACTGTTACCAAGTCCACTGCTCTCACTTGCCATAAGTCTTTGTCCCTAAACTATTGCTTGTGGGAAGGATTGCTGTAGAAGAATTTATGGGGCATGTGGACCAGGGGGCGAAGGAATAGGAAGTGGGTTTAGGAATGACCTTGTATTTGTGTTAAGTCCTCATTTTGTGCTATCAAGGGTCTTAAGAGATTGATTTCCAAGTCAGAAAAAATTAGGACAAACAGTCCTCAGAAAGATGGAGAAAGACTAGCAGACTTGGAGATAGTGCAAGAAAGATAAATACAGGAACTGGAAAATGTAAGATTATCAAGCAATGGTACCACAATGAAAATTCTAAAAGTTCGGCAGTCATATGTCCTTGAAACTATCACTTTGGCTTGGGTAACCTTTGATGATGGTCGTATGCTGCCAGTGTTACATAAAGAGTTTTATATCTTTATTTAAACTACATTATTAAAATGAATGTAAAGTAATCTACTGTAATGCCTTGTCCTTTTTTTGCACTGAGTATACTTGACAGGGGAAAAAGAGGCTGCACTTATTATCTCACTGATGAATAAATGCAAAAGTAAATCCTTATTATGAAGCTTGCTTATATGCGGCAGTCTCAGATATAAAACCATTATATCCTGCCTCTAAACCACATTATGCCCAAATGTGAAAAGGAAAATTTTACAAGGTGGCATTTCTTACTGCACATTTGAATTTATATTAAGGATGTTATACAGCTTTTAACGTATACCAGTAAAAGTCTTTGGTTTATATTTCTTGAAACTAGGTCACATAAAGCACTCAGATAAACGAGTATATGGATGCGCCTGTGCTCTACATGCATCCTTACTTAAGTTTTTGTATATATAACTGTATTAGAGAGAGATTTGCCAAAGGCAAAATAATGACACATACTTTTTCTGATTCAGAAATGATTATTATTTTTGTCTTATATGAAGCTGTCACAGTACAGAGCTAGCTGCTCCTCTGTCCCCTTTCTAGTCTGTCTGAGGGCACCCCTTCAGGTGCCAGGCCTCATACCGTTACCTTTCCTGGGGGTGGAATTCCACAAGTCTCCTGCTTTTAGACCAGGTCCAGGGCTAAAGCACCCTGGATATCCACTACTCTTACCCCAGCCGGTCCAAAAAATTTGGCACCTGTAGTTCTTCCCTTTGAGAGTCTGTGACTATTGATTTACAGTGATCAAACAGTCTTCTTCAAACCAAAATATTATTTATTTTAACAGTAGGAGTTAAACTTTTAGAAAAAAAATAATTTTAAAGTAAGGATCAATCTACACACATCTATAATACCTAAAGGCTCACCATCCCCTGACGGTAACCTAAGCAGGCCTAACTTCTCCAGTCACCCCATCAGGTACCTGTGTCTCAGCCTGGTTCCCCTGAACAACTCCTATCTCTTTCTGGACACTTTTTAAACATCGCTAGAGTTCTTCTGGTCTTTCGTGTTCCTGGGCCTTTACCTGTCCTACATTGTCTCTTAATCCTCAAGTGTTTGCAGAGAAGTGGCTTATCTTGAGTCATTCTTTTTCATTCTTGCTTGTTTTTCCTTATAACCCTGTATTAAACTAAAATGACATTTTCATACAATCAACATCTAAATAACCAGGTCATCATACATAAATATACATTAATAAGTTATTACAGAGCAGCTCCAATTCCATTAGAGAAACAATGTACCAATTGTCCCTCTACAGCTGGGGTAGTCAATAGGTGGACGGTGAGCTAAATCCAGACGACCAGACACTTCTGAATGGACTCCAAAATCTTTTTGTTTACTTATCCTTGTTGTTAGTATTATTATTTTTTTACTAATTTCTCAGGAGGCTGGACCTTGACTATGCCTTGACCAAGAAATTTGGACCTTGACAAAAAAAAACATTGACTACTGCTGGTGTACAGCATACTTCCACTTCAGGGACAGTAGATACCTAAAATCCCACTAAATATGTGAATGAACATATCTGGTGAAACAAGAAGAAAGAAAGTTAAGCGAAATAAGAAGAAAGACTGGGAGATGAGGATTCTTACGCCTTGATGGGTAGAAAAAATATTGGAGATTCAAAGTGTTGTTAAAAATCCTTGAGGAAAAAAAGGAGCGACAGTACCATCTGGCCTGTCAGATGAAAAACCAAAACCTCACATTTCATATATTTAGAAAAATCCAAGACATAAAACAAACAAATGAAACAAAACACATCAGCTGTCTAAAGACGTGAGTGCTAGAAAAGTAGCTACATTTAAAAAGTTTTTTTAATAGCCATGTTAAATAATTAGGGGTAAACAAATAGGGGTAAATTGACCCCTCTGACAAGATGGGAGCTGTCAATGGCATATGGAGATAAAGTGAATTTTCATGATATCTGATTGATTGGCCCTGTGAGAGTGTGCATGCAAGCATTTTCCTTGTTATTTTACTATTAATGCCTGAAATTATTTATGTTAATTTGTTACCAATACCATTTGGGTCTTTATCCATCAACTGAAGGGAGGAGCTATTACTGTTCCTTAAAAAATCTTTGCCTTTGCTATCCAGGTGGCAAAAAGGCTGCTTTCAGGCTATTCACATGGGAATGTAGCAATAAAATATGGTGGGGGTAATGTACTGAAGAAAGAGCTTCTATAACCTGAAGCTGTACTGAATAAACTAGAGGGAATGCTGTGAAATCTGTTGTTCCCAACCTATTATTTCCAGTGAGCCCACTCTTCCAAACTGATATTCCAGGATTCCTCTCCAAGCTGTAATGAGCCGCCTGCCTTCTGTTAATAGAATTCAGAGAGGAAGGAGACATATTAACAAAGATATTATAGGAAACCAAACTTAACTAGACCACATGAATGACCCCTTTCTAACACAATTGATTTTAGAGAGCTACTGGGCTTGAGATTCATTTTGCAGTGAGAGAGTCATGTAAATTACATCCTTTTGTACCAGAAAGAGCAGCTGTATCTAAGGTATTAACCCCTCATGGGTAGAGTTTGGGTTTGCACCATCATCTTCTCTGCATTTCGGCGGGGGAGGGCAACTGTAAACTGAAGTTGGGGCTCACAACAGACCCCAGCAGCAGAGGCTACATGGAGAATACCTTACAGCCCTGAAAACCCTTTAGTGGACTTTCTGCCACCAAGGGCCCTGTGGCCTGGGTTATGCTAGCAGAAGCAAATACTGAAAGAAATGGTTTTTCAAGAAATTTATCAAATTTTTAGTTTGTGATTGTCGGAGGTAGAGGCAAGCAACATGTGGAGGGAGGTGCAGGAAGGAGATTGGGTATGCATTGAGGTGGATGTGGAAGACAAAAGCAGACAAATTACTTGGACTATGGATTTGTTGGGGAGCTTTGGGGAGAGTAAGGCAGACAGGGTTCTTACTTATTGCTTTATGGTGGATGAGACAGAGAGGGCAGGGAAGGGACCACTGGGAACACAAATGGAATCTTACAGGGTAGCTTCATCAATATGATGCTGTCCTCGTGTATCTTATTATGACAAGTAGGGGTGGCCTACACAAGGTTGTCATGAAAGGGAATCAGCAGGAAGATTATCCAGTAAGAGATAATTATCCAGTAAGAGATGAACCATGTTATTGCATTGTGGGACAAAAGCCATCCCACAATGTGGACTGAACAATAGCAGCACATAGTTGGAAGGCTGCTTCTTCTTCTTCTTGTTTTTTTTAATCTTTTTTAATGTTTCTACATGATTATTTAGTTCGATCTGGTGTGGGGCCAAGACTGTGATGAGCACTGCGATGAAATCATGGCTGCAGCATTAGGCCCTTTTGTAAGACATATTCATTTTCCTGTGTTCTTGGGTTTCCCTCCAGGATCCAGTGACTTTGGAAAGCTGCCTGATCCAGAGGAAGCAGGCCCATCTGGCCCAAGGATCAGAGAAGCACAAAGGTGTGTTACTGCTGCCACTTCCAGAGCCACACTGTGCTCATTGGCTGAAACCACAGACCTGACTCTTCATGTTTACAAATGTGACAAGGGCCATGAATATACATTATGTTGATATGATAAATAGCTTGTTAAAGCCAGTGAAGGGTGAAACTCACTAGGCCTGTAGGTTCATTTTGGAGAAGTAGTCACAAATTGTGATGATTATTCATTAGATTCAGACAACTAGTTCATAGACTCATAGACCCTAAGGTCAGAAGGGACCAATATGATCATCTAGTCTGACCTGCACAACGCAGGCCACAGAACCTCACCCACCCACTCTAGTAAACCTCTGAACTATGCCTGAGATATTAAAATCCTCAAATCATGGTTTAAGGTACAGACAAACCCCCAGCAAGTGAACCATGCCCCATGCACAGATGAAGGTGAAAACCGCCCAGAGCCATTGCCAATCTGCCCTGGGGGAAAATTCCTTCCTGACCCCAAATATGATGATCAGTTAACCCCTGAGCATGTGGGCAAAACTCACCAGCCAGACACCCAAGAAAGAATTCTCTGGAATAACTCAGAACCCATCCCATCAAAGTCCCATCACAGGCCTTTGGCATATCTACCACCAGTAGTCAAAGATCATCTATTGCTATCATACCATCTGCACAGCTACAGACTGAGGACTGACGAGCTAGGCAGCAGTTCTGCAGAAAAGGATCTGGGGGTTACAGTGGATATGAGTCAGCAGTGTGCCCTGGTTGCCAAGAAGGCTAACAGCATATTGGGCTGCATTAGTAAGAACATTGCCAGCAGATCATGGGAAGTGATCATTCCCCTCTATTCGGCATTGGTGAGGCCACATGTGGAGTATTGTGTCCAGTTTTGGGCCCCCCACTACAAAAAGGATGTGGACAAGTTGGAGAAAGTCCAGCGGAGGGCAACAAAAATGATTAGGGGGCTGGAGCACAAGACTTATGAGGAGAGGCTGAGGGAACTAGGCCTGTTTAGTCTGCAGAAGAGAAGAATGTAACTACCTGAAAGGGGGTTCCAGGGAGGATGAAGCTAGGCTGTTTTCAGTGGTGGCAGATGAAAGAGCAAGGAGCAACGGTCTCAAGTTGCAGTGGGGGAGGTCTAGGTTTGACATTAGGAAAAACTTTTTCACTAGCAGCGTGGTGAAGCACTGGAATAGGTTACCTAGGGAGGTGGTGACATCTCCATCTTCAGAGATTTTTAAGCTGTGGCTTGACAAAACCCTCGCTGGGATTATTTAGCTGAGGTTAGTCCTGCTTTGAGCCGGGGGTTGGACTAGATGACCTCCTGAGGTCCCTTCCTACTCTAATATTCTATGATTCTATGATTCTATTTTCTCCATAAATTTATCAAGCTCAGTTTTGAAGCCTGCTAGGTTTTCTCCCCACTGCTTCCCTTGGAGGGCTGTTCCAGAACTTCACTTCTCTGATGGTTAGAAACCTGCATCTAATTTCAAGTCTAAACTTCCAGATGGCCAGTTTATATCCATTAGTTCTTGTGTCCAAATTGGTGCTGAACTTAATTAATTCCTCTCCCTCCCTGGTATTTATCCCTAAATTGTATTTATAGAGAGCAGTCTATCTCCCCTCAGCCTTCTTTTTGTTAGGCTAAACAAGCCAAGCTCTTTGAGTCTCTTTTCATAAGGCAGGTTTTCTATTCTGCAGATTATTCTTGTAGCCCTTCTCTGCACCTGTTCTAGTTTGAATTCATCTTTCTTAAACATCTCATGACAACTGGTTCAGTTTTTGGTTTTGCTTAGGTCAGAGATAGACATTTAGAAACGTCAGGAAAGGTTCAGGTTCAGTGTGGTTCAGGTTGAGGCTGATAGCTAATTTAAGGGAAGATTGATGTGCTGTGTTAAACCTGATAATCAGAAGATAGTCACAGACATGCTTCCATGTTTTTCTTGTGTTACAGAGTATCACTTGAACAGGCTTTTGAGACCCATCATAAATACACATATTGCTGAACTACATTAAAGTAAGGCACATTTTTCAATATATAAATAATGTGATTGACGCAAAATGACAAGAAACATGTGATTGGTTCTTGTTCTGTTTTCTGTATGGTCTGTACCTTTGTCTACACTGGTTCTTTCTTGTTTCTTTCTTCCTCCTCTTTGAAAAGGCAATGCCTTGGCCAGAAAATTTGATGCTTCTCAACCTGGGATATTTAAAATGCTGATGTGACCCTTTGAATGGGTTTTAAAACAGCAGATGACAAAAGGTACTTTGGGTAGGCTTTTGATATCAGGAAAGTGTGAATCACAAGCTTGAGAGAGGAGGAGCAGGTCAAAGCAATTATAAATGAAAATTCAAAGCAATGTGAGAGGCTTCTGAAAGAAGTCAAGAAATGTAACTGATACGATCTTCTGCCTTTTCTTTCTCTGCCACACTGATTATGTGCCCCCCAAATCACATAGCCAGCACTATATAAACTTGTGGGTTTTTTCCTTCTCTTCAATCTCAAAGTGTGTATATTTATCCCCATTATTTTTACTCTGCTTGTTATGGTAAAGTTTTTTTTTTCTCAGCAGTGCTGGTAATTTCTGGGATGTGTGACCTGAATAGCTTTCCCATTGCACATTCAATATTTATATAGCTGTTTATTACTGGATTTTTTTCTACTTCACATACCATATCCCTCTAGAAACCTAAGGGACAATATCACAAAGCAACAACCTAGACTTTTTTCCTGCATTACATTTTTCAAATTACAAATGGGGCTGACCCCTTAAATCTGCCCATGATATGAAACAAAATCCACACCTATTTCACTTAAATGCTTCTGTCTGACAGTTAACAAATGCAGCTACTGAAGACCTCTGTGGAAGTGGTTTAGTTAAGGAAGAGGATTAAATCATGCCAATTGCATATTAAAAGTGTAAATATGCCACCACATGAACTTTGTCACACTGTCATGTCAACTTTCTGTAGCCATTGAAAGAAGAGTCATTTATTTTGCTTCAGTTCTGGTCATTCATAAGGTGTATACAAGATTTCTTTCCCCCTGCAATCCCACATTATGCAGCCTTGTTTTTTAAATCCAATCTGTCTGTGTCAGAAGCACAGCAGTAAGTCTGCTTCTCTGTATGAGGGAAATTGTTTTCTACTAACTGATGACCTCAGCTTAGCAGTTTCTTTACCAGCACATCAGAGCTCACAGCCAGACTTGCTGCAGCAAGTGCACTTTTGAGTGGCTTTATGACATATAAAGACCCTCTTTGGCATTCATAATGTGCTTCTCTATTGTTTACAAGCGAGCAGTGAATTATTTATGGAAGTTGCAGGAGCTATGACTCTCTTTTTTACCCAAAAGCTGCATTTTATCTTGTGGTGAGATTTTATGTGAAAGCTATTTTTTCGAGTTTATGTCCTTTTTGCATTTATTTGACAGGTTTTATGGTACCAATCCCATGTTTCCATTTTTATTACTGTAAAAAACCTATCCCAGAAAATTATTATTAACTGCAGTGTAGCTTTAACCCAGCTGATAATATTTTTCTTAGCATTCCTGTTTTGAAATGATTTCAGACAAAATCACAGTGAATAAAGTAATATACAAAATCTCAGTGAAGAAGCTGCCATTTTGTTTGTCCAAAATAAAGCTACAGGTCACTGGTTCACTTCTGCAGCATATTATATAATGGTAACACATGGCTGAGTCAAATGATGTTTGACCATTCTCATATTAATTATTGATTACATTAATCACTAGTTGCATTGACATAACATTGAGCTGTTAATAGTTGCTCTTCCCTTCTACTTTCTTTCATGGAGACATACATATGAAATAACAAAGGTTGGTAGCCCTATACTAATTTGGCCAAACTGGCCCTTGTCCAACATTGTATTTTCATCCTTGTGAAACTTAATCTGTAATAATAATATTGGTATGGTTAATTTTGCAACTGAATTCATTGCCATGCACTTAAGAAGTTTTAATTTAGATTTCTTTCCATGACAATTGAGACAAACTGTGGGAAAGCAGTTTGCAGAAGCGGAAGATTTCACTCAATAGGAGCTGCAGCTGGCTAAGCATGGGCCCTTGATAGGTTCTTATTCCTGTGAGTTATTTATGTGTATTGCAATAGCACCTAAAGGCCTCAGTCAGGTCCTGATTATGCTAAGTACTGTACATGTGTATTAAATAGTAGATTAGAGCCCAGGAGGCAAAGTTTAGATTCAAGTGGCCATAGTTCGGTGATGTTTGGCTCCAGGCATTCTGATAGAAGGCCATCTCTAGTGAGGAGTATATTAATGAGAGGGTGTTTTTTCTTATTGATGGGTTGCTTTTATAAGTCTGGAAATGAAAAGGTTGTCCCCATGAAACTTCTTTCTATCCCAGGCCACCCTCACATAGGGTGTGTGCCCCAGACAGTGTGAGTTCTCCAGACTTCCTTGGCTCCCTGCCCCAGTCTGTGTGTTCATGGTGGACATTCCATAGCCTGATATATGTGGCCACTTGGAATGCCTGAATGTATGTATTAGGAGTCCGTAAGTGAGTCATGTAGACACCCTTCTGGGAATGGCCATTTGCTGTACTGCCAATATCCCCTGCTGAGGTTGACTGATTCCCAAGCACCCGTTTCCTCTCACTTGCACTGAGGTATATGCCTGTAAGCTAAAAGTACAGCGTTTTAGGTAGACTGAGATGCCAGATCACTAACATTGATATAGTCATGTCCACATCTGGGATGCACTGTACCTGGTTTTGTGATTGACTGGAGATGGAACTCATCTGTCATGACTCTAGCTGTTTTCAGCTACAATCACTCTTTTAAAATGTAATGTGATCCTGATTTAGGTCTGGATTCCACAGAGGCTGCTTGTGACAAACTCACTGTGGGCGGGGATGTCCTGTATATCCTATTGGTCAATGTGTTCTGAACATTTTGATTGAGACTTTTAGATGGGTCAAGCACTGGCCTATCTCAGCTTTCTGGACTATACCATTGAATTCAACGGAAGCAGAGTTGGGCCCACACTGAACATTTTTGAAAATCTTATCCACAGTGGTTGCTCTGATTGTTCCATTCCAGTGATCAGCTGTAGTCAGTCAGGGAGACGATGGCAGCTTTATTGCTCTTCCTTGAGGGAATGAGTGATCTCCTAAAATGTATATAATGGCATTTAAATTTTAACACTTCAAATCAATGACATTCATATAGGGGTTAGGCCCTATATGAAGTCCTGCTGTGGCATCAGCTGGCATTCCACGTAGTGTAGTGAGGGACAGGAGATAGGCCCAGCCTATTCTGATCTCCCCCTTGCCAAAGAACCACACAAGAGACAGGGCATTGTTCTGTGGTCACTGTTTATCATGCTGATGATAACCGCCTACTTGTTACCTTGTGCTCTTGGTGTCTGTCATGTCAACCTGTTCTCACTCCTTTTATACTTAGTTTGTAAGCTCTTTTGGGCATTGACCATCTTTGTTATATATTCATACAGTGCTGAGCAGAATGGGGCCCTTCCCTCTAGATGTTACTACATCAGAAATGATAAATTAATAACCAAGATGACCACCCTTGTCAGGTTGTGCTAGACCTTGTAGCTGCATATTAGCATCAGTGCACTTGTTCCGTAAACTAGGCTACCAGCCCCATGCTGGTTTTCTTCTAACCACTCAATATACTGAGTGGAGTTTAGCCTTGAACTTGGTAGCTAGGCGTGACATTTCATAAGGATCTTGTACCTGCCTGGCTGCTATTTTTAAAACTGCCTCTCCACTCAGACAGTTGCACTCAGCCAGCCACCACAGACTGAAATTTAAAAAATGAAGAACATTCTTACCATTAAACAATCAAAGTGTAATGAGGATTATCTCAGGATTATTAATGATTTACCAGTGAGACACCGCCCTGTTCCTTCAAGTGGGAGCTTATCTTTTAAACCATGAAATATCTCTTGGAATTTTAGAAACAATGGATCAAATTTAGTTTGTGGTTTCAAGACAAACCTGAAGTACATGAGAAAGGTGCAACAAAAAACATCTCAAGGGATGTGGGCAGAGAGTCTCAAAAAGAAAAAAAACTTAAGGCTTGACCATGTAGCTACTCTGTGCATAAAACTTCCATTTATTGCAGTTGCATGTGAGAAGAAGTGAGAGAATAGGATCTGATAATTTCAGAATTAAAAAAACAATCACAGAGCTAAAAACTCCCTCATAATATAGAACATTACTTCATTAAATGATTCTGATTCAAAGGAAATTAGGAATAGAACAGCTGGTGAATCCAATTATGTACTTCCTAATGGACCTATTCTCTAGTGTTAGCCTGTTGATATTTTTTGTTTTTTTGTTTTTTATTTTAAGGAAAGGCAATTGGCCAAATCTATACTTTGTGTGACTCACTTGATTTTTGACCAAAAATACTCTTGTATTCTCAGCCATATAAGGACTCAATTCTGTAGCTCATCTACTCAGATAACGCCAACTGAAGCTAGTTGTAGAATCAAATCTTAAGTCTTTCACTGGATATCCAATCTGATGTTTTCATTTAGATACTGTTTATTGCTTAACTTTCCAGGTACAGTCCTTATTCAGACAAGAAAAAAGTGTATGGATTGTTTATGCTCAGTTCTTTAAATTCAACAGACAAGTTTCTCAATTCTGGTCAATTACCTATGCCCTGCTCACCCTTTCATAGTAATCCCTCTCTTGAACACAAGTTCCTTATGATGTGTCAATAAAACATTAAAAACAATATGAAGTTACTTCACAGACAAGTTGAAAGGAATAACCTTTGTCTGAATGACAGATGTCCGGCGTTTACTTGTGTTTTGCTTCTCCAGCTTGGGTCCATAAAGTTAATCTTTTGTATTTCTCTTCCTAAAAATTTAAAATTGGGGCAATATTATTCTCAGGAGACTTTTGAAATTACCACAGAAGACTATACCAGTAAAATTAGTCTTACATAAAAATGTCTTCTCGGTGACAATGCCAATGCCCTGTAGAGGAATCAGATTTCCTCTTTAAAATTCTTCTTTAAAAGAACTGGGTGTTTGCACAGTAGAGTAAAAAAAATAAATAAAAAGCACCTTGTACTAGTATGCTGTTTATAAACAATTAAAGGATTCTGATTTTGTGATGCTTTTACAGTTATTGAACTAAAATTTAAGGCCACCCTGAGTTCCCAACTTTATTTTGTTGCCAGTAGTGCTACTTTTTTCCTTACATGTCATCTTATCAAACCAATGCAAGCAAGTAAATTAAAAGCCTAATATAGGCTATAATGTATCCTTTTAGTTATAGCATGTATTTGTGTTTAGGGTTGTTGGGTAGCTCCAATGCAGAGGAGCTACTAAATAGCAGGAGCGATCTACAGAATAAAACGGACTGAGTCAGCCACAATTCCTCCAGGAGCTCTGGAGAAGCACATGCCAGACAGCTTGATCATCTTTTTAGATAATTCTGTATGTGCTGCCCCTACTCATTTCTCAGTTCTGGTTCTGGACTGATTTTGGCTTTGCCTTAGCCACACCCCTTCTGAGGAATCTAGGAAGTCCAATGTTGCTAGTCTTTGCTGTCAGGAGGCTAATGAGTAAAATGCATCTGTTTTTTTGGCTACATTCTTGGTTCTAAGAAAACTTAAGAGTGGTACAAAGTATATGCTCTATGACAATACTTTCATCTTTCCATACTGTTACTGTGTGTTACAACAGGAAAAAATAGTACATCTCCCCTCATAGATTTTGGACCTTCTGTCCACATCCCCTGCACTTAGCTAGCCATAAAAAAGGAGTATGTTTGCAACCCTCCATATTTGTTCATGATCCTCTGGTTGCGAGTCCTTATGACTATTTCTGCCTTAGACAGGAGAACTTTCCATTTATTTAAACTGAAACTCAAGAGCCATTGTTCACTAGCCCACAAAGTTCTCTCTAAAATTGACCCTCCTTTCTTTGTATTGTTTTGTGTCATTTGTGAAACTGTAATACCATGTTAGTGCTTTAGGGGTACCTTCCTTTAAGCTGTTTATGTATACTGTTTAAAAATATATATGCCCAGATACTGATCTGTACCTTCCTGCTTTCCTACCCTTGCCATTACAATTTACTCTCTGTCACCCAGTTCCTCATCTATTCAAAAATAGTGCTGTCTCTGCTATATGGATAACATAAAGTATTAATCTACCATGCAGTATGAGATCAAATGCTCCTGCAAAATAGCTCACTATTTCAGCCAAATCAAATATAATGCACCTTAAAAAAAGAAGCTGATGGGAGGGGGGAGGGAGGGAGGAGAGGGGTACTTGTATCTGGTTTGCAGAGCACTCAAAGCATTCCGCAGTTTCCTCTACCACTTGTCAGACCCCACCCTATCTCCATTTCCTTGCCCTTAACACAATAGTTATTTATTGTTAATTAAAGCATGATCATTTTTGCATTCAGTCCTTCCGTAATAGCGGAAACAGTAATCTAAACAGGCTGTTCGATTCCAATGACACATTCATTAGTACTGAATTATGAGTTCAGCATATCCTGAAAATAGGGACAGCTTAGTACATTTGCACAGCTGTCATTTTGCTGCGGTCACAAAACAGGATTGGAATGAGAGCGAAAACAACTGCTCCAATTCTATACATGCCAGCTGTTCTTGCATCCACTTCCTACTTTACCTTCCAAAAATAGAATTCCTCTAATAGAGAGTTTCTCTGATAGAGAACAAGAATAAACTGATATCTGGAAATAAATATAAGAGAAGGAAAAGAGATGAAAATGTGCAGAATAAAATATGCTTTAAAACTAACATATGAGAGTGAAAATCTGTTTTATATAATTTCCCTTTAAAAACAATAAAAAAGGACATATGTACACATCAGACCATATACTGTTGAGCTAAATCTTCTTAATAGTTTTGAATCAAGAATGTATGTAACCAATGAAGGGGAAGTTGTTAAGAAAAATATGATTGTTTTGCTAGTAAATAACCTGAGAAAGTCAGGTACAGCCCCATGAATGAATCTTTCCTCTTGCAGATTAACATCCATAATGCCCATTACCATTAATGGGGATTTAGGGTCAAGCAATTCCCATTCATTTTACAGAAACCGAGGTTTGGCTACATGCACATGAGAAGCCTGGACAAGTATAACTGCTTTTTTGGGGGGAAGGAAGGGTAGGGTGGGGGGAAATAAGCATACATTAATTTGTTCTAGTGCAGATGGCATTTTTCTTTGTCCAGCTACATCTTTTTGAATGACGAATACTCAAGCTGTCAATCAGAGAGCAGTATGAAAAATGGAGAATTTTCTGTAGAAGACACTTTGTAGCTTGATATTGTCTGTCATGTATGCAAAGCAAGAATTGGATCCTAGTAAATGAGACCTAAGTTAGGATATTATACAGATCTCTGAGTTCATCCAAATGACAGCCCAATATGCTATTGGGAACTCTATATTTACAGCTAAATTGTTTCATTTAGGCACAGCCCTCAATAAGGTAAGTGAGGGCTTATGAACCACAGTCTTCTAGTCTCTTAGTACTGAAGGACAGGAGCACCAGTTCTGGAACACAGGCATTACAAAACTGAAGAACTAGGGCTGGACAAAGCTAAGAACAGCTCAGTTGTATTTATAGTACTCTTCAAACACTACTGTACATTTGATTTCTACTATGATTAACTTCTGTCTTCTTTTGCCTTCCACTTTAAAACTCAGCATGTTAATTGAAAACATATTGCTGAATTTAGGTAACTGGAACAAATTTATAAATGACTGCTCCTTAGTCAGAGTCGTGCATGCAATTCCTTAACTAGGCTTTTGTCATTGAATGTATGTGCCACTAGGAGTATTCATTTAAGGACTCATCTTCTCCAGGGCCCACTGTGAGAATCTGCACTGTTTGCAAGGGAGATCCATTGGTTTCCAGGTAAAAGATTCACTATGATACAGAGGAAAAAGTACTCCTCCTCCCCCGCCTCCTACCCATTGAGCACCAGTAGAGGTGGGCAACAGAGTAGGGGAATGGCACCATGGTTCAGTATGTCTCTATGACCCATGTGCTCTACTCTATGAGGGAAAATGACTGTCTAATCCCAGTTAATCATGGAAGCAGAAAGTCTATCTAGTCTTTTTACAAGCATCCTGGCAAACATCTTGACATAAATGCTTAACAGAGAAAGAGACACAATCAATTTTTCTTTGATGGGTTTCAAAATCAACAAAATATGACTTTCGCCCTTTGATTTTGACATCTGACAGGAGTCTAGGAAACAAATAAACTGGAAAACGGGGGGCTGGGGAGAAATAATTTGGTAGAGTTTTTTTAATATTTGGATGAGCCTCAGGGCTCAGCAGCTTACCCATAGATTTCTGTTAGTTAGATCATGAACTCTCTGCACCAATAA
Source organism: Mesoclemmys tuberculata (assembly GCA_007922155.1). Taxonomy (NCBI): domain Eukaryota; kingdom Metazoa; phylum Chordata; order Testudines; family Chelidae; genus Mesoclemmys; species Mesoclemmys tuberculata. The sequence goes on along the minus strand of ML675610.1, from coordinate 50,428,956 downwards.
ATCATTCTCTTAGTCCCTAGTGAAGGCAGGAAAATTGCCATTTGAAAATATTTTTTCCTCTGGTCTTCGTGTCTTTGGCTTTCACAGTCCTTGCACAATTCTTTGGTTCTGAACTTATTATCCCTTGTTGCACGTATGGTTCTCTTTTGTCTCATTTTATAAGATGATATTTTGGGAACTGTTGCCCTTTTACTAATAAAACTGCTTTAGCCCGAAAGATTTTTTATTTTTGTTTATAAGTAAAGCCTTAAATTGCCCTAGAAATTCTTTGCCCCATGCATATCATATTTTAAATTCTCATGTTGCTGATAAATGATATCTTTCAGTTTCCCTCTTCCCTTTTTTTCCCCCAAGGCTATTAGTTTGTTTAACACAAACCACATAGAGATGTTCAAATCTAACATCTGTAATTATTTTTCTTCCAACTCTTCTCCCTCCTCACTAGAGTTGGATAAAAAATAATAACATTTTCTGTCTAAATGTCAAAATATTTGGACCCACTCTATGCATTACTAATGAGAGTCACTTACAGTGCTTAATATAACACATACACCCTCATTCCAAAGAATGCCATAGTCCTGTTGTGGTGGTATGCTGAGCCCCAAGGGTGCCGCCTGGTACCTGGGATACCACAGAGCCTTCTGTCTGATCAGCTTGGGCTCCCTCTCATACTATGATGCTGTGACAAGCTAAAAACATCTGACAGGTACTGCTCTTATACAGCCCTCCACAGGCAGGGATCACACCCAGCTTAGCTCAATGAACACTTTTCAGCCTCTCACGAACCAACAACAGAGAAGCTCCAGCTGATTCCCCAGCCCAGGACCTCAGGATTATATTGTCTTGCCTGACCAGTGAAGATTATTATCCAGTCCACTTTTCCCTCAGAGTGGAAGGAATGCGCACCAACTTCTGTTACTGAGCAGAGTTTGTCTAAACACTTCACTCAAAAACACTCGGGTTAAGATAAAACCTTAAACTTGTTTGTTAACTACAGAAAAATAGATTTTAAGTGATTATAAGTGGCCAGTGTAAAGAGATTAAAAGTAGTTACCAAATGAAATAAAGATGAGATCTCAGTCTCAGTTCTACACACTGACAGGTTTTGAATTAGCAATGTCTCACCCTTGTTAGCTGACATGAGCAGTTTCTTAAATGCAGGCTGGGCAACCTTCCCTACCTGTGACTCCCCAGCTTGCTTTCAAAGTCCTTTTGTCTTCAGATGATCGTTCAGGTGTTGAGCTAAGGAGAGAGAGAAGCCAAGTGATGATGTCACGCTCTCCCTTCTGCAGTCTGTTTCAGCTTGCTACAACAATCAGGCTTGTGATCTGGGGAGTCATCCTCATTGGTCAGTCAATTCCCACTGCGAGCGTGCTTCCTACAGTGACGACCTCGCTATAAACAATTCCTGTTAGTGGAATCTATTCTTGAATGGGCGAGAGAGAGCCATTGACATTGGCTGGCCACTCCACTGTTGTACCTGAAAGGTGGTTTGTGGGAATTTCCTGCCTTACAACATGTTCTAATAGCATATTTAACAATGTTTCATAACTTCATGTACAACTGTAGCACATGGAATCCAACAAGATATTAATGTTCAACAGATCAGAACTTTTAAAATAATAGCAAACAAGGCATAACTTGTACAGAACATATCATAATTGCATGCCATTGGTGTATATGGGGTTCTGGGGTGTTGTTCTCAGACACAGGGTGTCACATCTCTCTCTTTCCGCTGTCATTCTATGTTCCATTCTTTGCAAGATTTTCTCATATAGGGGACAAGAAAGTTTACATGCTCTGCCTCACAATATTAAATGGCTCCTCGTTTCATTGGGGGGGATTGCTTCTGTCCTCCCCCACAGCAAGAGGGCCCCATTCATCTGGGTGACTCTAGCCTTATGCTTCTGTGTGGCACCACATTGGGCCACTTTCTCTTGGGTAACATGGCTCTTCAGGAGACATGCCCCCATTGGCTGATTCACCCCATGACTATCCAACACAGAGGAGATATTTGTCTCAATATCTGGGAGCTCATCAAGGCAGCCTGATGTGGAGAGCACCTGCTGCCTTGCCCATCACTTTTTGTTGCTGCCTTGCCTATTCCCAAGAAATGCCTGACCACACGCTATCCCACTGGTCAGGATTTTATGCCTTGCCAAGAAAAAGAGGAACATACTCTGTAGCTGACTTCTCCCCTTCTTGTTTCCCTGATAGGATGTGCTTATTTTGATGCTCCTATGCTTGCAGGAGCATAGGGGAGAGTAATGTCCTTACAAGAGCTTTTGAAAGAGAGCTAAGAATCTAAAGTGGAACAAAGAGTTGCTGCACATCGCAGCCAAGTCATTGAGATATGAGAAGAAGAAAATAGGTTCCATTTAAAATTTTCAACAGCATTTCAAGATAAACTGGGCTGCTTTGGGATTTTATTTTGTGTTGGTGTTAGCTGCCACTTTAATCTCTCTTCTTCTGTATACGTGGCATGTACAGAATAGTTGGAGTGATATGGATTAAGGGTTTTATTGGCACTCATTT
>ML675610.1:50256818-50426411 GCA_007922155.1 Mesoclemmys tuberculata | reverse complement strand
AGAATAGTTGGAGTGATATGGATTAAGGGTTTTATTGGCACTCATTTGCAAAGGCCTGTATCACTTGTCACTTATGAATAATGTGATCATCACGGCAATAAAATATTTATATACCATAGCATCATCTGCTCCTTATATTTATATATTTAAAAACACTTGAATCAGTGTTTTGGGACTATTTACATCTGACCTGGATGCATGAAAGCACTTGATTGGCATCTAATATGTTCATCAATAGACCTATAAAACAAACTGTGTCATTACTTATAGATTAATTAACAAGTTTATTTATTAACTTAAAGCAAAATCACCACAACAAACCAATGAACAGTCACATGCAATTGTAGTTGTTCAAGACAAATAGCCTTCATTGTGATTACATAACATGCCATGATGCTGGTGAGGGGAGGGAAGTTGTTAAACGTGCTCATATGTAAACTATCCAAATAGTCCAAGCCTGACTGTCACTTACTTTCACAACCTTCAAATATTTTCTTTTGGCTGTTTCTAATATTCAGGATCATATTATAGTCCCCAACAGATCTGGGAGTAGGTCACAGACTGCTGCTCCTTTCAAATACTGTGTTGCTCTCAACACAATTCTCTCAGTACCAGAATATGCCAGATTAGGACAAAAGGCCCAACAAAGAAGTTCTCAGAGCTCCTGTGGGTACTCAGAACTATGAGGTATCTGGGAACTATTGGAATAATAGAGAGGATAGACCCGAGGACAGGGAGAATTGGGAACAGGATTTGGGAAGAGAAGGCAAGCTACTGGAAGGACCAGGCTGGGGGAGCATGGGAGGGCCAGCATGAACACAATAACGGAACCCAGACCCTTACAAACCAGTGCCTAAAGTCCAGATGTATCTTTAGTGGGCTGATTACCTATGAAAATCACTGCTTTCAGGACTCCGGGGAGCTGTTGGAATTAAAAGTATCTGTGGAAAAAGATTTATTTAAACAAAAAAACCCCCTCTGTGTCCTGAATTCTGTGCTGATTTATGAAATAATGAAATAATAATGCAAATATCTTGTATTTTAGCTGTAATCTGTGATTATAGTCAGTGGGCTAAATTCTTCCCTGGTGTGTACTTCCTATTCCACTTCATTGGTTGGGGGAAAAATTAGTCCAGTGAATATTGGGCCCACAGAGGAGAAAAGAAATTCAATGCTGTTCTCCTCACAGAATTATTATAAAGTCAGGGAAGAATAAGGGAACTACCCAGCAGAGACAGTCCCTTCCCCAGTAGAGATCTGCAAGGATTTTGTCTCCTAGGGTCATGTGGCAGAGGGGATGACAGGGGCCTAATTTAGGAATTCATTATTTACTTCTTTCTCAGGAATCCTGTCTCGCATTTCATTTCCTCAGGCATGGAAATCTGGGTTTTAGCTTGAATCTGTGGCACAAGAACTGTTCATTGGCCTGATTTCACCCAGCAAAATCAACCATGTAAAATATTCATTCATTTTTTCCACCTGTGAATATATCCTTCATCATCTTTTTATTAGTTTTTTGTTTTATTCTTTTTCTTTGTTTCGGGCTGAGACCTTGCTGATATAGGTCTCAAAAGCTGGTAAAAAGAAAGTGAGAAGAGTAGCTGTTTTTATGCAGTACAGAAAGAACAGTCTTCAGCAGCTAAGACTTTGAAAAAGTCAGCCCAGAGTTTATTTCCTCTCATCCCATTTGCTGACTTTACTCCTCTCAAGTATATATAGTCTCTTATGAGTTACTCATGCTTTATTCTCAGGGTCAAATTCTACCCTCTCTTACATCCCTTTTAGCCCACTTGATTTTACTTACATTGTAGCGATTTTAAATGCATTCTCAATCTGGCCCCAAGTTTTTCCCCATTCATTAACCCTTCAGTCAATTTTCCAAAGACAAGTCTGTGAATGATGCACAGTTCAGTATATGTGGACAGTGAACCAACCCCTTCAGACTTGTGTGGAATTTCTGTTTCTTCGTGAACCTAAGCTTACAAGAAAACCCTTTGACTTCACTATGTGAGTCTTGGGGCCTCAGGTAAAGCACCTTTAAATGTGACTCGGTTGAAGCACTTTCCTCAGACTTTGTGGTCTGTTCAGGGAACCTGCTGTGGTATATATAAATGTGGTAGCACCTCAGCTCACTGTGGTTCCAGCTAAATGAAAACTTTTTGCACAGCTGTACTACACACTGCGTGTGTAGGCAGCCAGCAACCAATTTCTTTTTGGTGGGTTCACTGTATTCTCTCCCAGAGCATAGCACCACAACCGAGAAGGGATCTCTCTTTTAAATCTACGCTTTCACAAGGCCACAGAAGGGGGACTCTAATTAGGATGCTTTAAAACAGCTGAAGGAAACTTGATTGCCAGCATTTACATGCCATACTAATTTTTTAAGCTTTTAAAAACAAAATCACATCTCTTTTTAAAATATGTGAGTATAGCAGTCATAGATTCATAGAACCACAGAAGTGTAACATTGGAAGAGACCTTGATAGGTCATCTAGTCCAGTCCCCTGAACTCAAGGCAGGACTACATAATAGCTAGACCATTCCTGACAGGAGTTTGTCTAAGCTGTTCTTAAAAACCTCCAATGGACAGAGATTCCATCACCCCCTTAGGTAATTTGTCCAGTGCTTAACTATCCTGACAGTTAGGAAGTTTTTCCTAACATCCAGCCTAAACCTCCCTTGCTGCAGTTTAAGCCCATTGCTTCTTGTCCTGTCCTAAGAGATTAATGAGAACAGTTTTTTACCCTCTTCTTTGTAACCTTTTATAAAATTGAAAACTGTCATCATGTCCCCCTTCAGTCTTCTTTTCTCAAGACTAAACAAACCCATTTTTTGAAATCTTTCCAGATACGTTATGTTTTCTAGATTATTAATCATTTTAGCCCTTAAATCTTCTGGACTTTCTCCAATTTGTCTACATCCTTTCTGAAATGTGGCATCCAGAACTGGACACAGAATTCCAGCTGAGGCCTTATCAATGCTGAGTAGAGCTGAAAAATTATTTCTCTTGTCTTGCTTACAACACTCCTGCTGATACATCCCAGAATGATGTTCACTTTTTTTTGCAACAATGTTACACTGTTGATGCATATTTAGCTTATGATCCTCTATAATGCCCAGATCCCTTTCCACAATACCCCTTCCTAAGCAGTCATTTCCCCTTTTGTATGTATGCAATTGATTGTTTCTTCCTAAGTGGAGTTCTCTGCATTTGTCCTTTCTGAATTTGATCCTATTTACTTCAGGCCATTTGTCCAGTTTGTCTAGATCATTCTGAAGTTTAATCTTATCCTTCAAAGCACTTGCAATCCCTCCACGCTTGGTATCATGCACAAACTCTATAAGATCTATAAGTGCACTTTCTATAGCATTATCTAAATCATTAATGAAGATATTGAACAGAATGAAAACCAGGACTGATCTTTGTGGGACCACACTTGATATGCCCTGTCAGCTTGACTGTGAACCGCTGATGACTACTGTTTGGGAATGCTTTTCCAGCCAGTTATGCACATATCTTATTATAGCTCCAGCTAGGTTGTATTTTCCTAGTTCATTTATCAGAAGATCATGTGAGACAGTATCAAAGGCCTTACTAATGTCACATCTAATGCCACATCTACCATGTCCCCCCATCCACAAGACTTGACACTCATCAAAGAAAGCTATTAGGTTGGTTTGACACAATTTGTTCTTGACAAATCCATGCTACTGTTATTTATCACCTTATTATCTTCTAGGTGTCTGCAAACTGAGTGCTTGATTATTTGCTCTATTATCATTCCAGATACTGACATTAAGCTGACTGGTCTGTAATTTCCTGGGATGTCCTTATTCCTCTTTTTATAGATTGGCACTATATTTGCCTTCTTCCAGTTCTCTGGAATCTCTCCTCTGGAATATCATGAAAATAATGGAATAATATCTCCAACTTGAGCCCAGCAGAGAGCAATGGTCTTCTACTTACAGGTCTGCCCAGACATTTGAATCCTTACCTCTCTCCTGCATAGATATTTTTCAGTCACATCTTCAGTATTTCTGCCCTGAATTCTTGTTCATTTGCTTTGCTTTCAATAAAAGAAAAATAGACAGCCTGATGTTTTTATATATGATCTAAACTAAAGTGTGAACTTAAATATTCAGAAGTGGAAGGCTGTTATACAACTCCACTTTTCAGCTACCTATACATTTTGTGCTAGCTCCCACATTTATTACATTTCGTGCTTATATGTAGGATTTACATTTTTGGTGAAAAGTCAGTGTGTAACCCATTCATTGAACCATCACCCAATTCAAATCCACTCACTCATTATTTTGTTATGTCCCAAATATATGTTTTATTACCTGTTCTAATGTTTGTTGGAACAGATAGCAATAAGAAGGCTTTGGAAGTTTATTGAACTGATTAAATTCATCTAAAAATGTAGCGGCCAGGGGTGTGGCTTCCCTCGGAGACAGACAGTGAGGAAGGGCCAACCCCCCACTGGGGGGAGGAACCCAGAAGTCTACCCCCACCTGACCAGAAGAAGAGGGATGGGATAGGAAGGGGAAGCATAAAGGGTGGGCCTCCCAGCTCAGATGGGAGAAAGCAGATGATGGAGAAGGATGTCTCTCCCTGGGCTCTGGTACCAGAGCCTGACCACTTCTCCAGAGAGAAGCTGCCAGAACTGCCCACCACCTGGGGCCCCGAGGAGCTGCCGGAGCAGCCTAATCCTGGTGTACCCAATGAAGTACCCGGGTCCTGTGACCTGGAGGAGCTTCCATAGATTCAGGACCTCTGTGCGCTGGAGGAGATACCCTGCCCTTGCGACCTGGAGGAGCTGCCATCCATTGATGGCCCCGCAGAGCTGCAGGACATGCCACTGATCGATGAGGCTGAAGGGTTCTGGAACCTCCCCCTGGCAAAGCACCCTGAGGAGACTGGGGGTGGCTTGGAAGAAAAGGCCCACAAGGGAAAGTGGGGAAGGAAGGAGCCTAGGGAAGCTGTTGTAGTTTATAGCTGGGTTGGTGCGTTTCGGCTGGAGAACCACTGACTCAACAACAGTCACTGCCAGGGCCTGGGCTGGGATGGGGTGGATTCGGGTGGGCCTGTGTCCCCCTCCCTCCTTCCTACCCTGACCTTGTGGTGAGCACCCTGCCTGATACTAGAGACTGTCTGCCTCATTGGGCCAGCCCTGCCTGGGGGCCGGGCTGTAAACTGTTTTCCCTGACAGTGGTTATAAACTTTTCAGCTTTTCTGCCCCACCCTGATCAAGGGCTGGGCCCGGGGCTGTTTGTTTGCCTTACAGGAGCTGTTTGCTCCTGCCCTGCCATACCTGAGGTTTGGGGCTCTGAACTACCCACTCACCTGACCGAGGGCCCAAACTGGTAATTTCCCCGTTAGCTCAAGCCTCCCCACAGGACATAGCAGCTGGGAAGTGTGGCCTCCTTGAGAGACTGAGGCTATGTCTACACTGACGGCAGCAAAGTCGCTGCCATCAGATCGACTTATCTGGCTCGACTGAGCTGTCAGTGCCACTCAAGTGGCACAGCGCTACGTCGACGGGAACATGGTTTCTGTCAGTGCAGTGCCGTGAAGACGGCGCGCAGAAGAGAAGCACAGCAGTCAACGGGAGTTACGCAAGTTCTTTGCATAGTTTGCATAACTCTCGTCGATTGCCGCCGAATCACAGAGGTGAGTGTAGACCAAGCCTGACTGTGAGGAAAGGCCACTACCCCCCGCCCATACTGGGGAACACTTACACCATAAAAGAACTTAAAACTTTAATAGATTTTTCTCCCAGCAAGACTATTTTCTATAAGAGATAACTGATTAATATTAAAAGCCATTTTTTAAATGAAGGAAAAGAACCGTGCAAAATGTGCTTTGTTCCCTCTGTCTTGTATTGAACAATAGTTCAGTGCTTCTTTGCAATGAACAAAAACTGTATGAACTAGGGAGAAAATTACTTGGCAATCAAACAAGGTTTATTCCCTCAATTTAAAAAGTTTTTGGCCTTTGTCAATTAATTAAAGTCAAAAGTGAAATACTGAATTTTTTAATTAAAAGATTTACTCACCACATCTATGACTGAGAGTAAGCAAAGATGCAGTTTTATTAAAGATCTTCCTTCTCTCCAAAACAATCAATCAAACAAAATATTTTACCTTTAAAAAGTTACAATTTAGGTTCAGTTTTCTTATAGTGACCATTGTGCATAGTGTATAGTGTATGAATGAGTTCAAGGGACACCAGCTGGATTAAAGTTCTGAAGGTAAGGACTGAGAGATGAATAGAAAATCCTGGAAATTATGATTCTGCTCAAGTAAATAATGTTCAGGCCTCTTTGATCCAGCTGTCTTCTCCCAGTCCTTAACTTTAAGTAGTGGTTTTTTGCTGCCACAGCCACCAGTAATAAGTTAACACACTATTGTGTATTGTGCTGTACCAAACTTAGTATAATAAAATAACAAATAATAAATAACATTGGATTGGACTCTATTTTGTTCATGCTAATTATATGCTGTGGCTTAATGGGTAGCCACTATAGGTAAGAAAGAAGAAATTCTGAGGACTGTATATTACTTTCACAGTGGGTGATCAAAACATTATTTAGTATGTCTATAATTATGGTATACTAGGAAAATTTGTAGTCAGACTCTCACCACCTATGTAGTGATACTAGGTAAAGTACACTGAATTCTAATATATATCAGAAAAGAGGATATTTTAAACTATGTGAGTGGATGTTTGTTCGCTATATATTCAACCAAGTTTGCTGTTATCAAGCCACAGGTGCACAGAACATTAACATGTGATTGAGATGACAGTTCTATGCAATTGTTACATACAAAAGCACATTTTAATGATTTACTTTTAAGATATTTATGCAGCTGAGCAGCCACGTCTGTAAGATGATAAAAGGGGAAAAGTTAAAAAGGAGCTATAAAGCCAAACAACAAAGAGAGCAAGAGTTACGAGTGCAATTGGTGAGCATTGTAGCAAGTATATAAATTGATGAGGAGCTGTCTAATGTTCTCACATACACAACATTTTTTCTCCATAGGAAGAAATTAAAATGCACTTACCCCGAGGCTGGTAAACACTGCTAAGCTTTGAATAGTTTCCTGATGCATTAATCACTTAAAACATTCCCAATCGTTCATGTGAATAGAAATTAAACAAACAATTCTTACACGAAGTTCAACTTCTTTGCTTTAATATATATGTAACTTATTCTCCAGACCCCAGTAGTCCTTCCAGATCTCAAGAAGCCATCACTTAGCCTAATGACCTCTGTAATCTGTGGCAAACAAAAAAACAAAAACAAAAACAGAAAGAAAGAAAGAAAGAAAGAAAAAAAAAAGGGGGTGTGGGGGATGGGGGGAGGAGAATATTCCAAAACCATGTCTTTATCCAGAGAAGGGAGGAGAATGGTTGATAGCAGTGTGAAACCCCTCTGGGTACATATATATTTGAACCAGGAGGTGCAATTCCCAGATCATGTAAATATACCCATGCTTGAGCTAGCGCACTAAGAATAGCAGTATAGCCAGGGTAGAATGGTGGCAGCTGACACTAGCTGCCTGAGTACATACCCGCTTGGACCCCCTGGGCACATACTCAGGCAGCTAGCCCAAGCCACTGCCCATGCTACCTCAGCTACTCTGCCATTTTGAGTGCACGAGCATGAGCAGAGCTAATGCGGGTACGTCTACATACAAAATTGTTCCCATGCTAGTAGCATGCTACCCATCCTTTCAGAATGCCCAATTCAGTGCGGAGAATTTTAGTTTACATTTTTCATGCATGCAGTCCCAGACCTTAAGTAACAGTAGCAATGTAGATGTGCAGCAGTAATGATTTTAAAATATCTTCCACTCGTCCAGCAATTTTAGCTTCTTCTCTAAGATGATGATACATATCACGCTAGTTTCTATTTGGATACAAAAATGTCACCTAGCACCACTGTGGCATTTTAACCTAATTATGTGCTGAGTTGTGAAGATCCAAGCTGACACAGAATTTACTGAAAATTTACTTTACAAGTAAGCCACTGAAAATGTTGACTATTTTATTTACCCAAAAGAGTGCCCTGCACTAAGCTGTGCTGTGTCCTCAGTTCCTTCATTTACACCAACAATATAGCTGTCCCATCGTCTAATATGACATTATCTGGAAACCTTGATCTAATACCTAGCATCTTAGACTTACGCACCTGTAGCAGGAAATGAAGTGTTGCTTCTGGAGCACAGCAATATTTACAAATTTGTCAGACAAGCAACTGGCTATATATCACACAAGTGTCAGACGTGCTACAGCACATTCATGGTTCATGACTTAGAAACTTTCTTCATTTTCAGAAACTCTTAATTTTATCTTGACATTTATGGTGAACCAGGGACACATTGATCGGCTTTTGATTTGCATTAGTTTACCCATCAGTTCATTACACATCCCTTTCAGTGATACAGCCACATCTTTCTCAGCATAAGACAGGACTGGCTGATTGAACTAATCTGAATGAAGTAAAAATCCATACCCAGCAAAAAGCTCTTTTTTAGTTTATTTTCAAAAAGTTTACAAGGCCCCCACATTGATAGAAAATACAACCAAGTAGTAAAAAGTAATTACCAGAAAAGAATAATTTTGGATAAAGATAGTGACATTCTATTAAGTCATACTTGATAGCGCAGCAGAGCTGTGTTTTATATGCAACATTAAACTCCATGACAAAGAAATTACAGAATGTCTGTCAGGCATAATATGATTTATTCATCATGAACATGCAAAAGTAACCAGTAGCATCTTTTCTATAACATGAATATAATAATTAAACTCAAAAGCCTATTTGTGGACACTAATACAAAATACAATCAGTCATAAAGATGGCTGCAGGATGTCATTTTCTGGCTGCTAAATCCCTGTATATATCAGTCATACTTTATATTAAGGTTCCATTTATAAATGGTTTAGAAAGAATTAAAAATAAGCCTTGTAATAACTGGTTATTCAATTGTTGGAGATTGTTGGAGTTGAACAGGTCAATAGGTTGCCTATAATCATGGTTTATACCTTCTCATTGTCATGGTATAACCATCTATAACACATGGTATTAGTGTCTATAACAAGCTTATAAGAGCTATTAATAATTTAGTAATTTTAAAGAAATGATTAAAGAAGCAGATCTATAATATAAAGCGTGAACTATATTTCTATGTACACATACAAAAATAGCACCAAATTCAGGCTTTGCATGTGTGATTGCAGCTCCACTGATGTCCATGGACACACCTGCTTACCCCAGGTGGTGAAGTTGGGCCATCATTTAGAAATAGATGAAAGTTGAGCTAAATGTCTGTGGCTTTGGTTTCTTAGAGATATATAGCAAAACTGGCTATTTCCCTGAATTTCTCAAATTCAAAGACCAGTACAAAATGCAATTTTGATAACTCCCCATTAACACAAAACTCTACTTCCGTTTAACAAATTTCATTTAAAAAGATGATTTGCTATGCTTAGGATCCAAACCCAACGCTAGACTTAGAAACCACAAATCTATGTGGGCCTCCATTGTGGTTGGCTCTGTGTAGCTGTGTGAAGAGAAGGGTGAGAGGGCACAAGGAACCTCCCCGGCCCAAACTTGTCCCATGTTCTGGGGCCAGGCCCAGTTCCAACTGGAGAGTGGAAACACTGCCCAAGGATAGTGCGACACAAGAGGAAGTGGAGAGACTGGCTAGGGAGGAAGGGCATGCACACAGCACTGAGAGTCCTTGAGGGCTAAGCAGAATTCTGTCCAAGTCAGCCAGAATTCTTCTTAGAGCTCCTGTTGCTGCCCTTTTCACTCCCTTCCAAATAGACCCCATGGAAGTCCCCAGCAGAGAGTATAATTCCCACTTTGATTTAAAAAACTGTATTCTCAATGGTTACCAGGTCAAAACAAGAATACAGGCCACAAATTAACAACTTTTCTACCCAGTTGGCTCTATCTGCATATCTATGGTCATATTGGTTTATTATAGTAAACATATAGATTTGTATGACTTATTACTCCTTCTAGTGATGCTGCATTAATACAGCTCTGGGAGAAGAAATTCTGTTCTAGTCTGGCTCACTCGTCTTTAAGAAAAGTGCTGACTAGCTCCACGTATGAGCTAAAGCGAGTCCAATGTGGTGTTACAGGCTGAGGACTGATAGTTAGGAAAAAACCCACATGTTTTTATCTGAAAACTGAATTGATTCAACCTGGAATGCCTTAAAATATCATAGATATGAAACCTTACAATAACATTTTTACAAAATCATTTTCAGGATGGAGTCATATAGTAAAGTGGAATAAACATGGTAAACTAAAAATTATGGGTATGTTATATATTGGGAAGAATGAGAACTGGCAGAGATTGTTTCTCTCTCTCTCTCTCTCTGTGTGTGTGTGTGTGTGTGTGTGTGTTAAATTAGAAGTTTACCAGCTACCCTTGTACCTCTGCAAAATGGTTTTAAACTTTGGAACAATAAACAAATTTAGTTTTCATGTAATTTCAAGTTCTCCTTCGAGTGGTTGCTCATATGCATTCCACTTAGGTGTGCGCGCCCTCGTGCACGGCCAATCGGAGAACTTTTACTAGCAGCCCCTGCAGGGGCCGGTCCAGCGACCCCGTAGTGTCGCCGCCCTGCGGCGGCTCAACGGTCGCTGCCGGCCCCTCCCTCCTCAGTCTCTTCTTTCCGCCCGTGACGGTCGGTCGAGAACTAACCCCTGCTCTTCTCAGTTTGTTGTTTCGCCTTAAAAAGTGAGTATTTAGTTAGTAGTTCGCCTCGAACTAAGTTAGTTTTACAGTTAGAAAGGGTTTTTATAGTTAGTTAGGGAGCCTGCGGGCTCAGACGCCCGCGGCCATGCCCGGCGCGTCGGGCTTCAAGCCATGCGCTAGCTGCGGGAAGGCTTTCCCAGCTAGCGACCCCCACGACAGTTGCTTGCGGTGTCTGGGGGAAGAACATCGGCGAGACCGATGTAAAATCTGTAAGTCCTTCAAGCCTCGGACACAAAAGGACCGAGAAGTGAGGCTGAAGGCATTCCTCATGGAGACCGCGCTTAGTCCGGCGTCCGAGCCCACGCGGTCCACCTCGGCACCGAGTGTATCCTCGGTGCGGAGTGCACCTCCGGCACCGGGGGCCACGGTGCCGAAGAAAAAGAAGAAGAAGCGGCACTCACCTGTGGAGAGCTCCCCCGCACCGCAGGAGCGGCCGGGGTCGAGCACAGAGGTGCGCTCCCGGGACCGGCCCCCGACCCCAGCACCGGGCCCGGCCCCAGCCAAGGAGGTCTCTCCGACTCGCGTGAGCGAGGGACCTGCCTTGCAGACTCCGTCGACACCGGAGGCTTACGAGGCGGCACGAGTCCTGATGACCTTGCCCACGCCTCCGGCGCCCTCTCGCATGAGGGCCCCAGAGTCTGCTTCCCGGGGCAAACCCGCACCGGGTGTCCCCGAAGGATGGGCGGCATCGGCACCGAGCGTCCAGCCGCCCATCTTAGCCATCACCCGGCACCGAAGGCCTGAGCCCAGAGACTCTTCCCCTTCATCGCCGGAAGGCCCACATCAACGCTCCCGCCGCCGCTTCAGCTCAAGTTCCAGCCCGAGCCCGGCACCGAGCCGGGGCTCGCATCACCACTCTCCGGCACCGAGGAAAAGACGACGGAGATCCTCCCGGCGCAGATCATCATCCTCTTCCTCGGCGTCGTCCCGCAGGCGAGGCAGGCGTCATCGCTCCGAGTCGCGGAGCACCTCCTCTCGGCACCGCCGTCGCCTCCCCCGCACCCCTGGCTCGGGATCCCGGACCCGCCGCCAGGAGCGAGAACCCTCACCGGCACCGCAACAACCGGCACCGCCGCCCCCGGCACCGCAGACCTCGGTGCCGCACCCGGCACCGCAGACCCCGGTGCCGCAGGTACCTCTCCCCATGGTACCGGCACCGCCGACAGCAGCGCCGGAATTGCCCTCGGCACCGGCGCCGCCTCTGACCTGGCCCCAAGGACCCTGGCAGTGGCCAATGTGGGCCCAATGGGCAGCTCAGATGGGGCAGGGAGCTATGCCGGCCCCTGCCTCGGTCACCCACTCCATACAGGCACCCTCTGTGCATGAAGGTGACCAATCCCTCTCCTCACAAGAGGAGGACCCTGGGGAGGGCCCTTCCTCAGGACCACCCCACCCCTCGTACTCCTCATCCCCAGACGAGGCGGTCACAAGGGACCAAGGGGCCCCACTCATTGATTTTAAGGCCCACCAGGAACTCCTGAAACGGGTGGCCTCGAACCTGGACTTACAGGTCAAGGTTCTGGAGGAGGAGGTGGATCCCCTCTTCGGCCGGGTGGGCACCCAAGGCCCTTCTAGAGTTGCCCTCCCTCTCCACGACAGGGTCCTACGCCTGGCCGATGCCGTATGGCAGACCCCTGCCTCGGTCGCCCCCACGTCTAAGGGCGCCGAGAAGAAGTATTATGTGCCAGCCGAGGGGCACGAATACTTATACGCGCACCCTGCCGCTGGCACCCTAGTGGTAGAGGCTGCCAACCAAAAGGACAGGCAGGGTGCACAGAGCGCCACCCCAAAAAACAAGGAAGGTAGGAGACTAGACCTCTACGGCAGGAAGGTCTACTCCACAGGGGCGCTCCAGCTCAGGATAGCCAACCATCAGGCTCTCCTGGGCAAGTATAATCTGAATCTCTGGGACTCCCTGAAAAGGTTCTCAGAGTCCCTGCCGCCTGACCAGGCTGCCGATTTTGCCATGGTCTTAGAGGAAGGGGTGACAGTGGCCAGTGCAGCCTTACAAACTGCCTCTGACGCTGCAGACACTGCCAGCAGGGCTATGGCCTCCGCTGTCGCTATGCGGCGGGCAGCCTGGCTGCAGTCGACTGAACTGTCTCAAGAGGTGCAGCACTCCATACAAGACCTGCCGTTCACTAAAGCTGCCCTCTTCTCAGAAAAGACGGACGAGAAGCTGCACGCCATAAAGGACTCAAGGACCACGCTACGCTCCTTGGGCCTTTACACACCCCAGGCGGCAAGGCTGCAGACGCGCCAGCAGCCACACCAAACCCCTCAGCGGCAACAGCAGCAGGCTAGGCCGCAACCTAGACCCTACCCCCCCTCCAGGGGTAGGGACAGAAACAGGGGCGCAGGGCGGCGCGACCAAACCGCGACCCCCTCGTCCTCCTTCAAAGGCCCCTCCAGGGGACCTAAGGGCAAAAGACAATTTTGACATTGTGTCCAAGGGTGGTTCCCTTCCCTGTTCCTTGGGCCACCCCCCGCCTTTCCGGGACAGGCTAAGACCGTACCTCAGCCTGTGGCGGGAGATTACATCGGACCAATGGGTCCTCAGCACCATTCGCTGGGGCTATGCCCTCCAACTACAGACTACCCCCCCCACTCCCCCCCCCCCGTCCCTTTTCAGGGACCCCTCTCACGAGCATGTACTCCGTCAGGAGGTTCTCACCCTACTTCTCAAAGGCGCGATAGAAGTGGTTCCACCACTCGAGGTGGGGAGGGGATTCTACTCCAGGTATTTCCTTGTCCCCAAGGCAAAAGGAGGCCTCAGACCTATACTAGACCTGCGCAGATTCAACAGGTGCATAGAAAAGCGGAAATTCCGCATGGTCTCCCTTGCATCCATCATCCCAATATTGAACCCAGGGGATTGGTTCGCCGCGCTAGATCTGAAGGATGCGTACTTCCACGTCTCCATCCTTCCAGCCCACAGAAAATTCCTAAGGTTTACGGTAGCTGGTGGCCACTACCAGTTCACGGTCCTTCCCTTTGGCCTGGCCTCATCCCCCAGGGTGTTCACAAAGTGCATGGCAGTGGTGGCAGCCTCCCTGAGGCGCAAGGGAGTCCAGATCTTCCCATACCTGGACGATTGGCTAATAAAGGGCAAGACCAAGTCGCAGGTACGCGAGGCGGTCTCTCTTGCCCAAACTACCTGCCATACCCTGGGACTGCTCATAAACGAGCAGAAGTCAACCCTACACCCGGTACAGGTCATAGAGTTCATAGGGGCCCGCCTGGACTCGATACGAGCAAAAGCCTCCCTCCCACGCTCGAGGTTCGAGGCCATGTCAGCGATAATATCGCAGCTCCAAGGGTGCCCCACGACAACAGCCAGGCAGTGCCTACGGCTGCTAGGCCACATGGCCTCCTGCACCTATGTAGTGGAGCTGGCCCGCCTCAGGCTCAGGCCCCTCCAGAGCTGGCTAAAGAAAGTCTACATGCCCAACAGGCATGCCCTGAACAGGGTGGTAACAGTCCCCCCTGCGGTTCTGGGCTCGTTGAACTGGTGGACGGACCCCAGAGTTGTGTTGAAGGGAATTCCCTTCAAGGCCCCCACCCCCTCGGTCACCCTGATCACGGACGCTTCAGACCGGGGATGGGGAGCCCATATCACTGGTGGTCTGACCACTCAGGGCCTCTGGTCCCGGAGGGAAACTGCCCTACATATCAATGTAAGGGAACTAAGGGCAGTCAGACTGGCTTGCAAGGTGTTTCGCCATGCTTTATTCGGGAAAATGGTTCAGGTGTTGACAGACAATACCACTGCGATGTACTATATCAACAAACAGGGGGGCGCGCACTCCTCACTACTGTGTCAAGAGGCGCTTCGACTTTGGGACCTAGCAGTGAGACGCAACTTCTGTTTAACCGCCTCTCACCTCCCGGGGGTCAGGAACGACGAGGCAGATCGCCTCAGCAGGTCGTTTCTCCCCCAACACGACTGGTCTCTTCACCCGGAGGTGGTCGACATGATCTTCCACGAGTGGGGTGCTCCCCGCCTGGATCTGTTCGCATCAGCCTGGAACGCGAAGTGCCCCAGGTTCTGCTCGCTCAGGGGTCGCGAGCCGGGCTCCGTCTCCGACGCGTTCCTGATCGACTGGACGGGGGGCCTCCTGTATGCGTTTCCCCCCCTCCCGCTCCTGCCCAGGGTCCTCTTGAAAATCAAGAGGGACGGAGCGGACATCATCCTGATCGCCCCATCGTGGCCGAGACAGTACTGGTTTTGCCTGCTCCAGGACCTATCGGTTGCTCCCCCGATCGAGCTACCGAAGAGACTGGACCTTCTCTCTCAAGACAACGGTCGGCTACTGCACCCCAACCTGGAATCCCTACACCTGACGGCCTGGAGGCTCTCTGGCTAACGGAGGAGGAGAGAACCTGCTCGGAGCAGGTCCAGCGTGTGCTACTGGGAAGCAGGAGGCCCTCCACCCAGAGTGCATACAAGGCCAAGTGGCGGAGGTTCACCTGCTGGTCGGAATCGCGGGGCATAACCCCCGGTACGTCTTCCGTGCAGGCGGTCCTGGACTACCTGCTGCAGCTCAAACAACAAGGGTTGGCGCTGGCTTCCCTAAGGGTCCACTTGGCAGCCATTTCGGCGTTCCACCAACCGGTGGAGGGGAGGTCTCTTTTCTCTCACCCCATGTCGGTGAGGTTCCTCAGGGGAATCGAGAGGCTGTACCCGCAGGTCCGTGACCCGGTGCCTCCCTGGGACCTGAACCTAGTCCTTGACAGACTGACGGGGCCCCCCTTTGAGCCCTTGGCCACTTGCCCCCTACGGATCTTGTCTTGGAAAGTAGCCTTCCTTGTGGCCATCACCTCAGCCAGGAGGGTGTCCGAGTTGAGGGCCCTGACCTCGGAACGCCCCTATACGGTGTTCTTCCGGGATAAGGTGCAACTTAGGCCTCACCCAGCTTTTCTACCTAAAGTAGTCTCCAGGTTTCATTGTAACCAAGATATTTTCCTCCCTGTGTTTTTTCCAAAACCGCACGGGTCCGAGGACGAAAGGAGGCTACACACCCTCGACGTGAGGAGGGCTCTGGCGTTCTACCTCGATAGAACCAAGCCGCTCCGCAAGACCACTCAACTCTTCGTCGCGGTGGCAGAGAGAATGAGAGGCTCCCCAGTGTCATCACAGGGCATCGCCAAATGGATCACCGCCTGTATCCGGCTGTGCTACGAGAGTGCGGGTGTCCAGCTCCCCGGACCGGTGACAGCGCACTCGACAAGGGCCCAGGCCGCGTCGGCGGCCTTCCTGGAGAGGGTTCCTCTGGAAGACATCTGCAAGGCTGCCACCTGGTCATCCGTACACACCTTTGCCACGCACTACGCTATCGTCCAGCAGGCCAGGGACGATGCCCGCGTGGGCAGGGCAGTGCTGGGGACAACCCGTCGATGACTCCTACCCGCCTCCAGGTAAGGCTTGTTATTCACCTAAGTGGAATGCATATGAGCAACCACTCGAAGGAGAAAACATAGTTACTTACCAGTAACTGTTGTTCTTCGAGATGTGTTGCTCATATCCATTCCACACCCACCCTCCGTCCCCGCTGTCGGAGTCGGCAGAAAGAAGGGACTGAGGAGGGAGGGGCCGGCAGCGACCGTTGAGCCGCCGCAGGGCGGCGACACTACGGGGTCGCTGGACCGGCCCCTGCAGGGGCTGCTAGTAAAAGTTCTCCGATTGGCCGTGCACGAGGGCGCGCACACCTAAGTGGAATGGATATGAGCAACACATCTCGAAGAACAACAGTTACTGGTAAGTAACTATGTTTTATTAGTATCCTGGCGTTCAGAGTGCACCTGAACCAAATCCTATACATCTTTCAATATTTAAACGTGCATCCTCTTTGGCTATGTCTGCACTGCAGTACTAATTCGAATTAGCTTAATTCGACTTTCAGCAGCCGATTTATAGAAATCGCAGCAGAGTGTACACACTACACTGATTGAGCTGGTCTCTTGCGTTCACACTGGCCAGCCTTAATTCGAATTAGAAAGCAGTGCAATGTGGGTAGCAATCCCACAGTGCAACTAACCATGGAGACTGTAGGGATGAGTGTCATCATCCCATGATGCAACGCTGCTTCCCCCTTCCTTCCCCACTGTCCCCACAAACAGGGAAAGTATTTTCAAGCTGATTTTTTACAGTGATGCCACCGAGGCTGCCCTGCTACAAGCCACTGAACAGAACAATTCCTGATTGCTGCAGTCCGTGATTCAAGTATGCAGAGCCATCAGTAGACTTCTGCTACAAAGGAGAGTGACTTTTAGAAATAAGCAAGACATAGTGGAGGGGTTTGCCATGATTGGGTTCCCAAACTGCAGGGGGGGATACATTGGTGGGACGCACATCCCTATCTTAGTTCCTGGCCACTTAGCAACCGAGTACATAAACCACAAGGGGTACTTTTCCATGGTCCTGCAGGGGCTTGTTCATCACAGGGGTCGTTTCACCGACATCTATGTGGGGTGGTCTGGGCAGGTGTATGATGCGTGTGTATTTTGTAATTAGGGGCTGTTCTCTAATATGCAGGCAGGCACTTTTTTCCCAGACCAAAAAATTCAGCGTGAGGGTGTAGAAATACCCCTAGTGATCCTGGGGGATCCTACTTACCCCTTGCTCCCTTGGCTAATGAAGCCATACACCGGGCACCTTGTCAGCTACAAGGAGTATTTTAATAATAGGTTAAGCAGTTGCAGAATGGTTGTAGAATGTGCATTTGGACATTTAAAGGGTAGATGGAGGTGTCTCCTCATTAGGCTGGACATGACTGAGAAGAACCTCCCTTCTCTGATATCTGGGTACTGTGTTCTTCATAATGTGTGTGAAGCAAAGGGTGAGAGGTTCCCCAGGGTTGGGATGTGGAGGCAGAAAGACTGACCACTGCTTATGAGCAGCCAGATGCCAGGAATATGCCGCAAGCTAACCACAGAGAGCTTAGCATAAGGGAAGCTTTGAAAACCAAGTTTTGCTATGAGATGCAGGACTGATTTCTGTTCCTGTTTCTTGTGTGCCCTTGATTATCCCCAAAACTCACCCCCCTTCAAAATATGTGCTCAACCCATCCCTGCTGGACAACATATGATTTCATAAAGAAACATTTTGTGCTATGAGATGCAGGACTCATTTCTGTTCCTGTTTGTTGTGTGCCTTTGATTCCCCCCCCCCCAACTCACCACTCTTCTATACATGTGCCCCACAAATCCATCCTGGATAACATATGATTAAATAAAGAAACGTTTTGGAATGATGCAAAACTTTATTTCTTAACATTCAAGTCATGGGGTAAAAGGGGGAGGTCATTCAGTGTCTAAAGAGGTCTGCTTGCTGCTCGCCTCCACCAGGGTACTGCAATCATGCTCTGTTCTTTCTTGACTACTCTCCCTGTCCATGGCCGTGTTCTGTGTCAAGGTTAGCCGCCGTGCTCTTCGCTAGTCTCCACAGCTGCTGAGGCGTTCATGAGCTCTGCAAACATGTCATCTCTGCTTTTTTTTCCCTTTTCTTCCTAATCAGCGAAAGTCTGTCTGCAGCATTTCTTAAGGGTCGGTCCACCACCGGTGCAACTACAGGGAAAAAAACAAAACACGACAACAAGTGGTTTGCCACAGTTAGCATACTGAACATAATGATACAAATGTATCTCTTTAGAGAATGATCTAATGAAACAGTGTAGCCGGAAGAAGCGTCCTGAAAGAAATGAAACAAATGTAACTGTATGGAGAATGATCTCAAGATACAACATTGCAAAAGATTGCCTGTCTCTGTTTATAAATGTTAAACCTTATAGAATCCAATAAGGCCGGCATGGGGGGGGGGGGGGGGGGGGGGGGGGGGCTGTAAGGGGGAAGAGAGAGGGGAGGCTCCTCTTTTACACTGAGATCAGTGCAGAGAGCCATTTCAAGCAGCTTGAGGGGTTGCGGGGGGATCCACTTTTGGTTTTAAAGCAGAGCAAATAGCCAGCACGGACAGCGTGGTGCTGTGGGGTTTGAAATTTCTGCTTTTACATTGAGATCAGTGCAGAGAGCCATTTCAGGCAGCTTAGTAGTGTTGGAAGGGGGGAAATCTATGCTATGCTTAAAACAAAGATTTTCCGCATGCAAGGCAGACCTTGCCAGGACAGTTTTTCCAAAGGATACCTAATTACATACATACTATTTCCCTTAAGAAATCAAATGATGAGAAACGTAGGATTTCTCATCACATGCAGCAACTGTTCCTCGGTTAAACACAGCACAGTCACACAAACGCTGAAATCCAGTCACAGCCCCCCACAGCCAGTGTGAAAGGACATAAATAATAATAAGGAAAAATACAGACTTGATGTGCCTTCCCTGGGATCATTGTGCTGTCTTGGGCCACGGGACTGCTTGAGGGTCAGGAATAAGGCCTGACTTTCTGGGATATCTTCCCATAAATGTCCAGAGTCCTTTTGTGGGCTCTGAGCTGATCCAGAACTGACTCCTCGCCCCACAGCCCGATGAGGTCCAAGACATGGAGGTCTACTCCATGCTGGAGTGCGTTTGGGCTTTGCAGTCCATGCTGGGAACAATGGGAAAGCTCTCTCCATGCTAGCAGCAAACACAGGAAATGAATGAAGATTCAAATCTTCCCGGGGCTGCTTTGGGGGACGATACTTTAAAATGGGGTATCATGGGATACGTTCCGGAGGCCAATTAATTTGAATTAAGTCCCATTGCATCTACACTGACACTAATTCGAATTAGGCGCTACGCCACTTGCAGAGGTGGTTTTATTAATTCGATTTTACAGGCAGCTTAATTTGAATTAACAGTGTGCCAGTGTAGATGCAGGAGTAATTAATTTGAATTAAGTCCCCTTAATTCCATTTAAGTCCCCAGTGTAGACCGGGCCTTAGTCTGTGTTATCAATGGTGAATGAAATGTGACTTGGACTATCTGATTTTACTTGTGCATGTCAGTGTCTCAGAGCAGATGGGAATGTGAGAATATATTAACTTTGATGAAAAATAATAGTCAAATATATTGTACTATATTGTGAAATCTTCTATGGGAGGTGGAAGGGAGGCAGCAGAGGGAGAAAGTGGAGGGAGTGGGACATGATCTCACTGGGCTGGAGGAAAAGAGACAGCATCAGGTATGAGGGTTATGGTGGGTCAGTGTGCTGTGGGGCGTCAGCAGCAGATAGAAAGTAAGGGAGGAACAGATGGGCAGTCACAGGCAGTGGCTAGGTAGTAGCAAGGAGCCCCTAGGGGTGGGAGGAGAAGGAAACAGCAACAGGGGCTCTCTCTGTTGCTCTGGACTGATGAAGCAACGAGAACATTACTGCTTCTAACAAAAATTCTGCATGTATCCCGAGTAAGGATTTCTGCAGAACCCCCACCCGCAACACACGTCTACATTTAGTTGTGATTTAAACTGGTTTAACTGTCATGGTCAGTCTGTCCTCATGGCCATTCAGCAGGATTCAAGGATCAACCTGCAGTTAGATCTAACAATAACGACAAGCTTCTGTTATTCATTACGATGAATTCATGGTTTTTGTCACAGGATTATAGCAATGAAACTACTGCTTAAATCTGGAGAGGAATTAACATTACTCTTCAGGTTTTTATGTATAGTCCTTGCCTTAGAATAATCCACATGGTTCCATGAAAGGCTTCTGCTTTGTGCTGGGCTCATTAGGAGAAAAAATTAAAGCTCCAAGGGGAGGATGGAAAATGCCAACTGAGGCCTGGTGGCAGCTCAGGTCTTTCAGGAAGTTTGCCTTCACTCAGCCCTAGATGCTTCCAGCACTCTCCGTGTGTTGGTTACATGAAATGGGGATATAGTTACTGACATCAGAAAAATCCAGGAGAACCAGCACAATGTTGTGCTGTAAGACAGAAACTGTTCTGAGCCCTGCCGGAAATGTTGCCTTCCCTTAAATCTCCCTGTAAAGATAATGGAATGGGCAGGAAAAAGCTTTACCTAATGGTGTGGGACCATCAGTAAATAAAGGACAAAATAGATGAGAATCTAGGACGATGCAGGTGAAAGGAGAACTTTGCTAATTATAAAGTGCTATCATTTCACCTCCCTAATTACTGAAGTGAGAATTTCATGTAATCATACATCACTGGAAGTGGCTCATGACTTTTTCCAGTTATGTCTTATATCATTGTGTTAGAATACAGTTAGTTAATCTTGTTAATAAACTGGTGTGTGTTAATTAACATTCTGATGTGTTCATGGTCCCTGAGCAAACTTTAACAGACAGCCCCATGGAATAATTCGCCCTTCCCTTTCTCAGCCAGCCATTTTCTCCTAGCATTGGTATGGCTCGATGGGAGGATATTTCCATAGCAGCTTGTTGTCTGTGGGGTCCCTTAGTTGTAAGTCCTATCCCACCTTATCCTGCTTTATAGGCTGTGGTGCCGTTGTCTCAGGGTGAACATCACTCCAATGCAGAGGGCCAGCGTGCCACTGCAGTCTCATTTGGAGGGTTTAAGTGTGACTTAATGCGCTGGACTCTGCACAGCGGTGAATTTCACGCTCAGTGCATGCTGCCAATGCTTGAGATGAAAACAGAAGGGAAGAGAGTGACTTTTTTTTTTTAAATAGCAGACAGCAGCTTGAGAAAATTGATTCATATTAAAAGAACTCTTAACCCTTCTCTTCCTCAAGAACCTGCTCCGTCACTTTCCCACTGACTTTGGAAAGTGACAGAGGGGTTCTGGGAGAGAGAGGAGTGTTAATGTTTTTTTTTTTTTTAGTAACTAGGGCTAACTAGCCCTTGAATTTTGTCCTACTAATTTGACGAGCATCTCATTTAACATTATCCTATCTTTCTTCAGTATTTATCCCTCCTCTTGTGGGTTATTTATGTCCGTTTCTGGCGTCTTTCCTGATCCTCTTCGCTGAGTAGAGAGACATAGAATTAATTTAATTTTAGCAACATTAACCTTTCCAACTTTTCTGTCACTAAATTAGTTTCACTGTCTCAGAGATGGCAGTGTCTTCTTTGCAAATCTATTGTTCTGCGTACTCAAAAGAACAGACTGTTTCCATCAGGATGTCGTCTTGCGCATCCCTTTGTTCAGATTTCAGTACTTCCTCTTTCCCTCATTTTTTGTAGTACTATTCTGCTTGGTATTTAGTTTACCACATAGTTTGATCTTTCTTCACCTTAATTACTTTCTGCTCTTCCATATTCAATCAAACTAGCTTTTTCTCTACTGTTAGATGGCACACCTGACCCTCGATGGGAATGCAGTATAAAAGTATAAACATACTTTTGAAATCAATGTTTTAAATAGTGGGTATAGAGATTGTAAGAGATTAACATTTCAATTATTTTCCCCCATACATCTGTTCACTGCTCAACCCAGATATACAAACCATGCATAAGGGGATGAATTTCATCCTTAAGGAGAAAAAGTAAGAATTATATTTTACCTCTATGAATTTTTTCTTTTGAAATCTTCAAATTCAGGATGCATTGTCACAGGATGCAATCACCAACAGATATTAGCAAAATTTGCAGTTAAATTTACATAGTATTTGAGATTGCAAAAACCAGAATTAATTTTCTTGAAAAAAGGACAAGGTAGAAGGGGTGATGGAGTACAAATTAGTATGGGGACAGTTAAAAAAATGTTCACGCTTTTCTTTTTTATCCTGTTGTACAGTATAGTGCGAGAACAAGGGAATATTAAAACTTAAAGGTAGGCTAGTAAAAAATTTCCCATCATAATGCTTTTTCAATGGAAAATTAGGTTTTCAATTAAACAAATTTTTCACAAAAAAGAATCTGTGCTCTGCTGAAAATATAGGGTTTTCTTAGAAAACGTTCAATGTTCAGCAGAGCCAAAATCCTTCAGGTTCAAATGAAAATATATTAATTTTAAACCAATTACATTGCATCTTTATGTGTATATAATAGCTGAACAATTTTTCTTAATTGTATTGTTTTATTTTTGTTTGTTTATTTTACATTGGATTATCAATGGAATGGGAGTGGCCCTTTAAAACAAGCAAACAACCCCCCCACAATATTGTCCTTATGGCATCAATACACAATCTGGTGTGGAGCTAAAATATTGTTTTAATATTGGGAATGGAAAGAAAACTGCCTCTGATGAACATCAGTGAGCTCAAACCATGGATAGAATCATGAACTTCAAAACACAGAGTCAAAAGAAAAATAAAGGAATTAGCATGACAGTCATGAATTAAAGGGTATATTTTCTAAGTGGTGAGAAGGATTTTAGCTCCATGGCATTCGTCAATGTTAATAGGAATCACAAGGCTATAATCCTGAGCAAATCTTTGACAATCTAAGGGTCTCTATGGCTTAAAGAGAGCAATGAAGTGTAGCTAGAAATAGCTGTTCTGAAAGATTTTTGCAGCAGTTTTACAAAGCTTTGTGCTGAATTTTCAACTTGAAAAGTTGACCTTCAATTTATATTTTAAAAACAGAAATAGAAGCGAGATACACAAAACCATTCACCTTAGTTGTTAACTAAATTTTAATGGTTCAGCTTTCAGAAAGGTCATACATTTACAATAAGTAATTTCACCCATATTCTGTGCCACCAAACCTAGTTATGTGCTCATACCTGACATGGCCACAAGGAAGTATTCAGTTATTTTCCTTACTTCAGTTATTTTCCTTACTAAGAAAATAAAGACATCTAGGCTAGAAAAATATAAAACTTCAAATAGCCGAAAGCTAAAAACCAACGTGTGCCCTTAAAAAACAGACCCTCTCATTGGTGGTTCACTACTTTGTCAGGCCTGACCTACTCACTACACCTAACAAATTGTTGTCATGATATAAACCCAAGAGGTGGCATGTAATATATCATTGGAAAACTAACAACTTGCTAATCATTAATATTGGTGCATGATATATGTATGGGATGTGTACTAAGAGTTATGGATATGTGCTAGAATTATGTTCTTAAAACGTGTTTGTCAAGCAATGCACAAGACCAGTCTGCTCTAGACAAAAGAATGCTTATTTGCTTGTCCGACCAGCCTGGTCATCAGGTAGAGACAATGATGGCACATTTACATAAAAGGTAAACAAAGCCATCAACTTAGCAACTTGGGGAGATAGCCTGTTAATTATATAGAAAGGGGGTCTGCCTCATCTGTTAAGTAATTGAATCAGCTGATTGTATGCAATATTACTGTGTTATAAAAGTGTATCAAGAAAGCTAATGACACACTGGTGATTAATATCATTGTAGAATTTATGTATTTACACTATAGGAAGAATTGTGAATGGTCACTGTGACCACACAAAGGGAGAAAGGTTTTCCCTCTAACAGGAGGGAAGGCAATTTTCTATCTGTTGCCAAAGAAATTAAGCAAGGTGTGACCAAAAACAATGGAAGCCCAATTTACACTGAAATCAGCAGGGGGATGGGAAGTCCACAGGAAAGGAAGAACTGCGTGGACAAAACAGTTTTGTCTGTGGACAAATCAGTGAGTTTGGGAAGACCTAAGGAAAGAGAATAAGCTCTCTTGGGCTCCAGCACTAATGGACACAAGGGGCCAGAGCTCTTGCAATCTGAGTCCTTTAACCAGGGGATTTGAAATCTCTGGAAACTGAATAAATGTGAGACACTTGCTTAGGGAAAGATCTTTTATCTAGGAAAGCCAGGGAAATCAGCATTTTGTACTTCCATGGAAGATCCTGATTAAGAGAAAGCCAACCATGGCTGGAAGGAAGAAAGATTGGTAAGAAATCTACCTCCAACCAAAGCTGTAGCTTGTTAAGTCTTAGCCACTGGAAAATATATTTTGCCTTTATTTACTTGTAAGCATTTTGTTTTTATCCTGTGTACTTGAACTCACTTAAAACGTCTCCCGTTTTTGTTAATAAACTTGTTTTACTTTTAATCTAAACTGACTCCATGCTGTGTTTGAATTGAAATGATCATTAACTCCAGTTAAAGTAATAAGCTGTGCTTTTGTCTCTTTAAAGGAGCAGCAAACCTTTCTACTTCTCTGAGTACTCCAGGAGAGAGCTGGACACTTTACAGCAGATGGTTTGGGAGGACTGAGTGTGTGTTAGGGGTCACCTAACAAGTAGAATCCAAGGCTGGTGGAGACCAGGGTGGGGCTGTTGTAGGTAGGCTGCTGGGGTCAGAGTGCTGACCCAGGGCTGCACAGAAAGAAGGGACTGCATGTTTGTTTGCTTGCTGTCAGTCTGCAGGCTGTGAGCCACAGTGGCAGAGCAGGGTTACCGGGTAGGTGGTAACACAACTTCTACTGGTCTGAATTGCATCCCCAAAAGTACTTCTTTGGGGTAATGGAAATCACCATCCTGGGAAAACATTGTGGTTGCAGTCCTGCAAACACTGATGGACAGTTTAAGCAACTGATTATCCCTATTGATTTACATTTGAGCGTGTGCATCAATGTTTGCAGGATCAAGGGCACGCACATACAGGATGAGAGTTTATGTAGATCTGTTTTCATTATGATGCTAATCTACAGTAGATTCGATGCATCAGAATCAGTATACAATCTATATAGTAGATTCAATGGGTGAAAAATCTACTGAGATATAAAAAAGGTATTGATTAAAAAAATTGGTGCTGGTGTCCTGCTATTTAGGTTTGCCAACTTGTGGTGACAGTGTTGGGGTTTTGTTTTGTTTTGTGCTTCTGCTTATGCCCTGAGTCAGTCTGACATCATATTTAGAATGGTATTTTGAGCTAAGAAGAAAACAGGAGTGAAGCATACTGTGCTGTAGCTATTTTTATATTTGCTGATTTGTTCATTTACATTTTGACCTCTGCTCCCTCCAGTGGAACTTGTTTTTGGTTCTACTTTCTGGGTTATTAGCTTCAAAACTCCTTAGACAATAGGAAGAAACACCACTGAA
Source organism: Mesoclemmys tuberculata (assembly GCA_007922155.1). Lineage (NCBI taxonomy): Eukaryota > Metazoa > Chordata > Testudines > Chelidae > Mesoclemmys > Mesoclemmys tuberculata. The sequence goes on along the minus strand of ML675610.1, from coordinate 50,400,763 downwards.
ACAGGCACACAACATGACATGTGTGACACTACGAACATAGTGGCAGGACAGTGGGGGTTAGATTCATGCTAGTTCAGTGGAGGATGGAAGTAAGGAAAAAAGACAGACTATCGACTGTGTATTTGATATTGGGGTTTTTTTTGTTATTTTTTAAATCAAAATATTGCTTGAATAAAAATGTATACATTCAGATAGTAGAAGCAGTAGTTATTTTTTCTACCACCACTTTCACAAGATTGTAACATTTGCTTTGGTCATTTGAAACTCCTGAGCTGAACCTAATTGACCAAGGAACTGGAGACTATTTGATAAGGGCACAGGCTCATCTTCCATTTGGTTTCAGCCAATCATCCTATTCCACTGCATTTTCTCAAATGGCTGCTGCTGCTTTTATGCCCCATTAAATTAAAGCAATGTGCCCAATTAACATTCCTTCAAAAGACAGAACAATGAAAACACCCCTTTACAAAGCTGAGACAAGTGGGTAAAGGCAGGTGGATAAAATGAAGATGAAAAGAGCAAGAAAAAGAAGTAAAATACAAATGTAGAAAGACATTGCAGTTTTCTATTATTCTCAATGGGCCACTACCACACTCTATTTCTGCCAGTTAATGGCTTTGTGCTCAATTATAAATCAGCTGCAATTTCAGTATCCATGAGATGATTCATGTAGTAAGTTGTCCTGTGTGATTGTGCATCTAAATCCAGAAATAGAGATGGTCAGACATTTATTATTACATTTTTTTTAAAAGAGGGGAGTTGTCAATGAAACATTGGATATTTTTACATGAAAACCCAAAACACTGAAAATATGGAGGAGGAAAAGGTTCAGTATTTTTTGGTTTTTTTAAATGAAAATCAGAAGTTTTCCATGGAAAATTTATTTTTTGGGGGGAAAAGAATGATTTTCTAATTTTCCTTTTATAGGAATGTTTCCCTACATTGAGCAAGTACCTCGCTTTTACTTCTCTGGCCTAGAAGAATGAAGGAGACCCAGAACTCAATTCACCACCACTGGCACAGGAGGAAGTAAATCGAGTTTTGCCTGGGGAAGGGGATCTTTAACTTGTGGTTAAGCTTACTTAAAAGCTCTGGTGGTGGAAGCTGCCCAAAATATGTGCTGAATCAGCACATCTTCAAATCACATCCTGGCCCATGGCCCCGCTGGGCTAATTTTCAGTGTGTATGGATGCTCTGAAACCTTCTTGTGACAGATGTGGAACTGTTATGTAATAATCTAGGAATATAGATATAATATAATAGTGTTACAAATAGGGCTGTCTAGAAAACAAGAATTCCATTTCATAAAAAATGTTGAGGTTTTGTCATGTTTCCATTCCACGTCAGAATTAGCAGAACTAGCAGCTATTAGTTACACTGGTGTACAGATTAGTCTCCCCCTCTCTCTCTCCTTTCTTTCGTCCCTCCCTCCCAAATCCCATGAAAAATAGTTTAATCAAAACTGAAGTTTCCACAAAGAGCTTCAGTTATGACAAAGACATTCTGTCAACAAATTCCTCAATAGCTTCAGTTATGAATACTGAAAGAACTGTTATGCAATAATCTAAGAATACTGAAATGGGATGGTTTTATGAACACTGTATGTGATACAGTCAGTGAGGGGAATTATTGTATATTGGGATATAAAACTTTCCTGTGTGATGATCCAGCTTTGTAGGCTGCTGTCGGAAGAACAAACTGGAAGAAGACAGTGGCCCCAGCAAACACTTAAAAGACCATGGGCAAAGCTGTCAACTTTGAGGATGTTACATCCTGTCTCTAACAAGCTTCAAGCCTTATTCTGCCAAGGCTGGGAACTAAGATCACAGGGCTATAAACAGATAAAAAATAACTTGGTCTTGGAGACAGAGGGGACGCTCAAAAGGAATAAGCAGATTTTATAGGGGTCTTCCCCTCTAGATTTTGGGGGACAAATGATATGTGTGTTAACCCAGCAAAACACTGGAAGTCTTGGAGATCTATGGGAAGCTTAGACCTACTAGAATCCCTGTGTGGAAGGTGGCTAGATACCAAAGTCTGTTTTTCATTTATATGCTTTTGTTCTAATAAACAATATTTTGCTTTGTAGAGGCTATCTGGTTACTGGGTACTGCGGTCATTGCTCCGGGGTGTGTGTGGGGGAGAAACAGAACTGCAGAGTCTTGATGTAATTCAAACCTGTTGAGGGTTTCACAGTTGATCACAGGCTGGCTCTGAGAAGGGGAGAGTTGCAGGATTCTGAGTGAGTGACAGGTAATAGCTAGAGACCTGCAGTGGGCTGTGGGGACTTAAGGAAATCATGATGGCCCCTTTTGACCTTAAAGTCTATGAAGTGCCATTTGCCTAGATATTGTGACGTCTCCTTAAGAGTGGACTTTCGGTCGGTAGGATCTCTGCATTGAGAGTAATATTTGCAGAAGACTGTGCAACTCAAGGCTAACTCTTATCCCAGCAATCAAGTGTGCATCCTACAACATATTCCTGTTTCCTCCATCTCCCTTTCAGGTCTGAATATTAGACCTCAGGGAAAGAGTGAGCTACAATTTTGGTAATATTCTGTGCTATCCCCTTTAGTGGCTTCTACATGGCATCTCTTCTACGGTGGATTGTTATTGCAACGTAACATTAGAACAGGCCACCCATTGCTATTTGTGTCACTAAGGCCAGCTCTTGCATCCAGAATAGACATAGTCAAAGATTTCAGGGACTTGGAAAATAAAAAAAATTATCTTGTGGAGCTGATATTTTCTGGTCTAGACACAATAAAGACTAAAGAAAAAAATGCTCTTATCTGCTGTTTGGATTGTGGGGGGAAGGAAAGGCTATTCCTAACTCATGAACATCAATAAAGAGGATGCTAAGGTATTAAAAACATACATTAATAAACATGAAGCATATGGTATGCCTAAAGCTCACGCAGTTTTTACTGGATACAAATTTCATGAGCGAGCATAAGGAGTCTCAGAGGCATTGGAACAGTTTTTAAACTAAGCTGAAATGTTTAGGTAATAAATACTGTGGCCATGTAGAAATTGATGAAACGGGAAGAGATTCCACCATCTCTTGATAGTAACTCTGTCTGGGGTGAAGAAAATCCTAATAATGAAAGAAAAAAATTTTCACAAGAAAAGGGACTTGGCTATAACTTGGTCTCAGGAATCAGTTCAGGGATCATTGAAAACAATATTAACAGCATGCAAATTGCTAATATTCTAGTGCATTCTTTGGGAAGGAGATACTGGCCAGCACACGTTGCCAAAATAAAATAATAAAAAAATCCAACAGGGAAGCAGAAGCAGTAGGTTCACATCCTCAGAAGCTCAAAAACTGTGGGGCTACTGCACCAAAAAAGACCCCCCAGAACAAATCTTTCTTGCAATATGTTGGTTAATTTGGTGAATGAGGAATCCTTCCTTTGATCTGGGGAAATAACTGGCCCATTATTTTATTCTGATTGCTGGCTCAGATAAGTTTGGGTTAGAGGTTCAGATTTTGACATTTTATTTGGAAAAGAGAACCATTGACTTCACTGGGAGATGGATTTATCCCTATATGATGTTCTTAGTGTTCTGTTTGTTTTTTTTCAACTGCTGAGTACCAGAGCCAGGAACGTGACACCCGGAACATCCGCCATTACTTGCCCCCCCATCTACTCAACCCAGGGAGAGTCACAGGCTAGTAACAACATACAGTATTACTCATCTATAGTGCACAATCCTAAGAAAGAAAGGCCCTGATTCAACAAGTTGCTTAAGCACGTGTATAACCTGTAAGCATGGGGCTAGAGCCACTAAAGTCAATGAAACTTCTTACATCCTTAAAATTATGCCAGACTGTAAGTACTTTGCCATACTGCTCATCTGGGTTTCAACTCAGCAGTGTTTCTTGGTCATCCAAGTCACTGTGGCGGGACACTGTTTTCACAGTTGAGCAAATTCCACAGCATGGAACTCTCTCTCCACAGGAACTTCCCGATGTGCAGAGATTGAGATTTATGTGCATTTACACAAAACTATAATATGAGCTCTATCAGGCATCTAGTTATGGCTATGTGCACTGAGTGTATTTTGAAGATGGTTTGATAATTAAATTATTAATTAAGCAATATGACAAGACAGCAGGGTTTGATATTAAGGAGAATATTAAATTTTGAATGCATAAGGAAGCCAGGTGCCTTTAATTCCCCCAGTTGATGATAATCTGATGATAAATCATGGTCTCTTCAATTGCCTTACTGCAATTATAGAAAATGTTTAGTATAAATAAAATTGTGTAGTTTTATATTGATGAAGATAAAGTTCATCCTAATGAACAGAAATTACTGCAGAGCTGTTTAATTCCCATGGATCAATGTTACCATTTGGAATATTAACCAGGATGCTCGTTTTATCTATTCATTTCTGGAGAGGAGAATTACAGGCAAATTTTCACAGTGAGATTTGGTCACAAAGCACTGGAACCTGGATGATCTGGAAACTGGAGTACATTATCAAAAGGCAGGGAAAACAGAATGACCAGGAAGCTAAAGGCATAAAGTCGTCTTTTCCCCCCATTCCAGGACCCTGCAGTGTGCTCGGTTAATGCAATAAAAAATAGAGCTCTGCGTGAGAACAGAGTTTATTTACAGTTACAGAGCTTACAGACCTTCCGAGCGAAGGTTACAGGTTACAGACCTCCTCCATCTGCATGCACAAACTGTGGTGCCAGAGCCTCTGAGTTGTGAACAGTCAAGGGCGATGACTAGGGTGACCATGTTTCCCAAAGAGAAAATGGGACACCGCATGGGGCTAAGCCAAGCCCTCCCCTGCCCCACATGGGGGTGGCTGGAGCTCCCTCTTTTCGTAGGGCTGGCCCGAGCCACTCACCTGAGCCCTCCCCCCTCCAGTGGGGTCTGATGTCACTGCTTGTCCAAGCACTGCCTCTCTCCCCATACAGGGTGGCTCACTCGAGCCCTGCCTGCCCTCATGCAAGGCTGGGGCTGGCGTCACTGCTTGCCTGAGCCCTGCCTCCCCACCCCCTGCACAGGCATCACTGCTTGCCCCCCTGAATGTTCCTCCGCACCCCATCTTTTTGACAAATACCCACTTTTGTCAAAAAAGTCAGAACAGCCAGGACAGGGCTTAAAAAAGGGACTGTCCTGGCCAAAGTGGGACATGTACTGTCACCTTAGCCATGGCGAAGGACATTAAGAGAACAGGGAGAGACAAGAGATATGGCAGAGTGTCAGCACTCTTGGAGGAGACATAAAGGCAGTGAGCGTGCCGGTGATAACCCTCAAGGATAAGGCAGCCCTACGAAATATTCCCCATATGCATTATCATGAGGATTAATGGAGATACAGAACGCATGTAAGAACCAAGTGCCATGTTACTGCAATGTACACATTCTCAGGTGCCTGAAGTCTATGAGGGCCCCTCCTCTGTTTCTCTCACACAAAGCCCATAACAATCTTTCTGAATTGTTGCACCATTCCCTACCAAACGACCTCGTCACTCTAACTGTGCATATCCTCCGCCCTGTTTTGGAGGTGTAGAACCCATTTATGTGGTCATTAGCGCTGGTTGTTGAGCAGCTTGTGTTTCTCCTCAGTACTACTTCAAATGTCATGATTTCACATGACAGATCGGCTTGTGCCCAATACCAAAAGCCTCAATGGATTCCTAGATACTGAAGGCCAAATCCACCACCCACACCTTCCTGGGTGCTAAAAGTGCTGTCTCTTATTCAGCTACTGAAGCCTGCAGTTTTCCCAAACAATCTGCATGATTACTCGCCCACTGAAAACTCCACAGCTCATTGAAAGTTTACGAGCATGAGCAGCATATAATAAACTGACTATAACATAAAAATAAACAAATCTGAGGAATATTGGTTGGTCTGGGTGGCAGAGATAGTAAGATAAAGATGACTTAGAAGGACCATTAATACCACATTGTTCAGGAGTTCCCAATGCACAATCTGCGGATTCCTGTTGCAAAACTGTTGTCTAATTTGTGACATAGGACTTTGATTAAAGTCCATTGAATTGGGGACAGTATTACTGGTATTCATCCATAGTCCTTTCCAATTTCCAAGTAATAAAAGCAAATATTGTCCTGAACTATTGCCAGTACCACCAACCCATTGCACTGGTAGAGTTGTCTGTTCAAGTCCCTATGTGCAAAGCATATAAGCACAAGTATAACTTTTAAGCATGTGACACTAGCGTTTATGGACTTAAAGTTAAGCACATGCAGATTGGAGCCTAAGGTACCCATTCTAAAAATCAGATAACAGCACTCGTCACTGTGATGGTTCTCGGGGTGAATTGTGACTGAAAGTCACATTGTTACCCCTCTGTGCTCAGTGTGTGTGTGTGAGAGAGAGACTTGCTGGTGCTAAAGAAGGTGCCAGTTCCCTGACACCACCAGTCTGTTATCCACCTAAAAAATCTCCTCTGGGGTATGTGCTAGCCCTTACTTTGCCCTCCAGGTTAACAGTTGGTGTACCCCAGTCCTATAGCTTCTCTGAAGCATTCCCTTGTAGTGTTTGGCCCCTTATCCACTGAACAGCCACAATAATAACAAGTATGCTCTCCCCAAGAGAACAGCATACACACAAGCTTGAATTCTGCGGCTGAGGCTCAGCTCCTTGCATAATACCATAGCACTGAGATATATTTATAGTGAAAAGAAACAAATTTATTATCAGAGCTCAAGATACGAGAGGCAGTGAATAAGAATAATGGAAACGGAAGGGTTACATATAAAACAAAATCAATACATGCTTTCTAGAGACTGAATTTAACAGGCTAATCTCTGTCTAGAGCAGTCTTATCTCATCCAAAGCCTTCTGCAGCATTTCCAGCCAAGACTGGTAGTGATTCCTCTTTCATGAATGTAAATGGGCTGTCTGTTTAATTTCTAGGTAAAGGATAAAGTGGTGTCTCCTTGCCTTCTACTTACACCCCCTGAAGTTAATTGTCTTTGCACACCACCAGACTAGCCCCTATGGCTTGTTTTTTTCTCTGTGTTCATTTTCTGTTAACTCCATATGTAAATGGACTTCCATTGTGTTGGCTTACAATGTTTCATTTACATTTCAACGGAGATAGGTGAACAAACATCCTTCGGCTGGCAGAAAGCTGTTTGTCAACTCTACCTTAATACAGACATTAGGAACATATTTTTAGCATACATATATAACTGTTTACACAATAACTGCATATACATTTCACAACAATATTCATAACCAGCATGACAGCAGCTTTCATTTAAAATCTCAGATAATATTCTTTATGGAGAAATACTATGAAAGCAGTGTGCTAGGTGCAGCGAGCTGTCAGGCCTGTTAGGAGTTGCTGAACAGAACAGTGAACCCTTTGCCAGCTGGCACTGATTGGCCTCCATGTTGCATCGTGTCATTGTTATATATGCCTAAAATAGTTTTGCAGGGACCTAACAGCTAGTATCATAGTCAAAAGCAAATTGTATAAACTCTCATGGCAAGATAAGAGAAAGGAAGTTAGTACTTAGATTTGATGTTGCATTTTATTTTAAAAGATTTTGTTTGGGAATAAGATATGACTAGAGGAGTAAAGTTTAAATGCCTATTTAGGGACAGTCAGTCTATAGAAAGGCAATGAAAGTGATTAGAGAAAAACTTGTGTGTTTAACTTTATGGATTATGATTCGGTACATTAAAATCACATTAGATTGAATCCTGATTTACAGACTATTAATCCAGGTGCAATCTTTAATTTTCTAAAATAAAAAAAAAATAGGCCTCAGTCCTGCGAAGATTTATGCAGCATAAACTTCACTTTATGCCTGTGTGTAAAGTTAAGTATCTGTGTTAAGTCTTTGCAGGATTAGGGCTATAATTTGCACCATTTAAGATGTTCAAGTCATTAAAATACTAGATGTTTGATGTTTCAGAAGCATTTCTTTTGTTATGCTCCATTAAAAACAAAAACAATCACCCCCACCCCAAACATTTTATAGACAATTACATTTTTATGGGCCTTTTGGTAGGACACGTGAAAGAAAATCATGATGAGGCCAAGATACCTATAGTTGATCCAAAATGTTAATGTTCATAACTTCTTAGTGTGACAAAGTCTAAAGTATGAAGTATTTCTTCCAGTATAATATTTCTGTTGAGGATTTAGAAATGATGCAACAGTAGCACAAATTGATTGCCCTTCAGAATATTGCTTATATGACATTGTCCTCTTTCCACTAAGCTGCACATCGCTAGAGAGAAAATAATAATAAAAACTACTTCCTAACACAATTAATATCTACATATATATTATACTGTTGTGATTATACAATAATATGATTTCTCTTTATCAACTTATTTTTTATATAATTGCTTTGTAAAATACATGTGAAAATAATCTTTTAATTTTATTATTAATTAAGTAACACACAGCAACAACAGGTATGGTTTCCATGAGATAATTAAATTTCTGATGCATAAAGCAAGAGACGCAGCTGGGTGCCCATAATCTCCCACTGGTGTGATTATCTGATGATAAAATACATTCTCTGCAGCAGCTGCCTGATTACTATTAAAAATTGTTTTATTATAGGTTAAAATGGTTCTCTTTTGTGCCGAAAGAAGATGAAGTTGACTATTCAGAATGCTCAACAACCTTTTCAGCAGAACTGTGTAGTTCTGCGAAATAATATTACCCCTCAGAATGTTAGGCTGAAGTCTGCAGTCCAAGTAATTTTATAATGGGAACCTTAAGTATTTTGCCTTTTTGTTAGAATTAGAAGCTTTTTTTAGTGTATAATGAAATTTTTTTCTAAACAGTATGACAAAGATATTCAGTGCAGTGCATATACTTCATGTGACCAACCTCTACATTTCAGCTCCATTAAGGGCCTGACCCAATGCCTAAATCAACAAGATTCTTTCCATTATCCTCACGGGTCAGCGGATCGAATCCTGTGTTTTGAACATGGTGATTAAGTGGTAGAGAAGACTTTGTACATGAGCTTTAGAAGTGAGATGAAATTCATTCAGTGATGTGCTGTAAAATTAGACTAGCCTAATTTACTATAAACAATATGACTTTAAAAGACCTGGCCCTGATGTGCTAAGTGCTTTCCTGGATCATGGCTGCTTTCCTGAATTGGGGCATAAAGGATATATAGGGCAAAATCCCATCTACATTATTTGGGAAGGTGCAGGGAAGAAATTAATATTATATACAGATGAGGACCCTAGTCTAACATTACATCCAACAGAAGACACTCCCAAACAAAATGGTGGCCCTAGGGACTCAGAGGAGTTCAACCTATTGAATGAGCAGTTTCTGCAACACCCAGATTTGTCTGAGGTCTCCCATCCAATTATTGAACCAACTTGACCCTTAATTCAGAAGATCTGACAAGATCACTGCTGGAAGAGGTGATGCAAGTCTTCTGGGATTAGCAGAAAGAAATACTATTCATAGCTGATATTACATATGAGAGCTCTGATTTATTTTTTTTATGCCATAGAAGTCAAAGAGTAAAAACTGTAATTTACACTGTAGTTCACTATCTGACAGCATATGCTGGTGTCTTCTGAGAGGTGACCCCACTCATTATTTGAATGACCTCCCTTACGCACACTTTTTTCATCCTCATTTATAAACATAATTGCAGGCATGGTATTTTATTCTGTCATCAACATTTTTATAGAATGAATTAAAACACAAAGTAGGAAAAGATAAAATTAAACATCGTTGCCCATTAACCAAATCAAATTTACTAAAACTTAAAAAAAAATAATCCCAAACCCATATCATTGTTGTCATTATGCACTGTAACAGAATGGGTTATGAATGCCTGTACAAATCCACTTGGCACTTTACATAAGAAAATAAAAATCCCAATCCTTTATAGTTAAAGAAAATTTAAATGATCATGGCTTTGCAGTACTGATTGCAAATGAGAGCACCAAGACCATTAGACTGATTTGAAATCCTTCTTTAAGCAACTTACAAAGTTTGGTGTTTCTTGTACACCCTTAGTGCTCTTTGTGTAAGTGTGCTATTTTAGTTAAAATAAATACTTTTGAAAAACATTTTTTTCCTTTTTTGTAAGGCTGCTTTATAAGATTATAATCTCTGTGTAAAATTCACTTAAGGGCAGAGGGTGCATGAAATGCATACCATATCAAGAGGTCTATGGCAGAGGGAAAAGATTTCCTTATCTAACAAAAGGTCGTTAATGCTTAGTAGTGTATTGTGAGGACTGGTTAATGTTTGTGCAGCACTTTGAAGACCCAAAATACTATGCAAATATTCAGTATTACTTTTTTATAGTTAATATAATTAATATTGGAGGTAGACCCCAGACTGTATCAGTTTCAAGTTCTCTATCTTCTGCATTTTTGGGGAAATTTGATTGAAATCTACATCTAAACTAAGTATCCCTTTATGCTGGACCAAATCACAACACCAAATTCAAATAAACCCCCTAATTCTGAGAAAGTTTCGATTCAGCCTGAGTTTGCAACTTGGGAGCCACGTCTAATGTTATTAACCATTTTGTAAATGATCCCCATACACATTTTAAGATGGTCCAAATTTTACACTATCTAGTAATATAGTCTACTTTGTTGCATAGACCTGGACAGCATTCAGCCTTTGGTATCATGCCTTCTAATACATTAACTGTACAAGAGGTCCTTATAATACATTTCCTGTCGTGTTTTTTTACTTAAATATTGCTAAATGGATTTCATATATGACAGAGCTCTAAGAATTCATCTCCATTTTCCATTGCTTTCCGGTCCACTCCAGTAGGAAAGTACATCATAAATGGTGTACTACTTGAATCAGTGGCCCCATATTTTTAACACTTCCATTAGTCAATAGTCTGCACTGGCATTTTATATTGAAATGCTCCTTTAGATCTACAGATTCACTTTGTACTAAGCAAAGACATGATTTATTATGAGTTACATCCTGAAAGGATGCTATGATGAATCATCTAAAAAAATCTACATACACATAAGTGACAGGCAAAACATAGACTAAAGTCATTTATGTGCCATTTTTATGGGCATGCAAGGGTTGTAGATTGGATCCTATAAATTTGCTCATTCTACACATTACATTTTTTCAGCATGGTGAAGTCTGAGTAGTTCAGGATCTGTTCTGTTAAGGTATTGGTAAAGGAGAGCCCATTCATTTGGTAAAGCATTTAAGATACAAAGCTCTATATAAACGGAGCTTAAACAGAGGCACAGAGAAGTGATATGCTTCTTTATCCATGTTGTTTTCAAATCTACCATGTTGTCTAGTATTTGTCAGAAGTATTTATTCAGTAGAGCAGGTCAAATTATTTGTTGCAAACAATTTGACAAATTTAGCCTTTTTTTCCTCATTGTAGATGGTTGGTGACCATGATTTTTACCAATTATTTATTCAAAACTGACTACGTTGGTAAGACTATACCTGGTTATTATGATTTATTCTGAAATGTTCATCGAGAGTATTCAGGGTGCCAGTTTTGATGAACATGTACCTGGAGGTTTCATCACATGACACAATCTTTTATTAAAATTAATCTTTAATTCCTGGAGGTCCCAGGACAATCCTGGAAGGTTGGAAACACTAGGTGAGTATTCATTTGGTTGTTTGCTATTTGGAAATTGCTATTTGATCTTTGTAACTGATCACCTCACTCAATGATGAGCACTGCAGCACCTAATGTCTAGATGCCACACCACCTAGCAGAATTCACAGACCCAAGATAGATATCCAAGCTTCCCTTACAGTGCGTGGAGAAAGTAGTGAGGCACCCAAAAAAGTGATTCATCAAAGCCAGCAAGCTAATGAGGAGCTGCTTATACTAGAGAGAAGAAAATGCTGAGGGGAGCAGTGTGGGAAAAGCCTTACCCTTCAAAGAGTTTTAGGTGCCTATCTCTATCTCCTGGAGTCAGGCATTCAAGCCAGATCAGTTGAGAAGGCCCTATTATACCCAATAAATAAAGCACTCACCAGGCATATTCACTAAAGCAGAGACCACACCCTGGGTTTCCCACTTCCCAGGAGAGGGCTGTGACCATCAGGCTGTCACAACCTCAGCATTAATTACACTTTTGTCAACACTCCTGGTCTTCCTCAATGGCAGCCACTTAAGGTTTCAGGCTCCCAACTGTCACCTCACTCAGGCAGAGACCAGTGTCTTTCTCTTTCATGACTGGAGATTTAGACTTGCATTTTCTCCACAACTAACCGTGATTTCCATAGCAGGTCTGACTGACATCTAGCACCTGTGGTTAACTTTTGTCCTGGGGCTATGTAGCGGCCAGGAGGTGTGGCTTCCCTCGGAGACAGACAGTGAGGAAGGGCCAACCCCCCACTGGGAGAAGGAACCCAGAAGTCCTCCCCTACCTGACCAGAAGCAGAGGGGTGTGATAGGAAGGGGAAATATAAAGGGTGGGCCTCCCGGCGCAGATGGGAGAAAGCGGATGATGGAGAAGGACGTCTCTCCCTGGGCGCTGGGACTGGAGCCTGACCACTACCCTGGAGAGAAGCTGCCAGAACTGCCCACCACCTGGGGCCCCGAGGATCTGCCAGAGCAGCCTGAGCCTGGTGTACCCAATGAAGTACCCGGGAGGAGCTTCCAGAGATTCAGGACCTCTGTGGTGCTGGAGGAGATACCCTGTCTTTGCGACCTGGAGGAGCCGCCATCCATTGATAGCCCCGAAGAGCTGCAGGACATGCCACTGATCGATGAGACCGAAGAGTTCTGGAACCTCCCCCTGGCAGAACACCCTCAGGAGATTGAGGATGGCTCAGAGGACAAGGTCTGCCAGGGAAAGGGGGAAGGAAAGAGCCCAGGGAAGCCAGACACCGGTCCGGCTGTGTTGTGGCCTAGAGCCAGGTTGGCGTGTTTTGGCTGGAGCCCTGCTGACTCAGTGATGGGAGACCCTGTCACTGTCAGGGCCCTGGGCTGGGTTGGAGTGGAGTCGGGTGGGCCTGTGTCCCCCTTCCTCCTTCCAACCCCGACCTTGGGGTGAGTACCCTGCCTAGTACTAAAGACTGTCTGCCTCATTGGGCACGCCCTTCCTGGGGACTGGGCTGTAAACTATTTGCCCTGACAGGGGCTGTAGACTATTTGCCTTGCCTGCCCCACCCTGCTCAAGGGCTGGACCTAGGGCTATTTGTTTGCTCAACAGAGGGATAGAGACTGCTCCTGCCCCTGCCCTGCCTGAGAGCCTGGACCTTTGAACTGACTGCTCGCCCTACACAGGGCTAGATATTGTTTCTTCCCCGCCTTGACTGAAGGCCAGGGCCTTGCCTTGTCTGCATCTTACACATGGCTAGAGGTTGCTTCTGCCCCACCCTACATGAGGGTTGGGGCTGTGAACCACCCGCTTGCCTGACCCAGTGCCAAAACTACTAAATTCACCATTAGGTCAAGCCTCCCAACAGGACATAGGGGCTGGGAGGTGTGGCCTCTCTCAGAGACTGACTGCACAGAAGGGCCACTACACCTCACCCATGACAGGGAACACTTACAGGCTACAACAGTATATGCCAATTACCAACCAATCCTCACAAAGCAAAATACATTTATTTTAGGGTAAAGGAATTATAGATAAAACATATAAAAATCAATAAAAGTTCTTATACACGTGCAAAATGTTTACCAAAGGTCACCCATCATTCTTATGGGACCCTAGTAAGCTAAAGTCTGACCCTTTCTACAAGGGTTGACCTCATCTTGGATAGAAGGTCCTCTCTGTTTGCTGAATCAAAAGGAATGTTGTGTCATTCAAGCTCATCCTTTTTATACCAAAAGCCTTCTCTTGGCCTTCTGGAAAAACCTACCTTGAACGAGTATATGTTAACCACCACAGGGGGTGGAACTTCTCTGGAGTTATTTACAATCTTGGGGGTAATCATCCTCTGCTGTTTTAGTTCCTGTAGGAGATGTGGTAACTCTCCCACATGGAGTAGAACACATAAATTTAATAAAATGATCCCCAAAGATACTGCATGGAGTTGCAATATCTGTCACACAGGCTATAGAGAAATCCACACTCTTTCTCTCACCCAGTGACTATTCAAGTATTTTATACCAAATGGAGCAACTTCAACAGAGATTGAGAGAGACATACTCTAGAATAGCCAACAGCCTCGTAGTTAGGGCATTTTCCTGGGATTTAGAAGACCTGTGTTCAAATTCCTGCTTCACATCGCAGAAAGAAGGGATTTGACTTGGGGTCTCCCACATACTGGAAGAGTGCTCTAAGAAGTGGACTATTAGGTAAAAGGGGGGCACCACCACCACCACCACCACTAGTCATCTTTTGTGAAAGGTAGGTGTGCTCAGAGCATGCCTACGGGATCAGAGCCTGAAGGCAAGATAAGCCACCTAGTTTGTGAATCCTAAGAGCGCTCAGGCATGAAGTAGTGGTGTCAGGACTTAGGTGGCCTACATATGCCCAACAGCAGATATTTAGGATATGTCTACACTGGAATAACAGACCTGTGGCACGGCTGTGGCTGGCCTAGGCTCACAGGACTTAAGCTGTGGGGCTGTAAAATTGCTGAGTAGATGTTCAGGCTTGGTCTGGAGCCCAGGCTCTGCAATCCCACGAGGGTGTGTGTATGTGTTTCCCAGAACTTGGGCTCCAGTTCAAGCCTGAATTCCTACACAGCAGTTTTATAGCCCTGCAGCCTGAGCCCACTGATCCCAACTCAGCTGACCTGGGCCAGCCACAGATGTTTATGTGCTGTGTAGATGTACCTTTAGGCATGTAGGACTAGAGCACCAACAGGATTAGGTGGCGGCTGAACGGTGGTTTTGAAAATGCCAGTGGCACCCAAATGTTGGATTTCGGAACCTAATTGCCACGTTAGCACCTTAGTCCCTTTTGTGAATCTAGCCCGATAGCTTTATATTTCAGTCAGGCTTCAGTCCAAACCTCTTTCAGAAGCCATTTTCAGACACAGGGCCCTAAAACTGTCAGCCTCTGAAGGGCTGTAATTTTTGTAGACAATAACATTTTTTATTTTCCTTGTAGACTATAAACCATACAAATGCCCTGTATTTTTATGCAATTGCTGTAGAAGCAAGAAAATTGTTATTGACTGAGAGAAGGGACTAATACTGATATTTCTGGTTAATAGCCTGGGGCAGTAGTTTGTTCAACTATATTGAGCAATCACCACATTGAAGAGAAGCACCGTCTCAGTATCTGTGTATTACTAATGTCTATGATACAAAAAGATTCATGTTTGCTCGAAGCCCTAAGCATACAAGTCTAGACCCACCAAGAATGCATTATTATATGGTACAGTTCATGGATCCTTGAACTGCGTGAGAGATGCTGAAGTCTGGATAAAAGGTCTAAGTAAGTAGATACCCTAACATGATCTGTGTTACTGAGTAAGTATGATAGATAGGAGAAATCCAAATACATATAGCTTGCCAGGTTGACAGATAAATTTCTATTGCCATGAACAGGCTGCTAGAAGTCAGATATAGTCTCTTTTCCTTGGAAAAGTTTTTGGCTACTTAAAGAAATAAGACAATTTAGACATTTGTTTCCATTTGTAAATAAAGTGCTATGCTAAATTGACCAAATTTTTTAATATGTTTTCTCAAATTTCGCCACCATTGTCAGCGTCAGGAATTCAATTAGCTTTTTGCAATTCATATTTACACTGTGACTGTGTCCAAAGGCTAAATTCTGTATGAACACAGCTGAAGACACAATCTCTGCTTCAAAGAATTTACAATGTAAGGGCCCAATCCTGCAATCTGAAGATTGTAGGCAGACATCTGCATTTACGGAGAGTTCCATTTTCTCTAGTGAACTTCCACATGAGGATAAAGATTTGTCCACACAGATCAGCTTTCAGGATCAGGGTCTAAAAAGACAAAAAAGCAGACAAAGGCTGGATGGAAAAGGATACAACATGTAGGCAAAATGATCAGTTCTGCCAGAAACATGAATGTTAGTTGCTATCCTTGATCTATTTTTTAAAATAGTTTATAGATTTCTTTTATTTCTATTATAAAAACCTTATTTTTAGATTTTTATGAAACTTAATTTTAGAAGGACTATCAGAGTGACAACCTCAGCATGAGAGAATTTCTGGGAACACTAAGCTAATTTACCCTAAAAATGCATCCTCTTCTAGTGTAAATGTAAGTTAGCAAGGAGCCCTTTGGACAAATGGCACCTGTTACACTATAATTATTACTACCTTTTTGTGAAAAAAGTTACATGTTCTTCTTAAAATGATCTTCTCTGCTTGTTTGACTTGGAAAGTTGAATAATAATTAGAGTAAAAGGTGCTCCCGCAGTGGGGCTAATGTGCCAGCATTACTGAATTGTCCAAAACCCTATGGTTTGCATCATGTGCAGTCCTTAAGCATCAGCTCATATTTTCCAATTAAGAGTAACTAATGTTCCTTTATGTACAGCAAAATATAATCAGTCATTTATCCCTGCTGGAGTCATTTAATCAGAAGCTACCATTATAGCTATAGGAAAAATAAAACTGTGAGAAGATTATAGGCCCCCATTTTGACTGTATTTCAGATCATATAATTTTTTTAAGGAAAAAAATGGCATACCCTCTTGCTGATGAACAAATGGGCCATGGGACAGAGCAATTTGCCAGTGAGATGGGACAAAGCTATAAAAGGATTTAATGCAGCAGTACTCACTATGGGTATGTCTACACGGCACATGGAGTGTACATATATTGCACGCCCTTCTAGCCTGGGTATAAATAGCAGTATAGAGTGTGAAGCACTGCTTAGGTGAGTAAATACATGCCTGAATTCTGTAGGTATATACCCTGCATGGTTCTCTACATGACCACATAGTGCCTCGTCCTGTCTACAATGCTCTTTTTAGCAGTGTAGTGTCCCACTGCCTCCCTACTGCACGAGTCTTTCCCCATTTCAGTGAAAGACACTGGTAGTGGGGATGCAGTGGGGAAAGGCTCCAGCAGACCACAGAAACATTTCCTGCTGCTTCCCCTGTCAGAGCCTTTCACTGACACATGTAGCTATGCAAAGCAGTATGGGTGCAGCCTGCTTTTCACTGCTATATATAGCTACATTTACCCTGCATGTCAGCAGCAGTGATCGGTCGTATAGACATAGCCTATGTTAAAACCTGAACTGGTCAAACATTTCTGTCCAAAAAAACATTCAGACAAAAAATGCCTCTTTCTGGAATTTTTTTTTTTTAAAATAAATATATAAATAAATAAATGGTCAACATCTCCTATATATTCAGTTTCTCATTATTTTTCTCTGACAGTTTTATTGATTTTTATTTTTAAATGGAAAAATTGTAGTGCAATTGAGTGCAAAATAAATATTGCACATTTTTGTTTACTGAAAATACAATTTTTAGTAAACAAAATGTTTAATAATGTTTTCGAGCACATTTATAAAAATTGGGAATCAAATTAATAAAAATGTCACAAACTTTTGTGGAAAATGGAACCATTTCAAACCCAGAAAAATGGAAACAATTCTGAAATATCCAGAAACATTATTTTTCTGGTTTCCAGCAGCTTTAATTACAAACCTTTTTTATCTTATACAACGTCTGAAGGAGAAAGAAAGAAGCAGAAAATAACTACACAGTCCACATTGCAGAGCTAGATTCCTTTTTCTTCTGCACCTATATTATGAAAAGTAGAGATCTAGGCATTCTGTCCCCAGCGGAGTATTTTGCACTGTTTTCTACTTGCTGGAATCTTGGGTTGTACAATTGGACATGGGAGTGCCGCAGATATATCACTTCACACAGCATCACATGGTGGCAAGAATGCATCATTGCAGCTTTCCATTGAGCTGAATGGGGAAACCGATTTGTTGTATTTTTTTGTTTGGCTGGTTCAAACTCTAGCTTGTTGCCTTTTTGTTTTAATGAGTGGCTGGTGTTGATGGTCTCTTACTTCTACTTGGCTAGCAGAGGCTAAGGTGGCAAATTGTTTGTAGCGACTAATGCAAACAAAATACAAACAACCCCCGACCCCGCTTCCCAAAAGGATGGGGGACTATGCAAGGTGTGTGTGTGGGAATGTGGGGGGCGGGGAAGGAGGGGAGAACAGACAGTGTGAAAGGGGCTTATTGGCAAAGGGGGATAGGACCAAAGAATATTAAAGCTGGTTTTCAGGGCTAGACAAATTCCAGTTAAGGTGCCATTCAGGCAGAAGCTATCAGCCAAAACTGAGCCTTTGGAAGGGACAATAAGTATCTCTAAAGCAGTTAAGCAGAATCAATCCAATTTTATGAAGTTTTAAATAATCTTCCCTCTTTCTTTCTTTGTCCTCCTACAACGTCAGGTGCACAAAGTGTCTGTGACCCGTCCATGCCCAGGGTAGCCCACTGGTAATGCCAAGGTCAGGGCAGGCTGTAAAAGGAGAACAGACTCTCCCAGCACTGGTGGGTGACACTGAAGTCAGGCTTCCCAACCAGGCACAAACAGTGCTTCTGATTCCCCCACACTGGTTATCAAGAAGCCACTGTGCAAATACACACAGCCCCCTTTACTGCATTTCAAATCAGCCACTAGGTCCAGTAAAGAGACCAGTTATTTAAACTCTATGCTCTTTACTAAAAAGGTTCCCTCTGATCCCAAAGGGCCAGCCACAGGACCAGATCAATATAAGTTTGGAACTTACCCAAGATACCACGCTGCCAGCCAATCCTTTAGTAACTAAAACTAGAGGTTCATTATAAAAAGAAAGGAACAAACAATGAGAGACATGTTAAAGGTTTAAAGCAATCAGATACATACAAATGATTTGAAAGTCCATATTCATCTGGTTTCTAGAAGAATTGTGGAGTTTACAGGCTTGTATAGTCCCTCTGGTGTACATCCAGTACCTGGATGTGTCTCAGTCCTTTGTTTCACAGCTTCAGTTAAGATGCAGATGGATTAAACCAGAGGTAGATGGTTGGCTGAAAGCTGAACAGCTGAAGACAGACTGACTGGAGATAAAATGGATTCCCAGGCCTCTCCTTATATATCCTGTGGCCCTTGCCACACTGCTTGTGGAATTTTACAGAAACAAAAATGGAGTCCAGAGTCAAATGGCCCAGACCTGGTAACTCATCAGGTATACCTCTGGCTACTTGCCCTGGGCCCCATGCATCTGGGAAGGTCTTAATGGGCCATTAAGTAGGCTATTGTTCTGCAGCCATCCTGTCTGAGGAGTGGCCTAGAAACAGCCCAGCTTGAAATACTGATATATCAAACATATCCATAACTTCCCTCACACATATAACACATGAACACAACCATTATCATCTTACTCAGCACATTATCCCCTTTCTAACAGTACCTGACATGGCATAGCTCACATGGATTACTATGATTCTGGCATAGTGACGTCAAATAATACAATAAACCCCTTCCCCCCACCAATCCAGCCATCGTTTTTGGTTTTTACTGGTTTTTAGTGTTTATTTCAGTTTTGAGCTGATCTGTTCACGCTTCTGTCATATTGATGGATTTGGCTTCTTTCCCTATTGTTCTGTGTAATGTTTCTCTAGGAAGCTCTCTTTAATCATGCAGGAAGCCCAGGTGTGTCCATATTATCACTTGACATGGACGTCTTGTTGGTGGCTGTAAGAGGGGGCTTGGAGGCCCCACTGGTTGGAGTGCTTGATTTCTGGCCTTTGTTTGGTTGAGGTGCCTCAGTCTTTAAGGCAGGGGTGGGGCGCAGGATTGGGGACATGGGCCCTTCCAGACCACCACATCCAAGCCCAGGGCACTGTGTAAATATTGGACCTCCCAGGGAGAAATCTATATCTACTGCCCTGGGCTACTTCCTGTCACTGCCTCTTCAGTCTGGGATGTGGCTCCTACAGTCCAAGTATGTGTGGTGGTTTGTCTATAGTAATGCCCCCTCATGGATCTTGGGTGGCACCCTGTTGCAGTCCCAGGTTCCTCCAGGTGGGGCAACCATAAGTTTTGGCAGGGTCAGAACTCCGCAAGGTCTCCAATCTTCAGTCATGCAGGTTTCTTTTAGCCTGGCGCTAGTAGGCCTCTTCCTCAGTCTCCTATGATCAGGAACACGGTGCTAGGTTCTGGGGGCTGCCTTGGCTGGCAGTAGGGTTGCCTGGTGTCCAGTTTTCAACTGGAAAGTGCCTGAGGTCCTAGATTGTTTGGTGCTCCCTGCTCTTCCCTGCCCAGAGAGCCAGAGTCCTAGACTGTGTGTTTGTGGCTGCCCTACCAGGAGGCTTAGGCTGAAGCCTGCTCCCACTCAGAGAGTCAGATCCTCCCTTACAGACCCTTGATTGATGTCAGCGGTAACGAGGAAACTCGGGGGCCAGAGACTGCTGACTGCTTTGCCCCACCTGAGGGGGCTAGGGTTCCAGACTCTTAATGGTTGTTTTCCTCTACTAGGGGGCTACAAGCTGTAAATGGCTTACTGCTTGGCCCGCTGGTAGGACCCAAGCCCGATTGCTGCTCCCCAGCACAGCAAGAAGGAGTTGCCTTCATCTCTATTTGAGAGTGAGGGACCACTATAGTCACCGTCATTGCACATAGATAGGTAAAACGTTTCTCTGTTTACTCTGATGGTTGCTTTCGGGACACTGGGAGCCATATATTTTGCCTGTCCCTTGTTGATAAACAAACCAACTTGTTTTGCTGTGTGTGATTTGTTTAAATAATACCCTATTATTAATACCTAATTGACAATGTTTTTCTGTCCTTCCTCCCCTCATTGATTCTAAATGAGTCTCTAACGCTAACTTCCCATGATATGAGCTGTGGTATGAAAGGCTAACTATAAATGAGTCATTATTCTGAGGGCTAAAGTGTTGTAAAAACAAGGTGGTCATAAAGTCCATGTACAGCAATTAAGCCTTCAACAAGAAAGAACTAATTATATCATTTCAACTAAGTGACTTTTATAAGTCTCAATAGGTCATGGAAAGTAAATCCAAGAATTTGAGGAAGAAATCAGCCATGAAAAGAGACTGACACTAAGGTACTGGGAGATTCCTCTAGGTTAAGCAGGAATTACTGCTACAGAGCTTCTTAAATGACAGCATCATAGACATTAAACATGGCAAATACTTAGTACATTGGGTCGTGTTAGATGTGGCCTTGTCATTCATTGAAGTTTTTCTCTTACAGAATATTTTTCATTGTTTTTTCCAGTTTTATTTCAAATAACTGAAGCAAATGAAGCTTTTACCACTTCTTTCACAATGTCCACAGACTTAGGCCCGGTCTACACTTACCTTCAGGATTTGGCGGCAGTCGACGGGAGATACGCAAGTGACGTGAATCACTTGCGTATCTCCGTCGACTTCGCGGTGTCTCCTCTGTGTGCCGTCCACACTGTGCTGTGTCGAAGGGAACAGCTGTTTCCTTCGACGCAGCGCTACGCCACTTACCGGGGTGGTTTTCCTGCGTAGCTTGCTGGATTGACTGAGTGCATCTATACAGACCGCTCACTCGATCCAGAGCAATCGGTCTGAATTTGCCGCCGTCAGTGTAGACCGAGTCTTAGGCTTCTTGTAGATGTTTATTATCATAAGTCTCCACCTTTCCTGTTTAACCAGACGATACTTTCACGACACATTTAAATGGAGAGAGTGAGGGCCAGTAGACTGGAAGGCCAGTGACCTTGTCTGCCAGGGTCCTGCTCTGTGAACCTGGGCTAATCACATTACCCTTCTGTGCCTTAGTTTCCCCATGTGTAAAATGGAGATAACAAGCAATTACCATTATTAAAAAAAACACTTCAAGATCTGCAAGTGAAGTATGATATAGAATGGCTAAAAAGTATTATTTTGTTATCATAAATAGATAGTGTTGGTCAACACATATACGTTAGGCATAGGGCATCCCATATTAATATTGTATTATACCCAGAATGTGGACACTTATGTGAGCTGAATTGTATTATGTCCTTCCCACAATTCAGTTCACTTTGCTTATGTATGTCAAGTGATGTATATTCCACAAAATTCAGCGAAGCTAAATGGCGGTAATAAATATAAAACCTGTCAAAGATAAGATACTTCTGTTCGGTGACCTAGTACAAGATTAGGAGATGCCTTCATGACTATTGTTACCTGAAATGTGATGAATAAGGAAAGATACAAAACAGTAAGTTAAGAAAGTGGTACAAACTAGTGAATTGATTCTTCAGTGATGTAAAAAGTACATTCTAATTTGTAAACAATCCTATTATAAATAGAAGGAATTTTGAAGGTTTATCTTCGATGCAGACCTTCTGTGTAAGGCGAACATGCTGTGAGTTAAGAATTGCTTCCCCAAAGGAGATGTATGTCTCCTTTTTGCATTGTATTACTTTGTCATTAATTAATAAAACATAGCTAAGTTTAGTTATTTGGTCTCCCATACATTCGTAATAATGAACTGCGAGTGTAGTGTGAGATATTTCAACAAATGGCTATACAGTTTAATCAGTAATGGTCCACTATCACCCTTAATTCTTTACAATTACTGTTCTCTAAGTATTTCTCTCCCACTGACTGTACTTTGAATATATTAAGTTTTTCCAGGATGAATCTCATATTTGTTTATTTCCTGCCAATATTTCTAGCATCTCTAGATGCCTTTGCATTATCTCTCTGGTTGCACTGGTGACTGCAACACCTCTCACGTAAGTATCATCTGTAGCGTTATTGCACTGTTTACCCCTTTTTCACTATTGGTCTGGAAGATATTAAATAAATATTTAACTTCATGCATTATAGTGGGACTACTCACAGTTCAAAAAGTTAAACATGCACACGAGTCTTTGCAGGATGAGGAGCTACATTTATTTAAGTAACCAATAATCATTCAGATGGTAGGTAAATCTCTCTCAAGTTGGACAGTGTGTGTTTCATATTGTCCCTGTATGATGTTTTCTTGATTACGCCAATGTAATTTCTTGACCTTCCACACTGTGGCATCTCTGGTTAGCTGAGGCATAATCTCTGGTTAGCTGAGGCATAATCTCTGGTTAGCTGAGGCATAAGGAATATTTGTAGCAGTCACTAGATTATTGTTTTGCAACTCAGTCAATGGTATTGCATTGGTAATAAAGGAGTCACTGTCACAAGTTCGCTAAAATAGGTTGTGGCTGCCACATACAACTGATCGATAGGGCTGTCCCAGATGTTCTCTCTTTACATTTTACTGTATACAATGCTGGATTTAATTGTCATTGAACAGGACCTGCTTTTGGTTTCAATGCCAGTCTGTTGTACTAATTCATTGTAGAATTACATTGAGCTATGTTGTCTACTAACAGCTTGTTCTATCTGCAGCTTATAAACATACCCTCAAAGGTCTGGTTTTATGAGTTCCAGTTGAGAATAAATGTTTCATCCAAACAGATGGTGCCTGGCCAGTGCTGCTGTTTAGAGCACAGAATCATATAAATATAGGGCAGGAAGGGACTTCAAAGTCATGAAGTCCAGCCCCCTGCGCTATGGCAGGACCAAGTAAACCTAGATTACTCTGACAGGTGTTTGTTCAACCTGTTTTTAAAAACTTCCAATGACAGGGATTCCACAACCTCCCTTGGAAGCCTACTCAAGATCTTAATTATGCTTATAGTTAGAAAGATTTTCCTAATACCTAATCTAAATCTCTTGTTACTTCTTGTCTTACCTTCAGTGGACAAGAAGAACAATTGATTTCCCCCATCCTTTTTATAGAAGCACTGAGCACATTTGAAGGCTTTTATCAGGTCTCCCTTAGATTTTCTTAAGATTAAAAATATCCCCTGTTTTTTTAATGTTTGCTCATAAATCAGGTTTTCTTAACTTTGTATCCTTTTTGTTGGTCTCGTATGAACTCTCTATTTTCTCCAAATCGTTCCTAAAGTGTGGCATCTGGAATTGGACATAGTACTCCAGTGGAGGCCTCATCAGTGCTAAGCAGAGTGGAACAATTACCTCCCGTTTCTTACGCACGACACTCCTATTATTACACCCCAGAATATTAGCCCATAACTGCATCATATTGTTGACTCATATTCAATTTGTAATCTGGGTATCCTTTTCCATAGTACTACTCCCTAGCCAGTTATTCTCTATTTTGCAGCTGTGCATTTGATTTTTCCTTCCTAAGTGAAATACTTTGGATTTATCTATATGAAAATAAGAAAATGGCCAATCTCTTTCTCTGTGTGCCCTTTTCTGATTCCATGGATTATAGTCCTCTTTTTTTTTTTTTTTAGATGGAGCAAAATGTGGTTATGGTTAAATGTGTGATTCCATATAGCGTCATGAATTTGTGAAATACTGATTGGAATGAGTTCCAGAGGGGTAGCCGGATTAGTCTGTTTTTAGCAACACAACAGGTGTTCTGTGGCACCTTAAAGACTAACAAAAATTTATTTGGGCATAAGCTTTCATGGGCAGAAACCCACTTTGTCAGATTGGAATGAGGGTCTGATACACAAGTGATTCCAGGAAGCACAAATATAGTTATTGGTTCAAGTGACATGACCTGAATGAGAGCTCTGAAGTCAAACACCTTTGTCATGGTGTCCATGATTCCTGCAGTGACTGTGACCCTTCTAAAGTAAATTATGGATCATTTTCACTTATCTGCTATGGTCCCACCCCGCTCTCTTGTATTTCCTACTAGCTAGTTTAGGGGGATCCCAACTTATCTTGTTGGCTTATGAGGGTCCCATCATAACTCTCCCCTTGCATTGTATGGGGATTTTGGGAACCTAAATGCAGGATTGTGAATTCTACTAGGTGTCAGGGTACCTACAAGTTAGGTATTGCAAGGTCTCTATGGTGTAATCCAACATGCTTGTTACTTCAGTGATATGTGCTAATATTATAGAGAACATGCAAAATATCTCTGGCCATTTCGAATAGGTATGGATCACAACATCCTTTTGTCTTTGTTAGGTCCCACGGAATTTGTCTGAACTGCCTTAGTGAGTTCTACAACTTCTAAGGGTGAACCAGAGCCTTGAGGTTTTTGCAGGACAGAAAGCTGCGGGATGATGGTGTTGAGCTTCTGTTGAAGATATTTTTTCATGATAAAAAGGAGCCCTAACTTTAAGGCAATTTCACCTTATTTATTTTATATAAATGCATCCAAAGAAGGGTGCAATCTTAAACTTACATATGAGCACATCTCCCATGCCAGTGCAAAAAGGAATAGATAAAAGCCTGCACTCTGTGTACCAGGGAGACACGTCTGCGTCTGCAGAGAGGTTGATAAATCGTCAGGACATTCTGTGGCAGCTGCAATTTCCTTCACTTCAAATCAGTCTGGAGCATGTGCACAGCAAAACTGGGAAAGAAACCCACTATATATTTTTTTGCTTCTCATTACCCTTTATGATAATTTTTCTCTCTCTCTCTCTTCACTTCGCTTCATCCAGAAGATGGTGCTGCTGCTTCTGCTGCAACAAATGCTAATATGCAGCTGTTTCCACCACAGGAGCAGGAAACAGACATGGCCACCATGTAAATTTCTAAACTGGGGGGGGGGGGCATTTCAAAGAGATTTACTAGTTTGTCCTTCTGCCTCCAGTTTCATTTTTGTGTCATTATTAGGCTGTCTTAACATTGCAATTTTTTGTTACACACTTTTTAGTGTTAGCGAGAATTCCCACTAGAAGGCACATGAACTGTTTTTGGCTGGAAAGTGTCAGAGGCCTCTAAATCCGAAATAGTAACAGGGTTCACTTGTAGCTAAAACATAGCAGCCTTAACTAATGGAAGCACAGATTACAAGTTCAGTCAATCCAACCTCTGCAAATACCTTGTTACCTTGTGCTCCTCCAATTCTTCGTTAACCTATTTCATCTACCTGCCCCATTGTGTCGTCAGCCTAGATTGGAAACTCTCTGGGGCAGGAACTGGCTTTTTATTACTTGTTTGTGAAGCACCATGCACTATAGAGCCCTAATCCTTGATCAAGGCTCACAAATGTTGCTATAATACCAATAATATGTAATAATACCTTTCCATACAGACTTCACCTTTTATTGTTATACTCAAGGATGCTAGACCCTGTTAGTGTAGTCCATTTTTGTCTGTTTTTTAAAATAAAAATTAAATGTTAAAAAAAAATCGTGAATATTTTCCACTATAGATGTTTTTAGTGCTTAATAGTACATTTAAGAATAGTTTATATAGAAATAAAATACCTTAATTACCTTTAAAATATACATTTTTGCTGATTGCTTACGCTGTAGATATGCTCTCTACTCCTCCAAAAATAGCAGTCTCAGGTGCACAAAGAACTGAGGATTGGTCCCATGTACAGTACACATTTACGTTTATAGTACTGTACAAGTACAGGACAGCCACTAAAACCCCCTTACATTTGACATGTATGTCTTGATAATGCAAGCTTTTTGAAATGTTCAGTATAAGTGCAGAGTATATATGCCTGCTTATTTATATAATATTTGTCATTTTTATGATTAATTTCATCATGGTTTTTCTGTGCAACAACCATACAGAAAATACCATGTTAGTGAAGAATTTACTTTTGCTGGGAATAAAGATCAGGGAAGGGTAAATCAGATTGGTTAAAATAAGAAGCAATTTTAGTCAGCTCATTAAACTTGCATTAAAACAGAACCAAGTTCAGAAAGGTTTGACTAATTTTGGTAACATTAACCACTTGCAAATGCATTTGAAACATGTTTAGTTGCTGCCACTGTACAATATTATTTATTCACACATACACGTTAACTTAGTCCTTCTCTATACTCTTTTAAAAAAATATATTTGCATTTTAGTAGCTACTTAATATGATTTAATATTTATACTGTGGTAGGCTTACAAACCAACCAAATTGGGGCACTATGGTATTAGGCATTCTACAAACATTGCTACAGTGGTGTAAAATGGGGTTTGTACTGATGCAGTGTATCTACATTAAGGTTTTGCACTAGTGTAACTACACTGCCAGTTATGCCAGTGAAAATTTCCCATATGCAACATATTAGACAAGCAGGGGAGAAAAGCAAATTGTACAGTTAAATTTGATACATAAATATGACTATTGCTCAAAACACATAAAATTAACAGTCCAATAAAACCTCTTAAGCTTTAAAAAGTACAAAAATAACCAATTAAAATAACGTATAGCTAATATGTTTGGTGGATGACAATATTAATGTGAACTCACATTACTTATGCGAACCCAAAAGGTATACTTGCAAACTCTTTCAGCACATGCACCTTCACCTATATATGTTTCATATCTTTGACTATGTAAAGTATCTAAGTGCTGTATTATATATGTTGACAGAATTTTTAAGTATAACTTGTAGGTCTGAGCTAAAGTTATTATTGAAAAGTGTATGACATTTTCACAAGTCAATATTGTCGTTAACTGAATTGTAAAGGAATATCTATTTTTAAATTATCTTTATTTCTTTCTCTACTTTTCTAACCTTAAATGTTCTTTTATTTACAAAGTGTTTATTACCTGTTTTGATACAGTTTATATATTTTTTATAATGGCCTAACTTTAAGTTAACTATGGGCTTGATTGTGCTTTTACTTCTAGTCTTGTGTAAGAAGTGGTGAATAGCTACAGAAGGAGCTCGGGGGAGGAACTGTACTCAGATGGTATGTCTACACTGCAATGCAAGCCCAGGGTTACTGGGGCTTGAGTCAGCCGACCTATGTTAGGGAACCCTGGGCTTCAGCCTCTATCCTGCATTTTTGCCCTAGGTTAAGAATTTTCTGACCCGTGCTCAAACCTAGGGTTGTGACATTCACATTGCAGTGCACAGACCCGAGTCAAAGTAATCATATCGCAGAGTCCCTATCGCCGCTCTCCCCAAAATGTGGATGCTTTAGGAATGTGGTGCACTGTGTGAAAACTTTACTGTCCACCCTGCAGGTCACCAGGCAGCAGCTTGCTCTGTAAAAGGCTTGATCAGCTCGCCCTCCATTGCAACCCAGGAAGCGTCTCTGATAGTGTGCTTGCAGATTGGTGATCTGAGCAGAGCTGCTGCCTTTGCCCAGGTGTCGGGGGGGGGGGGCCCCCACCAGAGATAGAGAAAACTAAGGAAGTTGTGAGTGAAGTGGAGTTGTGGCTGCACTGCAATGCAATAGGGCTCAGCCCACAGTGGAAGTGCAGTGCAGCTGCAAGGGACACTAAACTTGAGCCCAGACTTGAGCATAAGCTTATGTTACAGGGCAGACATGCCCAGAGGGACAATTTCTTTGCGGGTTCTGTTTCCCACTGTTTCCCACTGCCAGTGGCAGGGTCCGACAGGATGACTTAGAAAACTACTGTGGGTCAGCCACACACAGAGAAAGACAGAGGGATGAAGCGGGAGTTTTGTATGAATTTTCAGAACAAACATTATGTGAAGGGAACAGAGACTCGTATATGGCCACAAGCTCCTAAGAGTTTGTGTAGAAGAATTCCCTTCCGCTTGCACTTTAGAGCATGTGCTGTAAAACGCTTGCAGGGGTGAACTAGTGTTGAGCTCAGCCGAGCCAAGGATGAAGTACTTAAGCCACAAAATTGCCCATCTGGGCAATTGCTGCAACCAGCTTTGCTTCTACAGCCAGAACATTTGAGACCTCACTCAGGTTAGTGGCAATCCCTACCACCTAGAGTCCTGTGAAGCTGTTAAGCTCTTTGAAGTCCCTGTACTACCAGGCTTAAATTTTGCAGGGAGTGATAGTACATACTCTATCTGAGCTTCTTAAGTTTACATGGTTGTAAAAGCCAAGTGATTGCAGCTTTCCTAGCATCTTTAAGCACTAAGTTTTATGCATAGAAGATTTGAAGTACTGAAGTGCTAAATTGGCTGTGCTCTAAGCTAGTTTACTTCTACAAGCATAATCCTATAAGCAGTTCAATAATGTCAGAGGTTGCTTTTAGGTCCAGATGCCCTGTGATGCTTCTATGACCAGCAGGGTCCCCATGTTGTATATTCCTCCTTGGCTTTCATGGCCCATTGCTGCTAATTGACATACAGATTACTACTCAGCAGCTTCCCCAGTGGAGAAACCAGTCAGTAGGGAAGACAACTGTTAAGCTTTTTGTTTGTTTCAGATCCACTTTTCTCCAGAGCTGTGCTATGCAAACATGAATTTGCAAATTTTAAAACAGTAGCCTCCGTTAGGGCGGAGGAACTGAAAACATGTGATTCACTATGAAAATGGGGTCATTTGTAACTTCTTGTGATTTAAAACATATTTGTGCCAGATAGCTGAAATTAGTGCAATAAATCTTTGACCTTCCCTACATTCACCAGAAACATGTTCAATGGGAAAATCTAGAAGGGTGAAAATTAGATTGAGAAAAAGGAGTTTTGAACAGTGCACAAATAAGAATCGGCTTTCTAACTGCCATTGTGGAAGTGCACTAGAAGACGTGAAAAATCAAGCTATGTCACTTTTCTGGCTCACACATCCTCATCAACAATAAATACTCTGCAACTGGAGCCTGGTTGACAATTCTATTGATGAAGAAAAGAATCCAGTTCATTCAGTCATATTGACAATGCAGACCCAATAGGAGGAGCAGGAGTAAAACCCTATTTTTATCAGAGAAGAAAACAGACCTAATTCTGAATGCACCTAAGGCACAGACCTGTTGAGAAAGGCGATGCTATTTTCACATAGCCACTTTTCTGACCATAATCCTTACTCATAAATCATTCATAACTTCCTTCTCCAGATCAGAAGCCATTGGGTGTCCAGGAAGAAACAGGAGAAAAACAGGATAGGTGATAAATATTTGGGTTCAGACAAGGAAGGAGCATGTGAGGAACATCTCTCAGTGTGGGCTTTGATTACTGAATTATGAAACGTGAAAACTTGTTCATTTCTTAGGTGGAAAAGCTACAATAATGTGGGAAGTTGGTTTTAAATATTGAGCTTATTCTCTCCAACAGTTTCGAAATTCAAAACCAATTTGAATGAATCATGAGATTTTGAGTGAAAGCTGAATGAAAATCAACAAATTACCCGCCTCCCCGCCAATCTACAGCCTCAGAAGTATATATATTTGTGGGAGATGGAAGGGTTGGAGGGGTTCTTGTCTAGAGTAGCAAGGGAAAGACAGCACTGGAGTTCTTAAATTTTCTCTTTCTCCTGTTTTAAATTTGGTATTTGGCATCCTTCTGGGGGCTTTGTGGTTCAGCCAGAGTGGGGCTGGCTACTGGTATGGGGCTGCACACCTGCCAGTGTTGCCACTGATTAGCCAAGTTGAAGGTTGCAATGGAAACCTATTGGCTCTTATGCACCTGAGAGTATGGTTTAAAAGTCCTTTCCCTTTCCCGAGGCATCATTCAATACCCTTGGGATAAGAGTTGGATCGGATAGGTGTAAGATGTTGATGAGACACTTTCATCTTTTGGGATGGGGAAGGAAGTTGTCCCTCAATGATAGATTTACCTGAGAGCTGTAGGGTTTTTTTCCCCTTCTTGTCAGTCAGGAGGTCCTGAATTCTATTTCTATCTCTGCCATTGACTTGATTTGTGATTTTAGGCAAGTTGCTTCACCTTTTGTCTCAGTTTTAAAGTCTGTAAAATGGGTATGATAACTTAGCTGATGTCTGTACAATCCTAGGAGTAAATAAAATGCTACCTAAAGGCTTATTTTTAATAGTAATACCTTTTGATCTCCTCAGCTGAAAAATATGATTTATTTTCAGCTCATAATAATGACAAGAATATCAAATTCTGCCAAAAAAACAAAACAAAACAAAAACAAAAAACAAAACAAAAACAGAATGAAGGATTCATTATAAAACTCTACTTCCAAATCACGTACAATGTGCCATCTACAGCTTTGCTAAAGAAGATTTGTGAAAATTGTGGAAAGTAAACAAACTGTCTTCCAGCTAAGAAATCAACTTGACCATTGATCATGCAGTTTGTCACCAGCTGATGACAAGCCAAAGACTTGTCTGACATCTACATAGCACGAGCTTCTGCTCTGTAGATGATACATCCAGATCAATTCAACAGTGAAAAAAAGTCTTTTTCATCTCCCTGGGATACTAGATGGATACAATTCTGCTATAAGGCTCTCTTGGGAGCAATTCTGCCTTTCCTCCTTAATTACAGAGTGAAGAATCTGATGGCAACTCAAAATCAATTGGAATAGTTAAAATAGGGCTCTGTATAAATTTGGTCTCAAAAAAACTCACTCGCATCGGCCACTGATGCCACTAGAACTATAGTGGTGTAAAACTACTATCAGGCAGTGACAACAGAATTAAGCACTATAACAGGTTTAGAAAATACAAGGATGAGCTATTGCATTTTACCACCTTCAGAGGTGATATCCCCTGATCCACAGCCTTAAACTTTCTTGCCCTTGCTTTCTACCTAATAAGACTCAGTTTTACTTTGAGGTTGAAGTTGCTGTACTCCCTGTAGGCAAATGACTTCCTGGGGTCAGTTAGCACATCCTTTCTTTGTGCATTTAAGGTAACATGAAAACCATTGTCTCATTAGATTTCCTAGCCATGTAAGCTTGTTGCTGTGTGGCAGATAACCACTGTGCTGAAGGGGTTTGGAAGGAGAAAGAGCAAAGAGAGCTACTGGGAAAAAATTGGAGGGGGACAAATGGAGACGTTTCTGAAAACACACAAAAGGTTTGTCCAAAGGAGCAAGGAGAGAAATAGTCTTTATTAAGCACCAGGGTCTAGATCCTTTGTTGCAAAGGGAGGAAATGCCTAGAGTGCAGCTCTGAGGTAGTGTGTGGAAGAGGCTTACAGTTCTCCTTTGCATTCCCCTAATTCTGGTGCTGCTCTGTGTTTGGCTGTTCTCCCTATGTTTATTTTAGAACATCCCCAAGGCAGCTGTAACTCATGATATGCTGCAATGGCGCTAAGGGGTTAAATATTCAGCCAACGATCAGCATGATCTATGGACATACCCCTCTCCCTTCTCCAACAGCAGTAAAGAGGTTATGTGGTGTACAAGTCACTGTCTCAACTTTACATCACGAAAGCACATGAGCCTGACCCTGGAGCGATGCACTGTGAGCAAGCTAAACTAGATTTATGGACAGATTATACTGGTGGTGCAGTACATTGCAGCTGTACCATGCCAGAGAGACTGGTGCAGGGGTTCTGAAAAAGGAGAACCCTGGAAGATGGGAAACCATTAATTCAAAACAAAATAAATGATAAAGGAAAAAGGGAAAATAAATGAAAATGGCTGTGAGCAAAATAATTTTCTAATAAAAATAGAGAGGTTTTTAGAAAACTCCTTTCTAATAATGATTTTTTGTTTAGGGAATATAAAAAGAACATGGGATATTAATATTGTGTTTTGTATAGAAACACAGTACCCATACTGTACTGGTAGGCCAACCATTTGTGCCACCCAATCTTTTTCTCGAAGAGTTCTTTCCCCAAATGGAGACATTCATTCTTGTGCAGAAGGCCTGGTGAAAGTCTATACACTACTCAACTCCCGCAAAAGTCTTCAAAATATGACTTTTAAGTGACATTTGTGTGGTTCACAAGCCTAGTGTAGGCCCTCTGCATATGGGTAAATTTCTACTATCTAAAATTAGAAGATACTTGGTAGCCACCAACTTGGTACCAGCTGCCGTGCTGTAGCTGCTGCAATGTTCTAAACTTGCTTAAATAGTACTAACAGAGTCCGTGTGTGTGCATCTCTTAAAGTCTTTGGGGAGAGTCAGACAGCTTCACTTTTTGAGGCACTACACATTAGCTTTGCCTGTCATGAACTGTAATGCTATGGAGATGGAAGCTTAGAAATATATACAATTTCTTTTATTGTCATAAATGCTGCCGCTTTGTTACAGATATCTTGCTAACGAATCCTCAATGACTCAATATACCGAGTTAATAAGGGCACTCATTTAGGTGTCCGGGTGTGTGTGAAACATTCTTTTGAACTTCTATTAGGCAAACATCATGAGTGCTATGCCACCACTTGTTCTCTCTTGAAAATTGCAGCTCACAATGGGTGAGTGGCTTCCAATGCCCTATATACATAATTCAGTGCATTTTCCAATTTTCTCTGTGTTACACACTAATTTCCAGTGCACTCCAACTGTTACACTCTCTCTAAAAGTTACTGGTTAGTCTCTAGTCACTGGGAAGCCATCGTATTTGCTTCAATAGAACAAGGATATTACAAAATTATCTTTTGTGGGTTTTTTGGCCAATACAAGTTTCTTTTTGGATGGAAAAACTTCTTTTTAATTTAACCTGAATAAAAATAAATCAATACATTTAGAGGGGAAAATATTTTACAAAACAAACTATTTTAGTGAAACTCAAAATGTTCAAAATAATTTTTCGGGATACAAACCTTATACTGTATTGAGATCCACTCGCTCTCCTAGATATCTTTATGCACCTAATATGGGTTTTCCATCTCTTCACCACCTGGATGCTTCATTTCCAGCTATCAAATGCACACTTAAACACTTTTCTGCCATCATATTACTATATATTACATATATTCAGATTTTTTGTGTGTGTGTGTTTTCTTTCTGATTCTGCTGAAGAACTGGCCATATGCCTGCTAATATCCTTAAAATGGACAGAAGGAGATTCAATTTCACAGCATTTCACAGCATAAATAATGAACAAAATGTTTTTGTTTCTGACTGTTCTTTCATCTCCACTATTTTCTATGATTTTTGGATTCTTTCCCCCTCGTTCTTTTGTCTTGTATATTTTATTAAATTTCACAGTTTCATACAATTATTCCACTGACAGTATGTTTTGCATGAAAGAAAACATAAAAAATGGAAAATATGAATGTTTAAAGGATGCTTCATGATACTCATATATAGTACGACAAATGCACTGATTTCAGATATTTATATATACCACTTATAAGATAAATACAGTAAATGATCTTTAGCTAGTGGGAAGAAAACACTAAAAAGAGTGCTGAACATTTACTCCTAAATGGTTTTAAACAAAGGGAAATACTACTTAATAAATGATCTTGGGATACAAAATGTATATCTGCATCCAATCCCCCAAAATGATCCACAGATATCTACAGATTTGCAGGACTTTAAAGATAAAATGTGGATCCATGCCATCCACGATCCATAAAAATGGTCTGCAGCTGTGGATATCTTGGATAGGAATCAGATATCTGCGAATTTACAGAGCTCTAGGGATAAGATTCTCATCTGTTTAGTGCAACTATGCAGGGGAGTAAGAGGTGTGTTGTTGGCAGGCAGAGTTGTAGGAATGAGATTTTTATTGAGTATACAGAGAGGCCAGTATTACACACCGAGAGGCTGTGTATGTCTGGTAGCAGCCTGGCCACTAGCTTGCACTCTTGAAGTGCAGGTATCACACAAAAGTTGGCCCCTCCAGAAGTGTGACCCTCTTTGATCAGTTCCACTCATCATACAACAAGTGTCTTACTTACCTATATAGGCTACCCACATAGTGGGGAGAAATCAGACTCTGTAGAGTTATATTCTCTCCTGGGCAAGCGTGTAGGGAGAAGGTAGAGACCTGGTTCCACCTATAAAATGTACTTGCCAATACAGATGAGCCAGGAAGAGGTGAAGTGATCTGCCTGGGTAGGTTAGAACAGATTACTTACTTCCTGTGAAAACAGAGGCTGAATTGTGACCCTTAGAGGGAAAAAATACCCATCCTAAGCAGAATTCAGACCCTATAAAGGGAGAAGTGCCTCCAGAAACTCTATGAAGCCCACTGTGGCACAGACACTTCCCTCCCCACCAGATCTAAAAAGTACTCAGAAATGAGAAAAGAAAAAAAAAAAACCTTTGTTCCTCAGAACTCCCCACAATAATAAATGCAAACAAAATCCAAAAAGATCTTCCACTTACAATTTTCACTCATTTTGCACCTTGGGGGATATATCCTGGAGTATAACCATAGAACCACATGCAATCTTTGAACAAAAGGACTTGAAGAAATGTAATTATGCACAAAATGCTTACTGATATGGAAAAATACTTAACAGAAAATCCAGTTCATCCAATATCTATGTTGTTTTCCGATTAATACCGCTACAAATTTCTGTTTTTTAGGGCTGGTAAACTTTGTAGCATTTTCTGAGAAAAAAGAAACAAACAAAATAGCAAACCAAACCAATCTCCGTCCCCACGTCTTTTCTACAGAAATAGGCAGGCTGTATATAGCATAATGCATTTCACTCTGGAGTCTTTTTGTTATGCTTCTAGATAACAAGAGGCACACATTTGAATAAATGCCGATGTTCTGTTTTGAAATGTTAATTCCCTCCTCATTCTGATCCATTTCAGTACTTTTTAACAAACTTGCTGGGATCCAGAAATTACAACTTGTGGTGTTAATGGTGGTTCAGGATTTTTTTTTCATAATGTTTATGCAGGAAGCGATATGGAGTGAGATCTCTAGCATTCTGAGGCAAATAAATCTAACATTTTGGGTGATTTTTTAAAACAGGCTTACAGCTACTATGCAAAAATGTGTGCGCAACTGTGTGTGTGTTTACTGCAACTGAAGGGCAAGTTTAGAGCTATACATTCTGCAAGCATAATTGCACACACTAAGGGACTGGAAACAGGTCTCTGGGTACTGGGCATTTGGTTCCCATTCTTAAAAAAAAGTAGGCTTCTCATCTGACACAGTTCAAAAACGTCAATTATCCATGAGTTACAGATCCAGAGATGGAGATTTATTTACTTTCTGCCATCTTTTTGGTCAAGCACTTGTCCATCATCAGTGCTGAGATAGCCTCTGCATGGTTTGTGTAACAGAAAAACCACATTTAACACTCTCTTCAGCTGTTATCTTAATCATTTCAAAAGATTTATTCAGTCACAAGTGACCTAACTACAAGCTTTCAGAAACGGATTTTTTCAGATCAAGATTTCATGTCTGTATACCCAAGAAACTTATGCTACTCACAGCGGCAAAAGTCCATTATTTTTCCTTTCTAGTAACTTAGGTTTACAAAACAGTCCCTACACAGACAAATTTTAGACCCTGATGCTACAAGCTGCTCTGCACATGCATACGGATCCACACTGTGGATGGGGGGGATGAAGAAGGCTCAAGCACATGGCATGATGCTAGACTAGAAACCCATGTGCTGTCCCCATTTTTATGATCCAAGGCTGGAATTTCTGGAGTAGTGTGGGCTGGAACTCCCCTCTTCCCTCAAGGAAGAAATGGCTAACTACAGGGCAAGGCAGGGTGGGAAATGTTGTCAGCTATGGTGGCTATTTTTGTGGGCCTATCTGTGCCAAGGCATGGTGGGAAAGAGGATGGAGCCTTTGTTAAAAGATAGGCTCCCCACAGTCTGTGAAAAGTGAACTAAAATGGAGAAATGGCAGGCAGAACTTCTTGAGATCATTAAAACTAAGCCGTAACAGACCAGGGCTTTTGAAAGCCTGATGCTGTTGGCTTCTCTCAGTGCCCTTCCATTTTATATCTTCAATGTAGAAATTTGTTTTTAATGCTTTTTTCCAGTATATAGCATCTCATTTTGTGTAGAAGGACTGAATTCTTTTAGTAGAAATCGTAGTTCTGCCTTTTAGTTTGTTTCCAAGTCCCTATCTCTTTATTCAATTTTGGGGACAACCTGGACACCAGCTGTATGGGTGTCATCTCCCCATCCACTATTTTTATTTTTATTGAAAAGAAGCAAGTGGAGGAAATCCATAAAAACAAAGATTGGGCTTGGGTTTTTTAAATTATTTTTAAAATTTGACAGAATCGAATTAAGATAACTTCCTTGCATCTGCTTTGAATCTCGTACTTGCCTGCTCCCATCTTTTCATAACTAAATTCAGTATAATTCCTTCTGGACCCATGCACTTCCCAAATAATTTCAAGGAGACAATAAAATCCCCTGTCCTAATAGTTTGAGCAATCATTTGTCATCTCAGACTATTAATGGTTGGGTTTATTTGTCATCTGTGAAAATTATGCTGAGAAACAGCTGACAGAATGGATCACTTTCTGCTAATAATGGCAACATTTTGCTGTAAAAAAAGAAGCTATCCACAACCAAGCTCTGTTAATGGGTATGTGTCAAAAAGTATGTAAAGGAAGCAAAATTTCAGGTACTTTAGATATTCCTCTTTCCTTCCCCAGACATCTGCTTAAGGTGATGAATGAGAAGCTGCCATTCTTCTTCATAATTAGTCTGAAAAAATATTTTCTGACAGCTGACTACACTTCCTAGTATTGATTACCAGGAAAGGCCAGAATGAGTTCATAAAAATGTTTTTTTTAGTTTATTATGCCTTCTAAATAAAAAATGGTAAGGAAAGAACCTGAAATAAACCCTGGGAGCAGACTCAGTCAATTAAAAAGGATGAGAAAGGAGAGAGAAAGTGTATGTGAAGGGAAAACATTTATAATGGCTGCCCAGAACAATGAGCTACCATGTTCAGCCTAGCTAGTTATGTGTTAAGGGTACATCAACTACA
The DNA here is from genome assembly GCA_007922155.1 of Mesoclemmys tuberculata. Taxonomy (NCBI): domain Eukaryota; kingdom Metazoa; phylum Chordata; order Testudines; family Chelidae; genus Mesoclemmys; species Mesoclemmys tuberculata. The sequence goes on along the minus strand of ML675610.1, from coordinate 50,363,381 downwards.
AGAGACAAAGGATCCCTAGTAATCAACAGAAGGCCATATCTTCTCAGGGCCATTGGGAAGTATGTCTTCTGGATTGCCATGGTGAACTCTTGATGTGTAAGTAAAGGCAATTCTGGAACTGTCTGTCATAAGCAAAAGCAATCCATGACATCTTCTCTTAGTCCAAATTTTGTTTCATAGTCTTTTATCTTTTATGATTTAGACTTATTTTAGAAACCTATTGTTCTATGGTAAGAAACGAAGGGTTGAGAAATAAATCACTAACACTTCAAGAAGCAGATCCCTAACCTTTCCTTGCAAACATTACCCAGGTACAAGCCACGGCCTTTTTTCACTTTATATATGCTTTTCTCATGCAGCTGTTTTTCTAAACACAGAAGGCAGTTGTGTGTAAGGCAACTTACAATTCACCTTGAAGAGCTTTTATAATATCTAAAGGTATCACACCTCTTCATGCAGTTATCAATTGATGTGTGCTACTTTAATTTGTGCCAGGGGATAGGCCTCAAGCAAATCATCCTCAGGATTGGACCGCAGGAAGACTGCAACATCCATCAAATGCTCCTTGGCTGTAACTGTAGATCTGGTCCAGTTTTGTTTTTCATTTTTTGGGTTCTCTTTTTTTGCATGGATACCAGAAAGACTGAAATCCTCATTACCAGCAATTCATTTCCTAAGGAGATCTTCATCAGGTTAACATTCAATCCCTCATATCCAAAGAAATTAACCTGCTCCTGTTACCACATAGGATTCTCCCATCTCTTTTGAGCTGATAGAAAATAGGGTGCAGGGTGGGGAAATCAGTGACCAATCTGCACTATCACACAATAAAAAAAGTTGAAATTAGATACCTGTATGAAAGTTTTCATTGAAACATGGACATTTGGAACATTTCAGCCAGCTCTATTTCTCTTAAATAAAATCCAGCTACATGATTGGACACACTGTGGCTTGGTTGGTATTTGCTCTTGAATGGGTCTGCTGTTTCTGGACCAAAAATTCCTAGAGGGTGGTTGCATAATCCACTCACAGTCACTGAGGAGTCTCATGTGCGAACCACAGGGTTATATGTTGTCACTCTTCTTCTCACTATGTATGGTATTTGTGACTGCGGGGGAATAGTGAGACGTCTTGGACTGTAAGGAAGCACTGTATGACAGTGCCCTGTATGAACTTTCATCAGACCCAACTAGTGTATGGTGTATGATTTTACACTCTTTGTCTGAGACAAAATGGAGATGATACTACCAAGAGGGCGAGGTAAGAGGCAGAGACCATGGCTTCTTCTAAACAGTGGGGGAGTTTTCCACCTTTTCTTCAAAAGGTCAGCAGCCTGTGGCTGACCTTGGATTCTCTAATACTTCTGGAATCTCAGGTAGCATAGATGCCCAAGAATACCATCCTGTATTTGTGTCAAACTAGAGACTTGGAAATGTTTCTCTTAGATTTTTTACATCTACATAATTATCCATTCTTCTCCAGCAAAGTGAATTATAGCCATGCACTCTATATTGGGTTATCCTTGAAGGCCATGTAGATGCTTCAGAGAGTTAAGAGTGTAGCTGCTTATGTACTTAGACATAAACATATTACTCCAGTTCTTTTCCAGCTACATTGGGTTCCTATTCCTATCTAGGTAAAATTCATGATGTTTGGCTTGTAAAATCCTACATTCATAGCCTTGGTCTTAGCTACCTGATAAGACTGTCTCAGGTCCAGATTCCATGTAGTTGAGCTAACAGTCACCTGATTTAAATATAGGAGTGTTGGAGGAAGATCCTTCTTATAGCAGATTAGATTAACCTGATTAACCTCCATCCAGTGGCTTGACAGAACTAGATCTGTTGAAGGGCATTGGAAGGCTCACTTTTTTCCATAGGTTTTCCTTGATATGGGTCTGCCTGCATGCATAGATGTACTGGGGGGAATATTGATTCTATTTTACAGTTTGCCTAGAAGTATCATATGCTTATATGATGTGTAATACATGTGCATGGGGACATCAGTAATGGGCATATTTTATCAATGTATAAATAAATTAAAAAATCCTGAGGCACCAAATTCTCCCAGTAAATTTTATAAATTAAAAATAAAATCCTTAGGCACCAACCATTTTCAAACTTATTTTAATAAATTAAAAAAATAATTAATATTATTTGCCTGGTTAGTAAACGAATGAAAAAGGGTTAAGAAAAGAGATTTGCATTTGGATGTTGAAATTAACTGGAGGTAAAAAAACAGTTTATTCTGATAAAAGGCATAAACCCTTATTGGATACAATGTATTTTCCCCTCATTACATGAAATGTTTCAAAAAGATTTCTTCATTGTTCACAGACTTTCCATCTCTATTCCTTCTCAGTGATACTGATTTCACTATTGATGAAATTCTGATAATGCTAAATAAGATCTAGTATCATAACACGAATGGGAAAGCTGAGCAGTCCTAGTGATACAGTGTCCTTTTTAAAGGAAATAAAGTTTTCTTGACACTCTACCAGCCTATAATGATGGCTTTTCAAAGAAGATTCTTAACCCTATGCCAAAGAAAGGAAGCATCTCTGAAGCAGTCCTATATTTTGAATGAGGTTTCTTCCATCCCAGCCATTTGGAGGGTTTGACTATTACTTCTACTTGTTCTTAGTGTGAGCATATGTACTTGTCCTTAATAGGTATTACTTGTCTTTGAGGTATGTAACTTGTGGTGTTGGGGCAGAAAGTAGCTGTTGCCATTAGCGATGGTCACAGGCAATGATACACCTCAGTTGCATCCTATCTTAGCTTACTTGGAACACAGGTTGGCAGGTATGCTTGACAGGCTTTGTGGCTCTATCTCATAAAGTAGGAGCATAATTTCGCTTTCTCCAAAGGGTAAGTACTAGTCACAGCCTTCAATGGATAGATGGGGACTGCTTGTTATATATGGTAAAAATGAATTCCTAGTTTCTGATCCTGTGTGATGATGGGCCAGGATAAAGTTGGTAACACATTCAGGTACATTAATTTATTGAACAATAATATATCTTAGTTCGTACTGCTGTAGGACCCTTACTATAAATTACATACAGCTCTCATTTTGGACTGAACAGAAACAATACTTTGTTTGGCAAATCTTGGAGTTTTGTGAATTTTGGAGCTACAGACAGTCCGTGCAGAAGAAGCAGCTAGAGGCGGAGAAAGATGATAAATCCCTTTATTTAATTTATTTAGATTTAAGGTGATAAAAAGATGCCTATCCAGTGCTTTAGGCGCCCTAACACTTTAATTATACAATGAAATATAATGTCCTCAGCATTAAACCAATCATTCTAACAGCAACCTTGCCATCCAGACACCTTCAGAAACTCATTTACACTCTGTTCACTTGTTATTTGTACCTAATTTAGATAGGGATATATTGATCTAAATGAATGATAAACGTTGTTGTAACTAATGTCATGTGGATGAAGAGGATTTTTTTTTTATGATCTATTAGTTGTATTATTCTAGCACCTAAAAGCCCTAGTCCTAGAGCAGGACCTCACTGTACTAGGTGCTGTACAAACACAGAACAAAAAGACAGTCCCAAAGAGCTTACAATTTAAGGCTTGGTTTAGGCTGCTGGCGAATTTAGGTGGCAGTCGACATTTACTCAGTCGATACTTACTCTATGTAAATAGAGTAGCTTGCATATCTCCCATCGACTTCCTAACTTCTACTTTCTGTGGTGTGCCCTCTACGCTGTGCTGACTGGAAATACCTTCTGGTCAACACAGCATTACTCTTTTTCCTGGGGTAGATTAACACCCTCGACTTCCGGATCGATAGAGCAGGTCTCCACTGCCAATCAATTGATCCAAAAGAATCGATCCTGCACTGCGGACAATGCCGCTGGCAGCATAGACATACCCTAAGTATAAGGCAAGAGACAATAGATGGATGCAGCCAGATGGGTGGAACAAGGAAACAATGAAATGATACAGGTCATAGTCTTAGCCCATAAGCAGACTAACTATATGGAGGGTGCTGCTGAAGATGAAAGGTACAGTATTGTTTCTAGAATAGAGTCACTAGTATGCCTTTGCTTTGAAAGAAGACTAAACTGAACTCTAAAATCATTCTGACTAAGAAGATGTAACTAGCTTGGAATAATCTCCTGCTGAAAGAATAAGGATGTCAGTGTTGACAAGCAACACTTGACCACACTAAGACATTGAACTAGGGGAATTTATATTCATTTGCCATCTTCTGCTTCTCTGAATTTGATTGAATTAATTAGTTTGGCAATTTACCTAGTTCAGCTCTTCCCTCCATCCCCTCATACACTAACTCCAGACTTGAAAGATTTTCTAGGTGATAGCTATGGACCACAGAGAAGTCAGATTTTGAATATTTCAGAGTGGATAAGACTGATGGGATAACAAAAGACTTGAGAGAAATGATGGTTTTTAAAGAAGACGTGGATAAAAAAGCAAACATCACTAAAACATCTGTTAAAGGAAAACCATTAGAACAGTTGAAAAGAGAAAGGTAATATCTACAATAAGGTCAATCCAAAAATTTAAACAAAGTTAATTAGATGCCCATTTTTGTACTGAACAGCAGAATATAAAACGCAATGTGGGTATAAAATAATTAGCCACTTTGCACACAAATACACCATAGCATTTCAAAAGCCCAGAAAATATAAAGTGAGCATCAAAAAGAGTGGAGGTAAAAATCAAACCTGTTTGTGCCTGAGGATTACCTTTCTGCACACTAACCTGTTATATCACAAATGCATGCATACTATTTGGTAAATTGAATTATTCTACTTCACTGTCTGGCTTTAGAAGAATTCTTTGTTTATATTTAGAGATTACCAGAGCATATATTTATGAGTATATAATAGTAGCATAACCATGGTTGTTCATACTTTATACTCTGCATACATTAAAATACAGCAAGAGAATGATCTAAGCTGAATTCTATTAAACTTTTATGCATTTTTATTGATGTCCCCTTTTAGCACACATAATTTTAGTGGTGTTTGTTTCAGTTTCTTCAGGAAGCAAAAATACAAGGTGCGTAGAAATGTTGTATTGTGTGGTGGCTCCAGTAAAATAAGAACCCATTGAACCTTTGCCCAAAATTCAGACTGAATAAAAAAAGATTTAAAAAATTTTCAGCATCATTCATGTTTGGCATCTCTGCAATTCTGTGTTAAGTCTTATAGAACCCTGGTCAACCTTGTGATTAGTTTGGAAGCTGTCTGAAAGTGAAGTGAGAGGTTTCCCTGGTCTTTCTGACTGTGTAAATCCCCAGTGAATTTGCAGATAGGTGGCCTATTTCAGTAGACCCTGTCCCAGAGGTGGACATCAACTATCTAAGATAACAAAAGGGTCTTGAATTTTCTGGGGGCTGCTGAAGGAGGCGGAGAGTGGCATTCTTGGAAGTTTGTGTGTCATCTTTGGTACTTAAATCTTTAATGGATTTATCCTCAACATGCCTGGGAGGTAAGAAAGTGCTATTATCACCATTTTACAGATAGAGAACAGAGGCACAGGAAGACAAGTGACTTGCCAAAGGAAACACAGGAAACTTGTGGTGGAGCAGGAACCCAGGTTTAACCTCTTACCACTGGGCCATTGTGACTCAAGGATCTCTTGATACCAGCTGGGTTCCCCTGGGTCTAGTATTTACAATTTAACTCATCAGAGGGTGTCATGTCAGGTCTCTACTGAAAGCATGTGTCACACTGATCACCATAGAATTGTGAAATGTATGCACAAATAATATGTTAGGAGATATGTATATATACTGGAAATTATGTTCTTAAAGCTTTGAAGTTAAAGGCATGACATGCCTTAAGATAGGTTCCACCAAACCGGAGGTAGGAGACATTTTTTATCTCCTTCATTGACCATTGTGTGTCTTACAATCGAAGTCTATTTGCATACGGAGTCAAATGTTAATGAAGAGATTGCAGAAACTTCAGGAGAAGAAATTAACAGAAAAGTGAATAGCTGGAAGAGGAACCCTGTTTACTGGTGAAGAACAAAGGACTGGTGTAATATAGCTAGGGACGCAGAAATACACCTTGGTATCCTTCATCTGGGGAGACAAGCTGCCACTCGGCTTGGTCTACTAAAAGAAGGGTCTTAGCCTTCCTGGTTGAAAAATGCTGTGAGAAAGACTTTTGATAAGCAGGACTTTTAGAAAAGAGGGCATTTTGTTAGTTATGTTTAGGGTCTAGAATACGTGTTATGATTTTATATGGAACCTTTGTTTCCATTAATCCTACTTGCGTCTTCTCGAATCTCTATTCTTTGTTAAATAAACTTATTCTTGCTTTCTATATAAATACATCTAAACACTGTGAGGTAAGTGAAGCTGGGGCCTAAGGCATAACTAGTAAGCCATGGTGTATGGTTCTTTTGGGAATAGGAGGTTTGGTAATTCTGTGAGTGGCCAGTGGATATGGGGCTGGACTTGGGGGTTGGAAAGTGCTTATCGCTAACCTGCATGATGAACAGCGAAGGCTGAGGGGAAAGTATTTGTGCTGCCTGTGACCGGGGGACAATATGGACAAGACTTCTTCATGCTAAGGGCAGGAGGTAGCAAGATGCCTGACAACACCGAGCATCTCTGGGAAGCATCACAGCCATCCTTCTTCTCTTCTTGCTTGCTAAAACGCTCTCTTTCTGATTTGCTTGATAAACCTCCAACTCAGGATTAAACCATTGTTAAGTGAAATTTCAGTCTGTACTTTTGTACGGAATGAATTGTACTTCAGAAATTGAGGATACCAGACATCCTCCTTCTATTTTGTTGTCCATGAGAATGGCCAAATGGAATAGTGACTAAACTTACAACACAAACAGTTATTGAGATTTACACACACACAGGCAGGGAGAGACTTGAAAAAGAAATTATTTCTGCAGATAAATGGGAGAAAATTGAGAAACATTTCTTTTTCATGATGGCTGGGCATATTTCACTTAAAGGGTAGCTGCATCCCTGATCTTCACTCCCTCTCTAGAGAAATGAAAGTCATGGTCAACATGAGGGATTTGTGTGTATATTTTTTTTTTAAAGAAAGGTTGTGGATGATGAGGAAGATGCCTCCCCTTACTAGAGCAAGCACCTGCCCTACCATGCTGTGTGAGAAGCATCCTAGAACGAAGTTCTCCAGCAGTTAGGAGGTGCAGTGGAACAGAAAAAGGGACAATCTATTTCCAGTTGAGGAATGTGGATAGAATTAAGCACCTCTCACCCTCAGAGTTCTGTAATTTCATAAATCCTGATTGCACAGCGTGTACAGCCCCTTATCCCAGTTCTGCTCCAGTCCACATTCCATCAGGATTGCCATAACAGTGCCGCACTGGTATGAATGGAAGTAAGGGCTTAATCTCCATGGATAAGAGTCAGAGTCTGCTCTTAGGAGAGCAGTCATGTTCTAGATAATTTAAATCAGAAGTAATTGTCTTGTATATCTTGTCTTATATATAGCACCTCCCCTGAAGTGTGGCTTAAGCCTCCTTCCTTCTCTCTCCCTGGTGCTTGCTATCACCAATATCTGGAGCAATTTCTCCTGTCTCCCACTCAGGTCTGGGCTTCGGTTCTTTACTGGTGTTTCCACCTAAGGTGGCACCTCACTTTGTCACAAACAGGGGTTCTGTCCCCTGAGAAAATCAATACAACTAGCTGGCAAGGAGTGTAAAGCCTAATACACAAGGGACAATAAAGTACATAAACAGAAACTCCAGAAAAGGAACAACCCACCCAAAATACAGCATAACAGAAGGGGACTTCACTGGAAACAGGAACATAGGATCTGTGAAAGGAAAGGATTAAGGGTAACTAATAAATATGAAACATTAATAAATAAATCAAGCTCCCATCTTCCACCATTGCAATTCATCTCAGCTCCCTCCCAGGCATCTCCTTAGGCAGATGGTATGCCAGGGATGAGTGCCAATATGGTGCATTGCAGTACTGTGATGCTGGCTGGCTTAAACAAAAAGATCCCTGTTACTTTATTCTTCACCTCTGGGTGGGGCAGTGTCCTTTGCTGACTGCTAAGAGATTCTCTGTCTCTCTGCTTTGGAATCCTGTGGAGGTGTCAGTTTGGCTCAATAGCTGGTGATGGGCTGGACCTCTCACTGCAGTGGTTGAACTGCCCAATCCATGCAGCTAGCTCTCACAGCAGAGCAAGAAACCCCTATGTGGGTAATGGGAGTTTAGCAGGGACTCCCTGAGCTGTGTGTCTCTGTCAGATTCCAAAACAAAAAGTGAAACCAAACACTCTGTGTAGAGTCATGTTGTCCCCTCGCTGGGGGCTGTACAGCCCTGGTTTGCCTTTGGACTAGTAAACTGCTTCTCCAGGTTATCCCATGCAGAAGTCTCCCTATTGGCCTCAGAAAGGCTTCCTAATTCCTTTTGTCCCTAACGTAAACTCCATGCATGCTGGGGACTGTAGTTAGAGCATTCTGGTAGCCATTATATTTGTAGTCCTTTTGGAAGGGCCCACCTGATGTTCAGTGTGGCACTCCAGCGGCTGGCAAACTCCAGAGCTAGGGGTTACATGTTCTTAGACAGTAAACTTCTTGGGGCAGAAACCTTCTATTTCTTTTGTTTTTATACATCACCAAGCACAATAGGGTCCTGGTCCATGACTAGGCCTCATAGGCATTACAGTAAAAAACAAACAAACAAATAAAAAACCAACAATAATAATAATAATAATAATAATAATAAAGAAAGAAAACTTGGCATTTAGTTGCAAACAAATTCAAGGTGATTTGAGACAGAAGGTCAGCTAAATACTTTGCTTGATCTTGCGAAGTGTTGAGCTTCTTCAAAACCCAGTACCTTTTAAGAAGCACTCAGCACCCTTACAAGGCAGGTCTATACTAGAAATGCTACATTGACGCAGCTGCATTGATATAGCTGTGCTACTGTAGTTCTCCCCTCGGCATAATTACTCCAGCTCTGCAAGAGGCGGAACCTATGCTGGTGGGAGAGCGTCTCCTGCTGACACAGTGCCCACGTGGAGAGCGCTAAGGTTGCTGTAACTTGCATTGTTCATAAGAGTGTCTTTTTCGCACCTCTGAGCAACATAAGTTAGATCTTCTTAAGTGGTAGTGGCCTATATGATGAAAGTAAGTGGAACTCAGACGCTCTAGTCTTCATAACTATTTATCAGGCCTGATTCTCCAGTGTCTTTACCAGAGCAAAATACTACAAAATCAGAGTGCTGGCATTTTACACCCACTTTGCATAGGTTAACTTTTGCAAAAGCACCTAAGTCCCATTTTCAAAAGTGATTTAGACATAGAAGCCCATATCCTACTGAATCTCAATAAGACAGACTCCTGAATCCCTGACATGCTATTTAAGTGTTTAATAATGATTTGCTTACTGCCATTGGTAAACTGTGACTGTTTTATGGATATGCCATTTTTATGCTTCATATACATCATATATAATACCTTGCTTCTCTTATTGGTTTTAATGTGTTTGGTCCTACTGAATCATCTAGGGTCACTGGAATACAGTGCAGTGAGGTATTTCATTATTTGAGTTATTACTAATGCTGTAATAACGAGTATGATTACCTATAAAAAAAGATAGCAAAATAGTATGTCAGAACACCACTAATTTATCTCTGTATGCATGTTTTGTATTCTTGTGGAAGAGTGTATTTACTACTAAAGATTAAAAAAACACAACAACGTAAACCTAAATAAAAAAAGTTAACGCCACATTTTTTTTGAGGTATGGAAAGCCATATACACAGGTTAACCACGGGAAAAGAAGAAAAGATTTATTTGCTGATCAGTTCTGTGTGTGTTCCAGAACGTCATACAATGGAAGAGTGTATTGATTAGCATGTTCACACCGCAGTAAGCAGAAAAAATGTGATTTGGATTTAGATCTTTATTCTGCTCATACAGACTTACTTCATTTCTACTTACATGCTTAAATTATTCATGTTGTCAATTGCTGGTAGGAGTGGGGCCATAGCCCTAACCCATTTCAGAAGCTGTTGTAGCCTTCACTATATTTTATGGTAAATTAATGACTTCTTATAAAGTTTCTTTCCATTCAGTGCAAATCTCAAAGATCAGTTTGTATTTTGATTCTTACCCAGATGGAAGGGGAGCAAAAGGTCTCTCTATCAAACTATGGCACAGATTGTGGCAGTTAATTACTGTCCTATATGGAGGTAATGCAGAGCAGAAAAAAGGGAAACATTGTTCCCTTCATGCACAATGCTCGCTGCAGGCAGATAGAACATACCTGCAGTTGTGCTCCTTAGGATAATATAGTGAATATTAGCCAGGGCTAGCCAGCTCCACTTCTGAAGTGGCTTGTACACACCAGGGGTAAAATCCTGGCCCTATTCAAGTCAATGGGAGTTTTGACATCAACTTCAATAGGACCACTATAACACCCCAGGAACTGCTGAAAGGGACATAAGCAGCCTTTGGCAGCCCATTCCATATCTATGTTACCTTTAGGGCCCAGCCCTTGCTTTCTGTTCATGTTTTCATTATGTTCCCAAAAGCTAGCAGACTTCAGTTCATTTTAAATAAGTAAACTACATTTAAATTTCAATCTTTGGGTGGATATTCTTGGCTCCTTTACATCTTGAGTGCCCCATGGGTAATACTGTGTGGTTATCAGGATTATTATTAGAGGAACATGAATGTATTGTCCAGAGCCCCTGATCAGAATCAGGTTTCAGTTGCCCTGGGTGCCGTATAAACACAGATGTAGTCATGGGATCAAGTTTTCAGAAGCCTATGTGACTTAGGAGCCCAAATCACGGTGACTTTCAATGAGATTTAGGGCCCTAAGTCTCTTTTGATAATGGGAATGACACACTTTTGAAAATGTTATCCATAATTTCTGTCATGAAGAGCAGTGCTATGTACCCACAGACTTGGCAGTGGCTGGTTTTATGAATGTTTATTATTCCTCTTATTGAGGTGAGCAGTTACTGTGGGACCCAGTTCTGCTCTCTGAAGTAAGTGAGAGTTTTGTCATTTATACTTCAGTGGAGGTAGCACCTGGGCCATATTTAGGAACAGTGAGAACTGATGTAAAAGTGGAAGCACTGAACACCGTTTTCTATAGATTCGGAATTTGGTAGACACATAGATCATGAGTTGCAAAATGGATATGTCTTAGTTACTGTGCATGAAGTACTGTTTCACCATTGTCCCTGAACTTCTCAACTGCTACCAAGGACTAACTACAAAATCCTGGATGGTCAGAGTCTGCTCTCCTGGACTCATCTGGAGTAACACCATTGATATCAGTGAAGTTATTCTAGATTTACACCAGCCTAAGAGAGAGCAGCATTTGGTCCAAAGGCTTGAAATCCATCCAGCACAGAGAGTATTTATGGGCTACTTACTGTCTCATATGGTTAGAAGAATAGTCCTTTTTAACTTCCAGTCCAAATAACTAAATCCTAGAAACAAGGTCTAAATTACTTCATGAAAGGAATGTGAACAAAGAAAAGCAGTAATCCAATTCACATGGAAAAAAATAAAGAAGTGTCATGGATGTCTTTGGTTTTCAGGCTGTTGGCCTAAAATTAAAAAACATTGTGAAGCTATAGAATAACACTAAGCCCCTTTAGCATTTCCCTTTGCGGAATACAAAGGGAAGTAAACTAAGCTCCAGTGAGTTTCTGGCAAACATTTTCTAGCCAACATTATTCTTATAGTAGTAAAACCAAACCTGCTTCAAACAACAGCAGCAATTGCTACCAGTATTTATATTCTAAAGCTGCATATTAAATGAAAAAAAAAAAAGAAGCATTCATAAAAAGATATATTGACAGAGCATAATTTAAACTACAGGTTCTTGTGCGTAGGCCCAACGATTTGAGAAATGTGTCATTCAGCGTTTCCATCTCATAATTTATTCAGGTCCCAAAGCCCTGACAGTGCTAAGAATCAGAAACCTAGCTGTTCTTTATTGCTTTAATCAAGCAATAGTTGTGAGATGGCTAAAGGCAAGTAGGCAGCTGACTGGAAAATAAAGGTGTCTGGAGGGACTGGATAATCCCCACTGATTTTGCAGACCAAATACTTACTAAAATTGATTGACTGCATTAAGTTGTACAAACCTTAACATGCAACAGAAGATAGAGGAAGAGAGAGAAAATGGAAACAAATTACAATGCTGTGGTTCCGAAATATTCAAACTGAAACAGAGACAATGGTCATTTATTTTCTTTTTAAAGATCTTAGTAGACTAACTAGAGCTTGGATCCCTGGTGAGGTTGCTTACTCTGAAGGGAATACTTGAAGTCCAGCAGTATAGAAGTTAGCCGGACATAGACAGTTTTGAAGAATGAGGGGGATGGATAATCAAGCAATTGGCAGAAGGCCAAAGCCAGTTACAAAGATTTAGCAAGAAGAGGGGCTGTTGCAGACTTTTGGTCAATACAGAGAGCCTGAGCATGCTGCCACTGTACTATTAGCAAAACACATTTTTCTGGGCATCTAAGTCAAGTGCTACTGTAAATTTAACATCAGGTTACAGTCAATCTTGAAGCTATTAGTTTTAAATACATTCATTTTGCTGTGTGCTCCTTAGCTGTACCAGAGGATCAGAGCCAGTATTCAAGTAAAGAGTATACCCTTGGCGTATGAAATGGCATTAAAATATCCCTAGTCTATTCACTATACCATCCTGAATGCAGCATAACAACATGTTAACTTTCCTGACTGTTCCTATGCTTTGTGCAGATGTCTTCTTTAAGCAGGCCACAGTGGTATTTAATTGTTTATTCTGTTCATATGGTTCCTCATATTGCATATAATTACACTGAATTTTCATCTGCTAAAGTATTGCTGAACTACTTAGCTTAGCGATGTCTTTCTGTATTTCCTCACAGTCTTCTCTCCCTTTGAAATAACCTAAATAGATCTGTGCCATCTGAAAGCTTTTACACTTAACTGTTTAAGAAGTAGGGTGGTATCAACATTATAAAAAGGTGTAAAACACACCATCATCACTGGTGTGTTTGTTACACTGTATGTACTTTGATACAGATGGTCTTCAAACTGAGAGCACTGCAGATCACATGGCTACTAGGAGTTCCACAAGGTGGACCTGTCTCAGGAATGAATTTGAAAGGTGGGTAAATGTAATGAAAGCATGATAAAAGACAGGATAAACAATGGAAACAAACTAGACATATTACAAATGAATCAGAAAAACAAATATATGTATGATGTTGCTGATTCCAAGAGTAAGCTTAGAACAATAAACTAAATTTTAAGAAGGCTGCCCTTTGCTTTTCATGCTTTAGGCAAGATCAGCTGAATTGATACCCTGAGACCTGCAAGCTCTAGTCTTTTTCAAAGAGCAATCTGTGCTCTTCCCTTTAGCTTTCTTTCAATCCACTGGAACTTTTTCATGGCCTTCTTTGAGGTTTTATATTTTCCCCTTTGGCCCTGACTCAGCACCCCAAGGTTCATGGAAGATTTTTGGATATCTCATCATGATGGCATTTTCAGTCTTTCCACAGTGCTTTGTACTCTGTAGGGAACTGTCTGTCCCTGCCATATCTAGACATCTTCACTATTTCCCTTCCATTGACATCTGACTCCTGTCTGAAATAGTTTGGTGCTGCTTTGTTAACACACCATTATCCACTCCCTCCAGCCTAATCCCAGCCACTGAGATTTTTCTCTCAATAGCCTTTCCATTTCTGGTCACTCTTATTCCTCACTTCTATATGAGTTAACATTGGACACAATACTTTTCAATGCAGACAGGCATTCCTCCTTAGGAGACATAAGGAAGGTAGTTCTTAAGATTCCTAAATGCCATGATGAACCCCTCTGGAGAAAACATAAGGGACGTTCTTTACATTTCCTTTTCATCATAAAATGTAAAAATAAAGTTCCTCAGTAGGCTTATATGAAGAGAGAGTTTCATTACAGGAGACCTCAGTTCAAATCAGGGTGAGGTCATTCAGGAGAAATGTTGCTGTTATCTGAGTATCATAAGAACATTAGAATGGCATAGAGGGTCTGACCAATGAGCCATCCCACCCAGTATCCTGTCTTCTGACAGTAATCAGTGTCTGATGCATCAGAGGGAATGAACAGAACAGGGCAATTATCGCGTAATCCATCCCCTGTCATCCAGTCTCAGCATCTTGCAGTCAGAGGCTTAGGGACACTCTGAGCATAGGGCTGCATTCCTGACCATCTTGGCTAATATCCACTGATGGACCTATACTCCATGAATGCTTTTTTTGAACCCAGTTATAGTTTTGGCCTTCACAACATCCCCTGGCAATGAGTTCCACAGGTTAATGGTGCATTGTATGAAGACTTCATTTTGTTTGTTTTAAACCTACTGTCTATTAATTTCATTGAGTGAAATTCTTGTGTTATGTGAATGGATAAACAACGCTTCCTTATTCACATCTTCCACACATTCATGATTTTATAAGACCTTTATCATATTCCCTCTTAATTGTCTCTTTTCCATGCTGAACAATCACAGTCTTTATAATCTCTCCCCAGATACGGAAGCTGTTCCATAACTTAGTCATTTTTGTTGCCTTTCTCTGTGCTTTTTCTCATTTCTAACTAATCTTTTTTGAGATGGGATGACCAGAACTGCACACAGTATTCAAGCTGTGGGTCTACCATGGATTTATATAATGGCATGATGATACTGATTACTGATGTTACCTAGGGTTCTTCAACCCAGAAACCTTTAGTCTCTGTGAGGCGGTATCAGGCCATAAACCAAGGAAACACAGTACGTCTGCCTGCAATAGGGCTGGCAAAAGACGAGTCAGAACTATATGCTTATGACTTAAAAGCTTTACTTCTGGTTCCCCGCAATCCTCCCAAAGGAGTAATATCACCACAGCCTCCACTTATTAGTCTTAAGCACACACAATACAATAGGTGATTAAAGTAACCCCAAACTTAATATTACCTCCACAAGTCTGAGGCAGTCTTCTGGCACTTTTCGGGTGAATCAGTCGCAGATTTCCACATGGCCAGTCCTTCCATCTGTGCCTGGGGATCTTTGAATGTATCCACGAAGTGATCCTCTGACTGAGACTCACTACCTTCCTCTTATACCCCAGAAGTTACAGAGAAATGTCAATCAAGAAAAATGTGCATAGCTGACCAAACAAATCAATCACTAGGCAGAAGCAGGAGTTAAAGAGGCATGTCACTAAAAAATGATTAAGCAAGCAGTCTTAGCTGTTAGTCTGAAAGCTGAATTTCCCCATAGTTGCAGTTCTAAAATATATCCAGGCTTCCTGTATTTCACAGACATCTGCCCCAGCATATTCAGAGAGAGAGAGAATGCATAGAGCCAGGCTCACTTCATGTTTTCACTGTTTACCCCTCCCTCTCCCAGTTTGCCTAGTTATGCTAAGTTTCTGCAAAGGCCTGAATGGCAAAAAGAATCAAGAAGAATAATTGATAGTCCATCCCAATAATTGGCAGTGGCTTGGACACCTGTCTGGTTGCTAAAATGCCCCTGTACACTGTCTTATTATCTATCCCTTTCCTAATGGTTCCTAACATTCTGTTAGCTTTTTTTTAAAACTGCCATTGTACATTGAGCAGATGTTTTCAGAGAACTATCCACAATGATTCCAAGATCCTTTCTGAGTGCTAGCAATTAATTTAGACCTTTATCACTTTGAATGTATAGTTGGGATTATGTTTTCCAGTCTACATTACTTTGCATTTATCAACATTAAATTTCATCGCCACTTCGTTGCCCAGTCACCCAGTTTTGAGAGATCTTTTTGTAACTCTTCGCTGTCTGCTTTGGACTTTACTAGCTTGAGTAATCTGCAAACTTTGCCACCCCACCGTTTACCTCTTTTTCCAAATCACTTATGAATATATTGAATGGCACTGGTCCTAGTACAGATCCACGGGGGACCCTTGTTATCTGTCAGATCTGTGCTCCTGGGGAACCCTGGCATAGTACCCAGCCTGTCTGACTCACGAAGGACTCCCTAGCCCCCCAGCCTCTGCTTTAATAGAAGAAAGAGACTTTCAAAAAGCAATGAAAAGGCAGTGGGAGACATACCTAAATGCCTCTGGACAAATGTGATAGGATTAAGGCAACTCCCCTAGCCTCATTGGCATCGCAGGTGTGACAAGGTGGAATCTCTATTAGCATACAGAATGGAGAACAGAGATTCCAAGGCACGGACTGCACTGAACTCTGGAACCAGAGAAGCAGGGAAGCACTGCACGATGGGGGATCTCTGCTACCAGTGTTAATGAACCCATGCCTGCTCACCCCTAGCTCGTCAGTTATCAGACCAATTCTAGTAATGAGCCCTCTATAGGCATCCAAATACTGAATCTGCCTAATGGCATTGTGAACTCTCTTGAAGGAACACGGCCCATACCCTGGAATGATCAGTTACTGTTGTCCAGCCTAAACACCACAACTCTGGTATACTTCCTTGAGTCAGCATTTACCCATTAACAAATCTCGTGTTCTTCATTGAACCACTGTTTCTTCCCTGCAAAAGCCCCGATCCAAGTTCAAAATTGTGTTCTGATGCTTGGATCCAAAAGCTGCATCACTTCGACCAGGACTTCATCTTTTCCTGACTGATCATGTTGTGGGCTCTGCCTGTCTCCAGTACTCTGGACCCTAAACTACAACAACCACCTGGAAACCTCGACCGGTTCAAGCTTCATTTTTTAAACTCCAGGTATAGCTTTCTGTAATCAAATTTGCGCTAGATTTCCCCAGTGCCCTAATTGAAATTGGGTAACATTGTAACTGTTTGATTGTTTGTCTCTCCTTGTATGGCTATTACTACTAGTATCATAAGTTTTACATACCTGGCAATAAAATAACTTTTATAATCAAGCTGGTTGCCAGATTCTCTCTGAACTTTGTTTACTCTTGTGTGTTCTTGGCTTCACTATTTTGCTGTCCATCAATGCTCCTTTTACCTAAGCCAAAGATTCCCCTAATGTCCAAAAGTCCTGTAGGGCTTTCTCATCAATGGGGTTACTACTAGAACAATTGTAATGTGAAAATGCTGAACCTGTGGCCTATGAGGATAGCAGCTCGGAAGTTCTGCTCTACTCAGCCTGCTGAGTCCAGGGGCATATGAGGGTGGCAGCTTGAACATGCTTTCTGACCCAGCCTGCTCAGACATACTCTTTTCTGGTGCGGTGCCTGTGGCATAAGAGAGTGGCAGCTTGAAAGTGCTGCTTGACCCAACCTGCTGAGTTCAGGGGCACATAAAGAGTTAGTTTGGGGTTGCTGATCAACGTGGTCTGCTCAGATGCGCTTTGTTAATCTGTGTGTGTGTGTGCGCGCACATCTGATTCCGGTGCTGGAGGAACCCAGTCCTGGGAAACCTAGATCCTGCAGGGTAGCTCCATTGGGAGGGGACTTGCAGAAGGGCAAAGCAGAGCTCTGTATGGATACACAAGTGACTCTAGTGATACCAGCACAGGTCCTAACCACATCAGCCACACCATCAGGAGCTCATTCACCTGCACATCTACTAATGTGATATATGCCATCATGTGCCAGCAATGCCCCTCTGCCATGTACATTGGCCAAACCGGACTGTCACTACGCAAAAGAATAAATGGACACAAATCACACATAAAAAATGGAGACACCCATAAACCAGTTGGAGAGCACTTCAATCTCCCAGGACACTGTAGCCAACTTCAAAGTTGCCATACTTCTACAAAAAAACCTTCAAAAACAGACTTCAGAGAGAAACTGCAGAGTTGGAACTGATCTAGCAAACTGGATACAATTAGACTGGGTCTGAAGAGGGACTTGGAATGGTTCTCTCATTACGTCACTGTTCACACATTCTCACCTTCTAATCAACGGTTGTGAAAGGGCCTCAGCTACTCTAACTGTATGGACTTTGCTATTACCTACCCCACTCATTGTTGTACCTTCCCCTTGACTGTATATATATACACCACCTATCTGATTTCCATTACCTACATCTGGCAAAGTGGGTTAAAGCCCATGAAAGCTTATGCTTGCAAAAATTAAATTAGTTACTTTTTAAAGTGCTACAGAACTCTCATTGTTATTGATAGAATTACAGACCCCCCCACAGGAACGTAACCCTAATAAATGAGTGCACCTCAAGGTGGCAGGCAAATCTGTTAACACTCCACTATTTACTTCCCTCCACTCTGAAGACTGACTTTTGATGCTGTCTCACATAACCTTCTCATTAACAAATTATGGAAATACAACCTAGATGGAGCTACTATAAGGTGGGTGCATAGCTGTTTGGAAAAGTGTTCCCAGAGAGTAGTTATCAGTGGTTCACAGTCAAGCTGGAAGGGCATATCAAGTGGAGTCCTGGAAGGATCAGTTCTGGGTCTGGTTCTGTTCAATATCTTTATCAATTATTTAGATAATAGCATAGTAATACTTATAAAGTTTGTGGTTGAGACCACTCTGGGAGGAGTTGCAAGTGCTTTGGCAGATAGGATTAAAATTCAAAATGATCAGAACATACTGTAGAAATGATCTGAAGTAAATAGCATGAAATTCAATAAAGAGGAGCGTAAAGTACTTCACTTAGGAAGGGACAATCAGCCGCACACATTCAAAATGGGAAATGACTGCCTAAGAAGGAGTACTGCAGAAAGGGGTCTGGGAGTCATAATGAATCACAAGCTAAATATGAGTCACCAGTGTAACACTGTTGCAGAAGAAAACAAATATAATTCTGGGTTGTATTAACAGAAGGGTCGTAAGCAAGACACAAGAAGTAATTTTTCCACTCTGCACTGATTAGGCCTCAACTGGAATATCAAATCAAAAACAAACCCCAACCCCCCCTAATCTCACAGTTAGGTACCTAGGAACTTTTGAAAATCCCATTGGGCACCTATCTGCATCTTTAGGCACCTAAATATCTTTGAAAATCTGGCCGTAACTGCATAATCACTTTTGAAAATGGAACTAAGCCCTGCCAACCCCTGGGCAGAACACACCGAAGCACCTTTCAAAATTTGAGTCGTAATCTTTGTGACTCAACTCGCTATCTGTAAAATAGGGATAATGATACTTTCTTGGTCTGTCTTCATCTATTTATACTGTAAGACCTTCAGGAGCAGGGGCTGTCTCTGACCATGTGTTTGTACAGCACCTAGCTCAAGAACAGCCTTATCTCTGTTGAAGATTCCAGTTGTTACTGTAATACGAATGATAATACAAAATGAGAAGTGGGAACAAGAGGTAAATGGCTGAAGGGAAATGTTGGTCAGAAACTCTGGGTGGGAGAAAGACGGGTGACAACAAGGTACAACAATGATAACTGTTTCATTTAATAAAAAAACAGTTATATGCAATGTTGTTGTAGCCATGTTGGTCCCAGGATAGTAGAGAGGCAAAGTAGGTGAGGTACTATCTTTTATTGAATCAATTTCTGTTGATGCGCTGTTCTGTTCTGTTTAGAGCTGACACAGAGCTCTTCTTCAAGTCTGGGATATGTACTCAGAGGGTATGTCTATACTGCAATGTAAGCCCATAGTTAGGGGAACTTGGGTTAGCAGACTCTGGATTTGTTAATTTAGGGGTTCCATGTCTACACTCATCTGTTGAACCCTTGTCCCAACATGGACTCCAGCATCTACACTGAGGTGGCATCCGACCACCCAAATCCCAGTCTTCCTGGTGCCCTCCCAAAATGTAGTCGGTCTAGTCCTTTGGTCATAGTGCAATGTAGGGAAACTTGACTTTTAACCAAAATTGACTGTCTGGAGGAGACAGAAAGTTGGCCCATGGGATTGTAGAACACTTTTGGTGGACTCCCAGAGCACGAGTTGAGTGGGGCTGCATCTACATTGCAAGGCAACAGGGCTTGAACCTGGGATCCTGGCTTGACTCAGGTTTAGACCCTGTTCCCCCTACATTTGAATCCTCTGCTTACATTGCAGGGTAGACATACCCAGAGTGTCACAGCTAAATACCAGATAGAACAGATTGTTTAGCGTAAGTATTCAGCACATATTTCAAGGGACCATTTCAGGTGAAATAACCCATTAACACCTCTCCAATCAGACGGGGAAAAAGAGATGGAGAGAGAGAGAAAAGGAAAGCTGGGGTGAGTTGCATTAAGTGGATGATAGATTGTTGTAATAAAACATAAATCCAGTGTCTCTGTTAATAACAGCTAGGGATTGAAATGCTGGGGGTGAAGAAAGGGAATTCATTCACACAAACACCCCTACTTCCCAATTAAAAAAACAAACAAATAGCAAACGAACAAATTTTGCTAAATTAAATTAATTGGTTTCTTGTTCAAGGGGAGGCTCTGGATCTTGATTTGCATTTTCTCAAAAGACAGAGGTCTCACAGCCTGATCTTCAACCCATGTCTGAATGTCTACACAGCAATTTTTAGTCATGCAGCCCTAGACCTGCGAGCCTAAATGAGCTGACCTGGGCCAACCACGGCTTTGCTGCGGGTCTCTTATTCCAGTGTAGATGTACCCTAAGTATTTTGCAAGGGGCAAGAGTATCTGATTTCTCCTGGGAGATGCCTTTAAAAAAACAACATGTCTGAAACAAGGTGCAAGCAGCAGTTTCAAGAGGCAAAACAAAGTGAGTGTATATCAGTACTGGAGGCCACCACTTGTCCTTGCACATTATTTTATTGAAATTCCAGGCATCAATGCCCTGGGGAAAGCTACATATACTTCAGTGGAAACATTAGCTGCTATTTTGATCTCACTTTACTATCTGCTTTAAAGTCTTGAATGACAAAATTGTGAGTAGTAAATACAGTGGTGTGCTCCAGTGGTTCAGACTTGGTTTTTATTAATGTCTATTGTGCAATGTAATTGTTGTCCCTAAAGCACACAAACATGCCAGTGATATGATGAGATTTTGAATGAGTAAATTAACAGCATCTAAAGTTCTAGGGACCTGGGAATAATGTCTTTCCCATTCACCTATAGTAGATTCCGCTACACTCCTTTTATGCTAGCAGCACAGTTTCAGTCTTCCCTTTTTGATTAAGCTCAATGAAACTTCTGTACAACAAAATTACAAATGATGAAGCAAAGTGTGGAAGCTCTGTGCTCATTAGGGCTCTGCGGCTGCATAAGCTACTCCAGGAACCTCCACTAGCAACACAGACAACCCCAAAAACATCTGTACCCCGATTAAACACCTGCCCAACCCCCTCCCTTTCCAAATAGTCTGTCACCGCTTCCCACAGTTTTATGGTTAGGGAATGTCTTAAGTTGAGGGTCACATTTTCAAACTTAAGTGCCAATGCAACTTGTCTAAAACCACAGAGGGAATCAGTGTCAGTCTCTTGTTTAGTTCACTAGATGATATTGGCTCTTTTGCTGACTCGCCACTCATCTTTATGGTCGGAGGTCACAATACTGCTCAGTAGGGAAGCTGGCTTAGCCAGTCAGCCAGCTGGTAGCAAGATTGCCGCAACCATAATGCTAATAGCAGTAACCTGGTTGGCATTTCCTCTAGTGTTCTGAACTCACCTAGGTCTTCCTGAAAACTGATGGCATTATGGCTGGGGTCTGGAAGTCATTAGGAGCTGCTGGAATTTAGTATCTCTGACATATAAGGCAGCTTTTATTTAGGTCACTAACTTGATTCATCCAAAGTCTGAAAATTTTGGTAGGGTAGTCAGAGGGAAGAGAAAGTGTTATTTTATTTCTTATTATGAATGTAATTGTTAGCACTGAAATTAGCTCCTACTATCTTAACAAACAAGAGAATTATCATCTGGCTTCTCTAATACAATAAGAATGACATGCAGGAAAGGAGAGAGAGTGTATTTGGTTCACTGATGTGGTCCTGGTACACAAGCCTGTTTGGAAACAGCTGGTGAATGGAGGAAACATGTTGGCATACAGGTTACTGTTAATCCTACAACAGTATTCTTTGGGCAATGACTTCAGACCTACAAATTGCTCAAATTATAAAGCATAATTTATTCATTATATTATGAGTCATACTCTAATGAATATAGTTTGTATGCTCTTTGCATTGTTTTAGAGATGTTATGATATAGGTGTTTATATTGTCATATAAATGCAATTTTAAATAGTCATATAAAACCAAAAGTGTCTGTGTTCACATTCACCAAGTTTCATTTCCTCTCATTTTAGGAATTCTTGCTTAACATCAGGGAAAAAAGAAAAGGCCAGTAACTATTATACATCGGTACAACTCAAAAGCCCATAATGTAATCAGAAATTCTTAACCTTCCCTATCACCAACTTGATTTCAGTAGAAGTAGCATCAATTTTATGGTTGGTAATAGTGCATATGGTGGTGAAATGAGGGTAAAGGATTGTTACAATGAATAAGCCATAGTTATTATCATGTAGATATCAATATACACAGGTCTTGTACAGAATGCTGGGTTTAGTTTATAGCTGTGTCTACATGACCAATATCTGGAGTAGCTGCTGTAATAAGTATAAGATTTGCCAGAAACAGTATGGTTTTAGTGACATATTGCATGTAGATTTTTGTATTGCTGTGCAAATACTGTAAAGAATGTGTGTATTCTGCAATGAATATGTAAGTATTCTACTCGACTGTGGTATTATGTAGATTTGGCACCTCTCCTCCTTTTCCATACTTTATCCCTTGCCATACAATTATAAGTTTCTGTCTCATTTTGAAAGCTGATTCTCATGACTCACTGTTTTCCTTGTTTCCCTAACATGCCACTTGCCTTTCAAAGGATAAATTAACAACCACAGGTGTTCCCCTCCAGTGTCATCACGATCATGTCACCAACCAATTTTAATCATGTCAGTGGCTCTCAGTTGCACTGCACATTAAAGTTAACGCTTTCTGCCCTCATCTTTAAAGACCTACTCACACAGCCCCAGGCTCCCTCTCTGACCTAGGCTTCTTTCATAGTCTTCACATCCTCTCTGCTCTACTAATGACACTAGCCTCACAATCACCTTTGTCATTTTCCTTTTACATGCATTTCTATGCTGCTCCTATACTTGGAACTTCCTCCTCAAATATGTCCACCAAGCCACTTCCCTCCTTCCTAAAGACTCAACACTGTGAGTAGGGTTGGTTCATTCATTCAAGTCTTACATTCTCAAAGTCTTCCCCAAGTCACCATAATATGTTCTCTCTGCTAGTGTTACAGGAATCCTGGTCAAATATCTGACTGGAATTCAGCATCTATTTAGTAGGGATTGCCAGACCTCTTATGGATTTGAGATCGATTTCAGAAGAGGTGAGAGACTTGTGAAAAGCCAAGGCAAAAGGAGCTGGGATATTTCTCTACATTTGTATTGAAACAAAAAATAAAGTCATTGATTCACTTCATTTCAAGATACATTCTAAGATCCAGGCCTGCTTTGCCTATTTCCAAGCCCTATCCCTACACAGGATATTTTTATATTCTTGAAGGGACTCAGAAGGTCAAGAATACTTGAGTATAACCTTAACAGCAAGCATTGGCTACTCTTCCATTAAAAAAAATGATGTGAAATATCCACCCAGGAGCAACATGCTTTCATCAGCTCTATATCTTAGAAATAAATGAGTGATAGACAAGTCATCAGTTTGGCTGAGGTGCCTACCAAATTTATTTTAAAATAAATGCTCCAGGAAAAGATCCTTTTCCATGCCAATAGACTAGCCTTGCTTCTCACTAATAAACACTGTTAAATTGTCTAAAGCCTCTATTAAGCAGGTCCCAGGGCTTCTCTCAGTTTCAAGTCTCTCCTGAGCAGTTATTCTCTGAGTTTCTAAGCCTATTCATGCTCTGAAACAATTTTACCCACTCAATTTCATTGGAGTGGAGTTACTTCTGATGTTTAAGAATATAGAGAGGCAAATTAGGCACTGCATTGTCAAGGTTCAAAGTCTAACCAGGTTCTTGGCTTTAGGATCTAGCTGAATCTAATTCTCTCTAGAAAATAAGAAAAAGAGTTTTGTTGTGTCTCAACCTGTGACTTTCTATCCCTATTCATTAATTCCTCTGGCCTCTGACTTCAGGAGAACCTCATTCTCTCAAGATGAGCATGGAGAGAGGTTTCTGTTTATCTGAGTAAGCTTCAAAATAAATAATCTCTCTCTCTCTCTCTCTCTCTCTCTCTCTCTCTCTCTCTCTCTCTCTCTCTCTCTGGAGCTAATTGGAAATCCCAGGCAGCTTCCTTGAGCCTTACCCTTTAACCCCTTCCTTCCCTAATGTGTGTGTTCCACATGTCAGTATACCCATCATAAATAAGACGTGTGCAGCAGCCTGAGCACAGTCAGTCTGTCATGAGAAACATGTGGGCCTATATTCACAAAGGGGGCTTAGGCTCAGCACTGCTATGCCTTATGTTTAGGCACCCTGTTTCCTAGTGAAAGCCACAGGTCTGAATTAGGTGCCCAGACTCCTTATGCAATGCATGTGGTGAGTTAGGTGTCCAAGAATGGGATTCACAAAAGCCAGTAAATTGAGTGGGGGTGGGGGAAGTCACCTAAGCTAGGCAATAGGAAATGCTAAGTAGAGAGGTGTGGGCTAAAGCCCCACCCCAAAGGGATTTTAGGTGCATAAATCTGAGTCGGGAGGAGGATTACTATTTTGGCTTGGTATTCTCAGCCATGAACTCTCTCCTGGCATTAGATGCCTACGCTCTTCCTCCACAAAAAAGCCAACGGAGCATGAGCCTACCCCCAATAACCTTTAGTTCAGGGGTTAGCACACTCATGAAGACTGTAGGAGACCCAAGCTTCATTCTCCCGCAGCCTAATATTGAATGGAGATTTGAATCCACCTTGTCTAGTTCTTAAGAGACTGCTCTACCACTGGGCTATGGCACATTCTGGATTTAGCTTTTTGAATCGCTCTTGTTGAACATGTTCTACTTATACTTTTACTTTCGCTAAATCATCACTGGAACAGGAACTTGACCCTCCCACATCCCAGTTGAGTACTGTGACGACTGGATTTAAAGTCATCCCCCCACTTTCGTGAGACCAAAAGCATATTTAATTATTTATACAAAGTAGAACAGCTTCAAAAAGAAAAGCAGAAGACTCACCTCAGCATATCCTACAGCCACGTAGTTAGGCACTCACATGGACTATAAGGGGTCAGCTCTCTGCTCCATATCAGGCACATAGAGGAGCTAAACTGCAGTCCTCTATGCTGTGAATTAATGCTCAAGCAACCGGGATAAACTTTATAGGGGGTACAGCACCACCTCTTCCTTTACTGGTGTATTCTGGGGGGGGGAGAGGATGACTTCAGAGTAAATTGGGCCCCACAGATAAGACAGGCTGAGGAACAACCATTTTGAGGATCCTGCCAGGGCTTAGGGGTGAGCTAAGTGTCCACAGGTTAGCTCTGAGGTAGCTGTGTGCATGTCCCATATCAGAAATTTAGGCACTTACACCTAGGAAACATAGGCACGTACAGACTTAGGTAGCAGTTCAGCAAGGATTTGAGGATCTAAATGTTGGACATAAGCACCTACATCCCATTGTGGATCTAGTTCTGGGATTTTATTTGCAAATAAGTGCAATATGAACCTGTTGATGCATCAGCAACTGACTTACAGTGTAAATTCAAGCCTGCAGATGGATTCAAAACTGGATAGATTCAAAATCTTCTGTTGCTCAGTAGATTGTGGATGTTATTTACTTAGTAAAAAGATTAACCTCCACTTCTCAGTGATGCCAATGAATGTAAAACTCATATGCTCTTCACTTATTCAAAATTATTAACATTTCAAACTGAAACTCTGAAGACCTTCTTCTAGAAAAAGTGAAATGAACAGCTAAGTAAGGGTAGCCTAAAGAAAAAGCATAGAACCCAAACTGTGATGATATTTTGCTTTTGGTTTGGGTAAATGATCAGACAAAAGATATAATATAATGTAATATAATGTAATATATGTAATAGCTTCTGAAGAATGCAAACAAATGGGCTCATGCAGGGTTATGAATCCTCAAACAGATAATAAGGACAGGATGACTCATTAGAGTTTTTTTTAATTTTGGGGAGAGGAAGGGGTTGGAAAAAGAAACATGAATTGTTCTTTGCTTCCTATTCTGGATTTTAAATCTACAAAACACAAACAGCAAAACGGTGATCACCTGTCATAAATCACAATCTCAGGCATGCTATACCTGAAGTGCTGATTACTGACTAGGGAGCCCAACTTTCAAATGCAGATTTTCAGGAATTGGCTAAAATCTACAAGCTAAGTACCTAAGTACAAAAACAAAGCAACAAAACACTAAAAAAATAATCACACACCACACAAGATAGTAATGGAATGGCCAAGAGAGCTATTCAGACAGTGAAAAATCTCTTTTTTTAAAAACTTGACAATAATTACCCATCTCTAGCCCAGCTCAGTGCAACAGAGGGATTGGTTTCCCCAGCATGGGTACAAGGACTTTACTTACCACAAACATTCAGCTGTTTAAAGCTAAGAAAATTGCAAAACTTCAAATATACCCAGAAGATATGCAAAACAGACAAGGTTTATTATGCAGACATGAAAATGCACTGTCTAGAGCAGTGGCCTGGCAAACTGTCTCACTGAGAACAGACTATAGCAGCTGTAATCCTGAAGAGTCATTACCCCCACATCAAAAGCACAGTCATGTATTATGGAAATGGAAAGCCAGAAGTAGCTGAGAAATTACCCAGATTTACTTAAAAACCCTGAGAAAACCAAGATACCTCTTGAGACAGGAAGCAAATAGATTTGACTGAAAATGAGCTTGGCCACCCAGGAGAAATTCTGACATTTCACCATTTGTTTTTGTTCCAAATCAGGACAAAAAGTTGAAATTTAAAAAAATTGTCTGGAACAGAAATTCTGAACAACTTTGATTTGGAAATGTCAAAATGATTTGTTTTGATTTCCAAAACTGAAATGTTTCATTTTGGTTTATTGAACAGAGTCAGAATGTTTTGTTTTGACACACTTGAATACTACACTGCATTTTCCCCATAGTAGCAGATTGCCTTATGGAACTGTAGTTTGGGATGCTCTCATTGTCCCTTATGGGCCAGTTTCAGCGGCTGGACTACATTTCCCATAATTCACCCAGAGTCATCTGACTCTCACAATGCCCCACACAATGCAAAATCCACACTGCATTATAGTAGACGTAGTCCTCCAGAGACCTCGACCAAACTACAGCTCTTATAAAGCAATGCATTACAAGGGAATTTCACTTTAATATCCTTTTTGAACTGATCTGAAATGAAACATTTTGGGTCAATTAAAAAAAAGGAAATATTCTAATCTGGGTTGAGCTGACACAAATGTTATATTTCATGTCAACTTTTGCAACTAAATATTGAAAATTTTCTGCAAAGCTAAAATTTTATCATTTAAAGCTGCATTTTCCATTGGAAAATCATTGTGATGGAAAATTCCTGATCAGTTCTAGAGAAAAAGTTGAAAATTTAATTTCAGAGGCAAACAAAAGAAAAGATCAATATCAAGTCCAAGCAGCATCTGCCAGAAACCAATGGCACCTATGAAATAAGTCATGTTATCCAGATGCTGAAAAAAAAAAAGCAGCCCAATATATATAGACAGAATACAACTATAGTGTACTATTTAAGCAACTGGGAAAACATGACAAAATATATTGACCAGTTGTATTTCAAGTTATTTCAGCATTTACATGGTGTAAGGACTAATATCAAACTGATAATAGGGGAGTGACTATGCAAATGAAATAACATCATTTAATATGACTGTGTTAATTCTCTGGTAATCTTTTGAGCACACCTATTGTTTCAGAGGCCGAAGCAGTCAGATTGTGCATTTATTTAATACGTTTTTTTTCATACCTTCTCATCTGCCACACCTGATGCCTGGTTATTAACAAATATTACATAGAACTTCTTTCACTTGCCTGTTAGGCTCCAGTTTTCCAAATGATCCATAAAGTCCTTTGGTGACTCTGCAAAGAGAGAAAACAATACAACTGGGGCCTCTGAGTTAATGGGGAATGTAATTATATGGGAAAAGTAGAACACTTTGTGAAATTTATTAATGAAATTTATATAAAAGTTTTCCCCAGGTTCGTCAGATTTCATGATAGTGTCCTGGAATTTTGATGCAGTTTCCTTTAGTTTATTCAAATACAACTTTTTCAAAAGTACTAATAATGTTTGAGAGAATGATAGAAAGAAAAGAACTATTGAAAAAAGGGCTTTTTAAAAAAAATGTAATGGCAGAGCAGGTGTATGAGATGAAGGGCTTGACTTTGGTTGATCAATAGCATAGTTGGGAAGAGAATAATGTTCCTGATGACCCTAGAAGCAAAACTACCTATGATCATGATGAATAATTCATTTCACCGAGTCTAGAGGGGGATGGAGGGGTTGCCATGGAGAGTGTGCAGGGTGTATTGGCTGAAAGCACAGAGGGGCTCCCAGGAGGCTGGGATGATGAGTACATGGGGTGGTGCATTAGCAGCATCACTTCAATATCTTCAACTAAAGATAACAGCACAGAACTTTGTGGACAGAAACTTCACCTTTGGTCCACACACACAATGTTATAAAGATCAAGCCTTTAGTATCCTGACCAGCAGAAAGGAATAGTATTGGAAGAGCAGCAGAGAAGCAAACTAGTTTTTTTCTGGGCCTTCCATCTTCCTTTAGTGTCACTGAGCAAGGGCTGCTGAACTGACAAGGAAAATATTTATTGCTATTCCATACATGTCAGTGCCCTGCTGCCGCAGGTCTGTGTACTCATCAGTCAAACAGTGCTACCCACCATGTTTGATTTACTGTCGCTGAATCAAATCCGTTTGTGGGTTTCTATAGTATAAAACATTTTGGTAGAGATTAATGCTCTGATTTGCATGAAGCTCAAGGGAGTTATATCCTTATTTTCTTTGGTAGATTTATTTTAGAGTTAAAAAAAAATGCAACCTGACTCTGGCTCTGTCTGCAATGTGTTCGACTTTGGGGCCTTGCACTTTGTTACCTGATCTTTACATTAACTTTCGCCCTTGTCGTTCTGGGAAGCATTGCTCACATTTGGAACCCGGTGAAAGATGAGGTGATTAAACCTCAGAATCAGGGCACTGAGCAAAGACCTTTTCTCAGTGCAGAGACCTTTTTTCAGTGCGCCTGGCAAAGATGCAGGAAGCAGCGTGGTTCTAGTCGTGGCAACGGGTCTTTTCTCAGACACATTGCAGTGAACCTGCTAGAAAACAAAATTGAGGTTGCTCGCTGACATCTGTTTCAATTTATTCTCCATGAAGGATATCCAGCAGGAGGATAAATGTCTACAAAACTAGTCTCTTGTAAGAATGATAATGCACAGTACCGAGGTTGCTAACTTACTGTAATACTGGCTGAATCAAATGTAGCTCTAAATATATCAGTCTGTGTTAGCTGATATTTTCATTCTGTAAAGAGAAATCCTTCTTTTTACTTAAAAGTATGTAATCTGATCCTCTCTCTTTTAATATCCACAACCTGCTGCTGTTTGGAATGCTAGACAAACTCGTGTCTCATATCTGCTCAGTTCATGCAAGCATGTATTCAAAAGTGGAAAGCTATTGATTAAGCTCCCTCTTCCATAACCAATATTCTTGATATAGCTACTAAATATATTTAACTGATTTTCTTTCATTATGGAAGTCACTGTGGGATGCTGATTCTGCTCTGACTTATCCTAGTGTAAATCTGAACTAACACTCTGAACATCAGTGTAGTTATAGCAACATGAAAGTGTTGTGAGAGCCTATTTGGGCCTGTTTTCTTCACCTTTTTCAGAAATAAAAAACGTGGTTCAAATCCTCAGCTGGTGTAATCCTCTGAATTCAGTGGAGCTATACTAATTTGCACCAGCTAACAATCTGGCTTGCGAGTTTAATTCATCGTTGTATTACTCCTGCTCCACACCAGTCAGTGTAACTCCATTGACTTCAATGAGGCTGAAGTAGTCCAATGGTAAATGAAATATTGATTAAATGGACCAATGACTCTGTCATTAGTCTGCTCAGTGTACCCCTTAACTCCAACCCCTTTTCAGGCCTTGCATGTACTGGGAATTTACCCCCGCTCCAGCAATTAAAGGCTAACCACTGATGTAGCTTCACTAAAGTAAAATTTCCGCGTGTTCAGGAGATATGTGTTGATGGATCTTACTCCAGTTTCAATCACGGATTCCATCTTTTGCTGGAAAGAGGACAAACGTCTGAAAGAGATAAGGACTCAGAGTCTTGGTGTAAGGGAATTGTACAATAGTGCTATTACCAGTCAGAGCATTGTTTGGTTTTTTTTTTAATGTGGCCTTATAATGGTGTGAGGGGAAAATTGTCTTAAGCAAGGCCATTTTCTGTGTTTTTAACCCAAGCTTGTAGGGAACAGTATCATGTTATTCCCATGTAAGCTAGGCAGCTTCCACTTTTCTCCAATCATATGTGAAAATGTGCCCTGCCACCCTCTTTCTGAAAGTTGTTTGTACTTCTGTATAAATACCTTAAGCAACGGCCGCTAGGGGCCGGCCGCACCCAGTAGCTCTAAGTGTTAATAAACCTGTGATTCTTCGTCCTATTGTCCGGCTCCTTCAATGACCAGAGCAGAGAACGAACATTCTCATAACAATGGGAATTCTCACTATCAAGACAGGGAAAAAGGCTGCCCTTTCAGAACAAGAGCTGGGACCCCAAACCTGTAACTTTTGTCTTATTGCATCTTTACAGGAGATCGCGCTAAATGATCACAACAGTCTCTCTGGTCTTAGAATCTGCACATCTAAGATTCTTTCATATAACAATGAAACAAACACTTTCTTCACAGCTAAGCTGACCAAATACTCCATGTTTTAGCAGTTTTCTTCCAGTTAATATATTGCAGCTAGGTTTAGTGCTGGCGAGGAGCCAAAGGTTACCATTGAAAAGTAGGTATTGAGCAGCGTGATTAATGCAGGTACATTCACTTTACTGACATAGACTTTGCTTCATTTCCTCAGAGTTCAAAGAAGGCAAATTACTTAGAGCTTTAATACAAAAAGCTCTTAAAATAACTTGTTTAGTGAAGTGCTGTGAGCAGTGAGGTATTCATCATTTTCATGTTTTTATCAACAAGATTAATTAAGAAGCCTCTTAGATTACATGCGTGTTTGTAACCCAACCTGTCTTTAGGAAACAACATGACATATGTCAAGTTTATCTCCATCTGAGACAAATTTAACTGAAATGTGCCATCCACTTAATATGTTTAAATTGATTTCTCTGACCAAAAAAGAAAAAAAAAAACCAACAAAGATATGCATTTCAAATGCATGCACAGGAACTGATATTTTCAGCTAATTTATCACTTTCCCTTCCACAATCCAGTGGGTTATTTTTGGGGACTGTCTTGGAGGTAAGGTAAAAGCCTTCTCTGTGCCCTTGACCAATACACAAGTAATTGCTTCTTTGCCTCCCTTCACAGCTCACATGCATTTCCTGTGAAGATTCCAATGAGGATGTTTCCCAATATGTGGCTGTCATAGCTAATTCTAAGGCTGAGTCTATATCTGGAATTAGCCTGGGTATCAGCTACCGATATCCCTAGTGTACATGAGAATATAAAACATGTAGTGGTGGATCTTACCCCTGTTTAAAACAGGGGTAAGATCTGCTGGTATAAATTACAGCTTTCTTGACTACACTCCTGGCTCAAATTTAAAACAATTCCAAATACAGACAAGGCCTCAGTGTATAAAAAGCACAGATATATTGTAAAGATTAGAGGAGAGAGAATGAAATTAACATATGTAAATTATTAAATGTCTATTATGGATACCATGGAAAGGTTGTTCATGGTAGGTCTACACAAAACTGTATTTAAAGCAGGCAATAATCTAGATACTAAATTACCTTTGATAGTGATCCTGGTCACTTCTGAGCCAGCTTCATGACAGACTGCATCTCAAAATGAAGAATTTCTCCTCAAGCTTGAGACAAATCCTGTCTCCCAGGTTGAAACAGTGGAGAAGACATCACTTGCTTCTTGACCTCGCTCTCACAGAGTGCAAAGCAAAACCAGAGCTGTAATGGATTCTGGGAAATACGCTCACAGGAAAGTTTTTATTAGGCTATGTAAAATACTGAAAAAAAATGATAAACATTTCCGTTTGTGGGAAAGAAAGTTTTAATGAGCCAGGCCAGTCAGCAGCACCATTTGAAGAAAGCGAAGAAGAGAGATTTACTTGAATGAGACACAATATGAAATTGTCATAATCATTCAGCACATTCAGCTTTACTTGAGGTAAAACCGCTTATAAGAACCTCAGAGAACAATAGGTAATTGGTTCAGAGAAAGGCCAGAAAAGAGTAAAGAAAGGGAGGAAGTATAACTAGGCCCTGTGTTCCTATAGAGAGAGAAAAATAAGACTGTCAAGATTCCCTGAAAAAGAGAGTGAATATGAGAGAATGAACAAAAACTGTGGTAGGGGTGCAAAGAATGTGTCTGATTTGTCCTGGCTGGGACTCTTGTGTTGATCTTTCAAGTGTCATTTTCAGTGTGGAAGCTAGTCCTTTCCATATCAGCTCAGCCCTATATCCCAATACTGGGCTTCATATCCATAAGAACATAAGAACAGACATTCTGGGTGAGACCAGATAGTCCATCTTCTAACAATGCCAATGCCAGGTGCTTCAAAGGGAATGAACAGAACAGGCAATCATCAAGTGATCCATCCCCTGTCATCCACTCTGAGTTTTTTGCAATCAGATGCTAGGAATGCCTATGGCACGGGGTAGCATCTCTGAGCATCTTGGCTAATGTCCATTGAAGGACCTATCCTTCACGAATTTATCTAGCTCTTTTTTGAACACATTTATAATTTTGGCCTTCACAACATCCCCTGGCAAAGAGTTCCAAAGGTTGACTGTGTGTTATGTGAAGAAGTACTTCCTTATGTTTGTTTTAAAGTTGCGGCCTATTAATTTCATTGGGTGACCTTGTTCTTGTGTTATGTGAAAGAGTAAATAACACTTCTTTATTCACTTTCTCCACACCAGTCATGATTTTATAGACCTCTATCATATCCCCCCATAGTTGTCTCTTTTCTAAGATGAAAAGTTCCAGTCTTTTTAATCACTCCTCATACAGATACTGTTCCATACCCCTAATAATTTTTTTTGGCCTTTCTCTGTACCTTTTCCAATTCTAATATATCTCTTTTGAGATGGGGTGACCAGAACTGCATTCAGTATTCCAGGTGTGGGCGTACCATTGATTTATATAGTGCCTTTATGATATTTACTGTCTTATTATTTATCCCTTTCCTTATAGTTCCTAACATTCTATTAGCTTTTTTTGACTGCTGCTGCACGTTAAGTGGATGTTTTCAGAGAACTATCCACAATGACTCCAAGATCTCTTGCTTGAGTGGTGACAGCTAATTTAGACCCCATCATGATCCCCAATGCAGTACTGCCACCAGACAGTTTCAGTGTGGGACAAGGGATGATGGGTAGGTTCCACTGATGGCACACTTGCAGGGTGCCAAGCTTCCTCAAAATTACACACACATCTTCACTTCTGTTGGGGCCCCACTCATTAACCAAAAGGCACAGCACACAAATCTTCTGAGAAGATGATCCTTGTCCATAAAGGGCAGTGCTTGTCTAACAAAAGCTACAATTTGAATACATTGCCCACTGTGCATCACTCACAAAGAAGTTCCCAAGGAAGCAATAGTTCACAGTGGTGCAAACTCTAAAAGCAGACGTGATAAAGCTTTTGTAGTGCAATAACCTTTTAACTATTTCTAAACTGGCCTTTGGTGTTGTTGAATAGCTGATCTCAGGGGCAGTCCATTTTATGAGGGTCAGAGTCTTTGGGTATGTCTACACTGCTGTGGCTTTAGGGATCAATGCAATGGCATCGACTGAGTGGGTCTGTGTAGACCTGCTCAGTTGATTGGAGAGATCTCTCTGGCAACTCAATTAGTTCACCTCCCCAAAAGCAGTAAGGCTGCATCAACGGGAGGGTGAAAACACCATGGTACATCAACATAAGTACATTGATGGGAGATATGCAAGCTACACTATGTAGCTTGCGTATCTCCTTTTGACTGTTGCTGCCAGTGTAGATCAGCCCTTAGTTATCTTCCTGCCTCCGTATCTAAAAATTCTAGGACTCTGAACATGTTAAAACAGCAAATTTGGGTTGGAGATCTATTTTGGGAATTCCTTGACCAAGTGACCCCAAATTTGCACCACAAGGTCAACCCCATCCTTTTTTGTGGCATACCAGTTTTCAAGACACTCTGTCTACTCATATTGATTTTATAACAATTTGGACATTAAAATCAGTCACTTATAGGGGTGGGAGATTTATTTGAGGAAAGATTGAGTAAATGACACCAGTCTTGTACCACTAATTCTGTCCTTGGCCTTGATGGGGCATAGCAAGTTTCAAAGCATGCATGTGAATTTGAGAGCATTTTGAATTACCGGCTCTTATGCAAAACTCTGCTTTTGGGACCAGAGTTCCAAAAGGAACCTCTTCATGGGTCTAACTTCAAGCTGAATGCAGAGAGTAGGAATTGAATTTACAGTACATGGATTTTACTCAGGTTTAGTGCCTTGCAGTACCCAGTACCTCAAGTCCCACAAAACGCGTAAATCACTGTCTGTAAATGCATAGTCAAAGGCTCGAGCCAGTTTGTACAACTAATTTTAACTCCTAATAACTTTTTCAATATTGCTTTTAAAATATTGATGAGGTAATGGGTTCTGGAAACTAGTTGAGTTCAAACTCCATCAAGTAATATCAGTTTGGGCAGGTCAGTGCCACAGTTTGAACCCTAGGTGTGCACAAAAAAGTTGGGAAATTTTAACAAATCCATTTTGGGGGCTGGCTTGGGAACACTTTGAACAAATTTTCTTTGCTAACTCTAGCCTGGGCCTCAATGATGCAAGCCATTTTAAAAGGCAATATAGATCTGAGTGTGGAATTTAGAACACAGAAAAATATCACCTCTTAAACTATAAGCTACTATCAGTCTTTTCTATCATGAAACTAGTGCAAAATTTTCACTCATCATTTGTACTAGAGATGTACAAATTAATTCACAGAAGCTAAGATCTCCCTAAATCTTCAGTCAATATTCAAAACAGATTAACCAGAGCCATTCTTGAGGTCTGAAAATGTTTGGCTAACTTTTTTGTATTTATTTATTTATTTATTTATTTATTTATTTGAATTTAGCTGAACTCCTTGATTTCATTTTAAAAAATGAGATAAAAGATTGTGGGCCAGATTCTGAAACCTGGCTCATATAGAGTAGTATCTTACTCTGTGAGTAGCCCCATTTATTTCAATGGACCTGCTCAAGGGATAAAGGGACAGAAGTTGATACTGTGAGAGAGACTGTTCCAAAAAATGTCAGGGTTGGCCTGACTGGAGAAGTACAAACCTCACAAGAAAGCGAGATGCAGAGAGTTCAACCCTGATTTCTAGATCAAAAAGATTTACCTAAACCTGGATAAATATCCATTCCATACTGAAACGTCTCAATCCAAATCAAATCTTTTTTGTTGCTCCCATCACTATCTCCTACTGTCTTTAAATCTCTGAAATTTATATATAAAAATCCCTTTAACAAGAAATAGCTAAGGAAATGGGAAAAGAGGAATGTAAGATCCCTGTGTGGCATGCTTCTTCTTTACAACTGTTGAAACTCTTTGCTGAGGGCAGCACCACATGAATAATACTTCAAAGGTAGAGAATGCCATGGAGAAGTCCATGGAGTCTCCTGTCTTTAAAGCCTTTGAAGTATTTGGGAGGTGATTTCAACATACAGAAACTTGCAGCTGTGAAAATAGACTTTTGGGGCCTGATTATAATCTCTAGTGTGAATTCCACTGGAGCCAATTGAATTATTCTAGATTTCCGTCATTATACTTAAGATCAGAATCTGGATGTAAATTACTTACTGCAGACCACAAGTAGATTTAGTCTATGTTATAAAATAACCAATTTCTTTCTGGTGAGAGCAATGGCCACTGGGTCTTAATTCAAAATGCCAGTTTTAGCCCCCACTAGGCTTATTGGTATTTTAAATCCCTAGAGTGCTTTTTATTCATAATGAGTTAATTAAACTGAATATAAAAATTATATATTTGAAAATGTACATTTTCTTCTTACACCTTGCTGGAACTAAGCAGTTCCAACTTGTGCATCTGTTGTGCTAACACTGAGCAGTAAAAATGTTAAATGTCCACACAGGCATGAGCTAGGCTGTGGTTAAGGAACTCTGATACTGCTTAGAGTTTTATATATGAATATTGAGTGAATTTCTTTGGATCAGTGTGGAGAAAGAAGAGGGAGGCTATCGACAGTTTCACTTTCAGTTTTGTACAGAGCTGTCTATTGTTGATCCAGTGATCTTCTGGTAACACCCTTTAAATTGCGTGTTACTTCTGTTCACATAAGGACTGTTTGCTAAGAAGCTTTCCATATTTAACTGAAATAGGCAATAAACCAAAACCGGCATCCTTGTTATTGTCTTAGCTGGTTTCTTCTTCACTACATTCCAGAAAGGGGACATGCCCAGGACCACTATTTACCCACATTAAAATTTTTGCCAGACAGTCAGATTGGGTTCTCTCGTTTGCATTTCATGTTGGAAATAGTTATACATGCCCAGAAATTAAAATGTTATCCTCCTTAATGTAAGTTAAATATAAGTGTAAGTATATTTGTAAGAAAATATATAGGGTTTTTTAGTTTTAGTTAGTTTTAAAACACACAAAAGTAACCTGTCCTAGGCTCTATGGGGCAGATTTACAGTGGTATTTAGACACCTAAAGATGCAGACGGGCACCTAATGGGATTTTCAGAAGCACCTAAGCAGGCTCAAAGCAATGGGAGTAAGGCATTTAACACACTGAGGTTCTTTTAAAAATCCTTTTAGGTGCCTCTCTACATCTGTAGGCACATAAATACCTTTGAAAATCAGGACTTAGGTGGATTTGTCATAAATAAAAAACTGTGACTCATAAAGAGACTGTACTAGCAGCTGCTCTCCACTCCAAAGCAGAAAATAATTAACCAAAGATAAGATTCATGCCCACTAACTCCCCTCTGACCACAAACACCAACCAGCCCTTAACATGGCTCTTCATTCCCAAAAATCCAGGTAAGGAGATGGTGCAGGAAGAGTAAAGGTCAACAGATCTGGGCTATTTTGGCCTAAGGTTGTGGAAGTATGTTCCAAAGTTGAGGACTTTTGAGGGTATTCTACACCTCAATTAAAAACCCACAGCTGACACAGGCTCATGGGTCTCGGGTAGTAGGGCAGCGTAGACTTCTAGGATTGGGCTGGAGCCCAGGATCTAGGACTCTGAGAGGTGGAAGGGTCCCACAGCTCAGACTGCAGCCCCAGCCCAAGACCTGTGAGACTGGATCTACATAGCAGTTGAACAGCCACACCCCAAGACCCATGAGCCTGAGTAAGCTGACATAGGCCAGCCTTGGCTTGCTTATTGCAGTGAAGACATACCATGGGGAGAATAATCCAGCCTCTCTTGTATACTGAGGGAGCTCCAGCTCAAGAACTTTTGCTGACTGCAGCTATGTCAGTGTTACACAGAGGCTGAGGTGTATCCGTGTGGCTTTCTCTCTGTATAACTGGGAAGAAAGTGGTAAAAATTTGTTATACAATAAAGAAAAGGGAATCAATTCATGTTAGTCTTTTTTGCTGCTATTCTGGGGACAAGTCAGTCATCTTGCATGTAATAGTGAGCTGCATACAATAGGAAGGGCACTTCAGGAGAAATTCAGTTTAAAGGTAAATGATAAAATGGTGTTGCATTTCATGCATCTTTGTACCAGGAACTTGCTTGTGAATTTTAGGAGTATAGGAAAAAGAGAAATGTAGAGAAAAGATGGAGATGTGTGAAATATCGTGAGAACAAGGCATTCTATTTTGGCCAGTGTGTATGCTGCTGAGTAGAATGCTGAAATTTTGAGAGAGAGAAGAAAAAAATCCCCAAAAGGCAAGAAATGCTGAAGTATGAGGTAAACATTAAATAAATGGCCATGAAAGAAGTGCTAGAATTCAAGAATGATAAATTAACCTTTTGCATTTGAGGAGTGCAGAATGATGGAAATCTGAGCAAGAAAACACTACAAGAAAAGAAGTAAAGAACAGAGCCCTTTAGTCAGCCTTTCAGTTTTTTTATTAAGGTGACAACTAGCTGGAAATTAAATGATCAGTGCTTGTCTTCAGATACTGCCTTGTTGCGGCAAGTATGCTTGATTGAAAACTTGATATACAAGGCAGCAATCAGTAGTGCTAGTTGTTTAGCATGAGGGAAAAACGACAAAAATTATGATTTTGTCACATCAAGAAATGGAAAAGTCAAAAATTTTAATTGAAAAGGGAAAACCAAGGTACATAATATTTTCATTGATATTAAAGATTATTTTACATTAGAAAAATATTAAATAGCTTTCATCAGTGGTTTATGGGTATGTAAACACAGAAAAACTTAAAAATCATGCAGAATATATAGCATATACATTAAAAAAAATAAAATGCTGGTTTTGATAAGGCATACCATTCATTCTTATATTGTACAGTTTGAAACCATTAAAGTAACAGGTTACTTTCCCCTTTTCCATTATGCTGGACATATACTGTAGAGACGAACACTTTTAAAAGTTTATAATACCTCCATCAAGGGCTGGCAGAGATAACTAAACCATAACTTTTATAAAAAAATCTTGGGGCAAATATACCGCCTTAGTGATCATGAAAGATCTGGGTAAGTGCAGTCCAATCAGACATCTTAGGGTTTTATCTAACTCTGGGTTTAATACTGCCATCCATCACCGTAGTTTGGGCTTTCCAAAACTGATAGCAATAACAAAGGTTGTAATGAACTTCATGAAGTCTCTGGCACCTCTCTCTTTTTGGGGTAAAAGCTCTGCTTAAAGTAATTTTTTTGTTTTCTTTGATTTGTTTGCTTTAGTTGTCTTTTCTTTTTCGGAGCAAGTGTCTGGGGTGGTGGATGTGTCAATGTTGTTTACCATTCTTGCTATGGTGAAAAGACCTTTTCAAAGAGGAAGGTTTTTCAACATTTTCTAAAACACAATCAGAGTCCAAATTTGTCTAATCTCCTCTGGAAATTCACTCCATAGCCCTATAAGATTATTTTCACATTCTCATTCTTCCTTTCCTCTGGGCATCAACTTATTGTCACCCTCAGTTTCTTCTCTTCAGACTCCACTCTCAACTAGCACAAACAAACCCCTTCCTTTTCATGATCCCATAAAGCCTCATATCTTTATTAGCGATAGGTTTGAGGTATGATGGACTTGATCAGCTCTTTTATTAAGATCTTCCAGTTTTTTGCAGTCAAAGGACACCAAAAATCATCTATATACCTTTGAATGGAGAAGCCAGAATGCACATGATAGGAGACCATGCACTATGGTAATAGCATCAGGGAAGGGAAGGGATTTTAAGGGAGTTGTAAGAACGGGTGGTCACACAGGAAGATTGATGAGGGTTACACATACAGAGTTGTAGAGCGTGTTTGGGAGCTGGAGAGAGGGACCTGGTACTTTGGAAGACAAATAAGGGATTCTTCCCAAATCTAAGATGGGTCAGTTTGATTCAGGGACATTCTATTGCTCCAAAGAAGAGCAGGAATCTCAAATCTTTATCAGATAGTGATAAAGCGGATGAACATATTGGGACAGTGAGTCACAGTAGTGACTCAAGCTATGTTATTAAAAAACACTCCTGTTTCTTTCTATATATGGTAAGCAGAATCAAACTTGATAAAGAATTAGGGTTAAAATTGTACTGATACTATCTAGCAATGAAACTTTATTCCTTTTGTGCTTTGAACACCATCACATAGACACGACTCTATAGTAACTAATAGACTGCAAGAGCCTGAATGCGTGTAAGCACCTCTGAAAAGAAACTGAGCATCAAAAGTCATTGGTAACTTAGGGTGCACAGCCCCTCTCAAGAGCTCTTGGCTGCATTGCAGAGTTGGATCTATTGTACCCAAGCGGATGGCCACAAAAATTCTAGCAGGATGAAAAACCAGCAAATGGCAAATTGCAAATGTGTTATTCATGTCCTGGTGCTCATGCCACAAACAGGGTATGATCATATCAAAAGTGGTTGTTCTCTTTCACAGAGGAGTTCACTGGAATTCTGACCTTCCAAACTATTGGCCAAATATGCTGTGTGGTAAAGTCAAGCCAGAGGGCTACGGCAGGGTACTTCAGGGCTGATATGTAAGCCCTAGAATGATCAAAGCCCTCTTCCCTACAGGCAGGAGAGAGGTTACAGCTGGGCAATCAGGGGCACCTGGAAACAATTAAGAACCAACCCAGGTGTGCTTAAACCCACACTGGGCGATCAGGGGCACCTGGAACCAATTAAGAACCACACCAGGTGTACTTAAAGACAGGAAGGAGTAGAGGAAGGAGCTGTAGGAGAGGAAGGAGATGTTAGAGAGTGAGTTGGAGCCAGAAGTTTTCTACTGTTGGGGAAACAGAGCAGTATCCTGGTCCCCAGTCTACGGGAGGAACAGGTACCCCCACTGGGCCACCAGCCCAAACGGGCTAGCTGCCCTCCCCAGTGAGGTTGGGGAGACAGCCCTCAGGCCTATAATGAGGCCTGCACCTGCTTGCCAGTGGGTGAGCATCAGAAAAGGGGGGCTGGCGTACCACAGCTGTTTGTTTTCAAAATATACTCCATCTCATGTGATATAAACCACCACTCAGCCAGTAGCTGAATATCATTTCATGGGGCAGCAGCGGAGTCTAAATCATAAGACAGCAAAGAGGGCAATGGAGATGCCACTATTACTCCATGAAATCTGTGATAATGAGGAAGAAATGAAGGGTTGGTAGGACCCTCCACTCTGCTGCATTCACCAACATGATCAGGAGACTTTGCTCAGACAGCAGGCAGCCCTAGCTCCCAGTAATCAGCAGAACAAGCAAATAGATGGACAGTGGAGAGCACAGAAGATACACAGGTTCATTGAAGTGGGTGTTGTGAAGGACTGGAAGATGCCATAATATTGTATGAATAGTATAAGTTTTTGTGTTTGTTTGATTATTATTGTATCATGGCAACTTAAGGAGTAATGGAAATAGCAGTGGGCAGCATGTAGGCCAGGGAGGGAGCCTGTTTCAGATAACACTATTCACTGATACTTAAAAGGACAGTGCAGGTGTCAATTCCTTTGAAGTTTACTCCTGTGACTTGTCTTGCCTAGAGAGGTCTCAGCCTATAACCTCAGAGCAACTTCCAGTGGGAAAATTGAAACAAAGAATTTTGGAGTGGGTAAAAACCTGAGTCCCTGAGCTCTGGAGAGGATAGAGACTATTTATCCAGAGCCAAAAGTAGGAGTGTCTGGGTCATATTCATGCAGACTATTTTGTTTATTAAAAATATTTTTCTCTTGTTAAGCTTTGTTCTCACTGGTGAGATCAAACCATACTTTGTTTGGAAATGTCTGTGGTATTTCACCATATGCACACACTGAGCACAACTCTTGAAAAGGAAGTTTTGCAAGGCAGGCAAATTCAGTCAATCCTGCTGAGTTATCATGACTGTTGGTGCACTCCCAGGACTGGTCTAAAGAGTAGGAGAATCACAGGATTCTGTCCCAGAGAGTATATGCTCAGGACCTGTCACCTGGAAAGGTTGCACTCAAAGAGATTGAGAAGCATCAAAGGTTCAGGCAGCTTTTAACTGCAACAACTGCTACCAATCCAGAATATTCTGACCTAGTTTTGGGCATATAAATGAAAAAATAGTTGACAATCTACCAGTACCAGACAATACCAGAGAGTTCATGAGTGATGTCCAGCTCAATTTTTAGAATGATTAGATCTGGATAAATCTAAACTTTTGGATGCTTACCGGAAATGTGATACTGAACTTTGTGAGGTTTGCCCAGACATGTATTGTTCTCAACTAAGTGGGAGTTGAACACATCACCTGAGGGTATCATACAGTTTAAAGGAATTTCAATTAGAAAGGACTCAAGCTAACAAAATTGATATACCATAATCTGGAAAGTTACTGCTTCTGGTATAATTGTTTCCAAGAATCTTAGAGGTGATCCTTGAATATCTACTTACTGCTGCCTACTGTAGAGGTGCCCTAGAGTTTTCCATTGCTCTTCTGTTTG
This sequence comes from Mesoclemmys tuberculata, assembly GCA_007922155.1. Classification (NCBI taxonomy): domain Eukaryota; kingdom Metazoa; phylum Chordata; order Testudines; family Chelidae; genus Mesoclemmys; species Mesoclemmys tuberculata. The sequence goes on along the minus strand of ML675610.1, from coordinate 50,321,209 downwards.
ATATTAAAATGATGAAATTGCAAATCAATCTGTTTTATTCTTTTGGTTGTAGTGTTTAGGCCTCTTTTCCATGGTAGATAATCTCCTGAAAAGAATCATTTGTGCTTCTTGCTGTGATTAAAAAGACAGACTTTCTCTTCCAAAATCATTGCAGCTTTAAGTGCCTTCAAAAATCCAGTTCGTCTGCAGACAACACACTCAGACACAACAAAGATCTGATAGCACAACCCTTTCACACACAGATGCCTGTCTATCACTAACATAGTGGAGCACAACTGACTTGAATATAAATGTCACACATACAGGGGCTTATAGGATCAGAACCAAAAAGACAAAGACTTACCATGTGGAGTATTCTTAGCACTATGAGAATTTTAACCCAAAACCTCGTACATTGCACCAGTACAGATGAAAATAGAAGCAGGTTTATTCTGATTTACTTTGCATTTAACCCTCCCCTGATATTATTAGTATATTAAATTTAACATGCTATTTAACCTCACAGCAGTTACTTTTTAATTACTTCTAATTAGACTGAATGTTAGCCAGTGTTCGGCGTCTTGTGGGTTATTTCCGTTAGGATGAGAAATTGCTGATGGATGTCAGGTATTTCTTTGACGCCATTCTTTTATTTACAAAGAATGTACTAAGTCCTGTTTCCTTGAACACAGTAGGAATCCAACAACAGGAAACAGAGCCTTTGCTCACATCTCCAAGCCGCTTTCCACCCAATACTTTTCTCAAAAGCTCACTCTTTTGGCTTTTTCTTTGGGTCAAACTACAAATGCATCTCTAGGGCTTTCTTGTTGTTTTCTTGTGCTTCTGTGGTATTTCTGCTGCTTCTCTCTCACACACAAAGAGATAGCTCCCTCCAACCAAGCCCCCTAAATTTCCATTCAACCCCAGTGAAATACTTCCATCCATATAGCTCAAATTTCTGATAGGCCTTGTGACTTGTAACTCCTATTATTTCAGCTATTTTAGTCCATAAAGGAACTTAATTGCTTTTACATTTATGCTGAATGAAGGGCGACTGTTATGCCTACCAACCTTAATAAAGTTCTACCTAACTCAGAGCATAAGAATGGCTTCAGAAGAAGAAAAATAAAAATGCTAGACTTGATTCAATTTGTTGCCCAAATCCTGTTGCATTAAGTTGTATAGTCATTTACCAAGCACTGTTATCAGGACTATATGCCCTTGTAAATACTCCATATTAGTCAGCAGATGGCATTCATTCTACATTAACTATTCCATCACGTTATCACAAGTACTTTAAAACACAAAGCATATGTTTTTCTCAAAGAGACACATTATTTCCTCATTTGCAGTTCAGTGTTAATTTGTGAACTATTTAGTGATAATCAAAGAAGGTGATATTTCATTCCCATTTAGTTTGTGTAACAGATTTAACCCAGTATGGAATAGTGTAAAATACCGCTAAAGCCTTCTTGAGCAGACTGACTTCTGCGGTGTCGAAGCTTATGGAAGGTCCTGATCTGTCTTTTGGCCGCTGTGTTGCAAAAACATTTTGGATGAGGTTCTTGAGTACCTTTAGCAAAGCGCTAAAGGGGGTGACATCTCTTTCTCCTCTAGTCATGACCTGAGAATGGCCAAAAGTTCACATAATATGGCTTTAGAATCTATTTCTGAATTTTCCAAGTTAATCTAAAGCCAAGATGGGATAATGATGGCATATCTCCTCCTCATCAAGTACTGCTAATCTGCACAGTGCCCTTTCAGAATCCCTGGATGGGAATCTATCCGTTAGCACACAAACCTGATGCACATACTGTTCTCTGGCGTGCTTCACACCTATGCTGAAACCCATCTGTCAGGATGGCAGCATGCCTGCTCATAAGGTGGCATGCCTGCTCGACAGAGTAGCAGTGCCAGCTAAAAAATGCTTTTCAAACTAGAGTGCAGAATGCAGAAGTGTCATTTTTATCCACAAGGGGACAACCCTAGTGGAAAGCAATGATAAAATTAAGGAAATATGCTTCAATCCAAGTGTTCACAGATACTGATATTTTAAGAGGGCTGTAATAAGAAATTTTCATCACTGCAAAACCAGCAAAAAATGATATTTTTAATGATTTAATGAATGAACCATTCTGTGGGTTTAATTTAAACTTGTTTTTTCAATGTTGTCCATTAAAACGAAAGGTAATTTTGCAGGTAATAAATTGATATTCCTGACAAAATTTGACAAGTATTTAAAAATATATTTTAATTTTTCTCTATGAAAATTTGATTCTTGAACTCTCACAGAAATCTTGGGTTTTCTGTATAAATGTTTGTGGAGCTAAATCTCCACAGCTGTAAGTATTGGCCAAGGTTCTCTGCTTGTTTCAATGAGCTAAACTCCACTGATGCCACTAGAACTGCATCCATCTACAGCAGCAGAAAATTTAAGCCAATAGCTTTTTTTTGTTTCTCTTTTTCCAACTAGTTTCTGGGATGATCATTCCACACCTTGAGAAGAAATAAGTGCACATGGTTAACAAGGGACAACTCCCAATTTTTTTTTTAACGTCTTCCAGATGGAAGTTTAAGGTTCAAGTGGTGAAGTCACAAAGTGCTATAATCCACTATTTTGGTAGTGGCTCAGTATAACGAGGAAACAAAGAAATGTCATAAAAACTGCAATACACTATTAAACGTGCCTGTAACCTATATCCATGGGGAAGTCATTACAACATCTAGGTGCCTAATAAAATGGGTTCTGGAATGATATCCATATTTTTCATGGGAACCAGCTGGCCACATATTTTGAGAAGGAAGCTGAAAAACTTTGCGTGACACATGGAAAGGGGACATTCTTCTTTACCTTAATCATTCATTATTTTAAATACAGAAAGGCTATGGTGTCATATAAAAGAGCTCACTCATGACCTTCTTCATCCATCTTGCTAATCCATCTCACGAGAAGCCCACTACAGAGCACCGTGCCAACCAGCATGTCACCAAAAAGCTTTTTTGCTGATGAAAATAAAATTCAAACATCTGAGCCGAAGTGTCACCAGATCACTTCTATATTTTTATTATCATCATCATCATCTATAGGACTCACTCTTAGAAACTTAATAGTTGCCTTAGGCAATGTCCTAACTAGTAACTAACAGCCTTACCTTAGTATTTGCAATGTTGCGAACGTATGCACATAATAGGGAAATATAGAGAATACTGCAAATACTGTGGTAAATAAATTCATAGGTATGTGCCTCAAGCTGGAATTCTCAATAGCATCCCAATTACTTCAGTGGGACTTGTGCTCCTAAGATGCTTAGGTCCAGATCCTCTAAGATATTTAAGTGCCTAACTCCAATGGATTTCAATGCCTTTGATCTGGCTCTTATGCATTTTTAAATATCCCACCCTTTTGCACCCAACTTTAGGCCCCTTTCTGTGCAAATTTTGGCCATATCTATTTATCTAATGCAAAATGAGCTCATTTTTAACGGTGGTCATTGTATAAAGTGCCCCAGTGTTCGAACATATCCAAGGCTTATTCCCTGGTAAGGATACATGAAGCTTTTCACCTCTAGGTCACTGATTCACAGCTAGTTTTAGAACTATTCAGTGAGCCATGAGAACTCCGTCAATGCTGTCCAAGAACAGTTGATGTACAGCATATCATGGACAGCACGTACAGACAGTGGTGTGCACTGCAAGCAATAGCAAAATACTCACTCAGAATGAGGGGGAAGTGGGGAGGGAACTGCATCTTAGGATGGGTGTCTCTGCCTCAGACTGACTCTCAGGAATACTCTCAGGGTATTGTATATACCACCTCTTGATCAGCGCTGTTGTCTGATACTCCAGCCCATTCCTTACTTTATTGTCATTTTGGATTTGAACTGATTATCCATGTAAACCAATTCCTCCCACATAAGGCATAAGGTGAAATGTGTTTTCATGTTCAGTAATTACCGGGGATGGGTAAAGGTGCATGTAAAGCCAGAAGCATCAACAATTGGCAATTAAGGAAGGAAAGAGATTTTTGTCTCCTGAATCATTTTAGGCTCCACAGGTTCCAAGAACATAAGTTATGACAGAAAGAGAAAAAGGCCATCTGGTCCAATTTGTCTGCCTATTTATGCTGTTCTGAATCCCAACTCACTGCTTATCAACCAGACTCTTCAATCTCTTCTTTCCTCAGAAAAAAAAAAAGCCACATTACCTAAAGATTCATATATACCTTTTCTCTGACTATTTTCCTAGGCACTTTTGAAAATGTTATTCTTAATTCCTATATTCATCATTTTATATATGAAATTGTTCTGCTTGCATTTTCTTTTTGTTCTGAATTTTTGGGTGTGCATTTCATGGATTTTAAACCTATTATTGATGTGAACTATTTATCTTAATGAACATTATCTCATAACTCTGTCTTGCTATTTTGAAAACTTCTGTTGTATGATCTGCCAGTCCCCTCTTCTCCAATGAAAATAATCTCATGACCCTTTTCTTTATAGTACATTTTATTTGGTTAGATCCTTTTTGCTCTGCTCTGCCCTTTCTAAGGCAATAATATCCACCTCATGTTATATTATGGTCACAGACACTGTAGACCATACTTTGGAAAGCTATATCTGAAAATGAATTTCGGCTGAACAAACAGTACACTTGGTTAATAAATATATATCTATGTGCCTACAAGGAAGTAACTCTACATCAAACACAGGGAAACTATTATTATTATGAAGAGTTATAAGGTGCATATCGTCACATTGTCTTAACACACATTACACTAGTTAAAAAGAACCAAACAGCAACACACGAAAGGGTATGCTGGGGGGAGTCCTAATAATTTGTGACCTCTGTAGTAGCCAGATTCCTTGGTGGCACTAGAATACTGGACGGCATCCTTTTAAATATTATGGCGACGCAGCATCTGCTGTTGTGGCATCATATCTTTTGCCCTGACCATTGCCAGGATGGGGCCCAAAGATCATTCATATTTCTGGTGGAACTGAATTTCAGACGTGAGGGTCTGTTAATGCCAATGCCTGGCCTTCATCTACCTCTACTTTCACTGTAGAGTATCTATCCAAAGTGCTCTCTCTGAATCTAATCAATGTATACAAGGGAGATGGCTGGAACCCAGATAATTTAGGGCCATGTAGATCACGAGTAGCACTTTGGATTTCACGCAGAAGTGAATTAGCAGGCATTGGAAGGTATGGAGCATAGATGTGATGTGCCTTTTTCTGGTCTACTTTACTTACAAGGCATACAAATGCATGCTGTACCAGCTGGAGCTTTTGCATAGTCTTCAAGGTTAGCCCCAGTTGCGGAGTGGTGCAATTGCTCTGAGCTGATAAAGTGATGTGTTATCGTGGTGAGGTTCGCATGTGAAAAAAGTGGTCATTTCCTGGTCACGGTTGGTATTTGGACCTCAAGGAGCAGTAAGGTAGAATCCAGTAAACTGTTGAGACTTTGATGACAGGTGGGCAGATACCTTCAACTGAAGATGGGGATGTTGTTTTGACCATTTCCTCAGTTGCCCAGCTTCACAGTCAGTTTATCTAGATTGAGCCTAAGGCAGTTGGCTTTCATCCAGGATCTTTCTTTGCCAGATGTTAGGAGAGCAAGGAAACAATTCTACCAGGGCCTAAAAGAGTCATTGATATGTTAATGGCATTGCAGCCCATACCTCCTCATCAGCCGTCCAAGTGGTTTCACGTCAGTACTTAACAAGAGTGATTACAAGACCGCTGCTAGCCCTCAGGGAGAAACACCATTTATCAAGCAGAGCCCTTGTGACCTTCCTTCTCACTGACACCAAACAATGCTCTGTGTGAAGCCATTTTTAGTCAATTCCATCCACCCTTCCCTCTGGGTTCCATAATCAAATAACAACGTTGAAGGCTGATGGCAGGTCTAGTAATATCAATCAAGAACATCTGTCCTCTGTCCATTGACCTGAGGAGATATATAAACATTGAGAAGATCAATGATGTTTCTGTGCCAGAGAATGTCAGGTATCGTTGCAGCTGGCCAGCCACCACTTCTCAATATCCAACCACAGAAAAGGAAGATTAAGTACTAGGAATTACTTGGGGTGATTGTTGCTATCCAGCCTCGCTCTCTCCCTGATGAGCGAAGGCTAGACAATGACATTATTTAAGAGTTGCCAGAAGTTGCACTGTCAGGGGAGACATCCACAATTTCTGTCAATACAGGGTTCAAGCAATTTCTAATAGTTTTAGCCAGCTAAGAATAGCAAGGTCCATCTCACAGATGTTTAAGCAAAGTTTATTCAAAACACTCAGTAAAAGAAGACCCTCAAAGAGTTGACCCCAAATGAAATTTAGTCAGTGGGAATAAATTGGCTGTTCCCTCAAGTATTGGTATTGCTTCTGTGGTTGGAATGAAACTGTTGTGCATCCACTAAATTTTCTCTTTAAAGTCCAATAGAAATAGAAGTCATTCAACTGAGAGATTCAGGACAGAAAAAGATCATATTTGGTTTGTTTGTCTGGAAATAACTCCTTGGCATGTGAAATTTCTCTTTCTAAATGCAAAATAATTGTAGTTTAATAGTGAAGAAAACATGATTTACACATTGTTGTAGATTATTAGAATTATTACAGTGACCACTCTGAACATTTCTCTGAGAGAAACGACAAACAGCATCAAGCTATGACTTGAATAATTTGCTTTAATACCATGACAATCAATTAGCAAGTAATTGTAACCTGATATTTGGAGAGATTTCTGTAAAATGTGCTATGATAATAATCTAAGTTTTATTAATGCCTTTGACCTGCTATGAAGGAAAAATGCTCTTGATGGCAGCAGCATTCTAATCCTATGCATATAATGCACGACAATGCTTCAATTAGGGTTTCATGCCACATGTAAAAATGCTCCTGTGAGAAAAGTCTCTGCTGTGAGAGATTACAGACTGCAGCCCTGCTTCTGGCGGTGGGGAGACCTAAAAATGATGGTAACTCAGATATATAAAGTGGTGTCAGAATTGTGTTCTTTTAGTGATGATGAAAAGGCTGTTGTTCAAGCTGCTTCTTCTTTTGGTGTACTCATTTCAAGCACTCTCACATATGTGAAATTCTTCTAAACAAACTTAATGGTAGTAGCAAAGTAGCAAAGATTAGCTCATTAGGAAAGATTTTCTCTTGCCTTTGCCTAAGCGGGCAAAGTAGGAGATTGTTTGAACAAACATCTGGTCAAAAATGTTTTTAATTTTTTCTTAATATATATTTTCAATTTTTCTGCTGCAGAATATGGTTTGGGTTTTTTTAATACTATTTTTCCCTTTTAAATGATATTTCATTGATATGAATGATCCTAGTAAAGTCTGAAAATGAGAATAGAATCCCCATAAAGAAAAGTAAGTATATATTATTAATGTATTGAGAAAGTTTCCTCACACTGTAAATGGGCATATTGGTAATACATACATTAACATATATTGGAGCCATTTTAGGATGCCTGCACTGGAATGAAAGACCTGCGGCATGGCTGCGGTTGGCCCAATTCAGCTTACTCGGGATGGCAGGGCTTGGACTGTGGGTTTAAAAATTACCGTTTAGACATTTGGATTTGGGCTGGAGCCTGGGTTCTGGGACTCTCCCCCATGATGGGGCCCCAGAGCTTGGGCTCTAAGCCAAGCCTGAAGGTTTACAGAGCAATTTGACAGCCCCAACACCCTAAGACAGCTGACCCCGGCTAGCTGTAGGTGCTCAATTGCTGTGTAGATGTACTCTTTAAGGCTATCCCCAGAAGTAAGTCAGACTTCCATTTATATAGTAGGAAAAATGAAAGGCTTAATGGGCAAAGGATCTTAGCAATATTTTTAAGTCATTTGTTTATCTGTGGTACCTATATGGCTCCCATTATTGTAGTATTTTAGCATCTCACAATCTTTAATTTATTTGCCTTCAAAACATTTCTGTAAGATCAATAGTACCAGTATCCCAATTTACAAACGGCGGGTCAAAGGGACTAAGTGACTTAATCAAGGTCATACAAGAAATGTGGCAAAGAAAGGAACTGAACCCACACTGTCTCAATGGCCTAAATTAGCATCTTAACCACTAGACCAAACTTTCTCCCTCCTGAATGTTTTAATTATTTTAGGTAAGTGCTTGTCTCTTTACTCAGGACGGGCTGGTTTTTACATCACTAGGCTTCATGTTCTGTACCCTTTAATGAGCCCTTACATTCTTGGCTAAAAACAAGATAATTTCATTTTGTAGAGGGATGGGAAGAGAATATATGGTAACTTACATACGCAAGACCTTGATTTTCCAGGTGCAATAATTAGATTTTTTTTTAACTGTGTCCAGTGTATATGACTTTCTGACTCATAACCTTCATGAAAAAGGATTCTGGTGAGACCACTCCTAGAATACTGCATTCAGGTCTGTTCCCTTCTATATATCAGGAAGATACTGAGATACTGGAATGATTTAGAGGAAGAGCAGTTTAAAGGAATAATTATGACCCATGTTATGTGGTCTATAGATATAGTCAACCACTTCGCAGGGGCAGAACAGACTTCATGGGGCTACTATTCCATCTCCCATGAAGGTGGGTGGGGAATGGGAAAACCTCGACTCCCCACCAGGTATTGACTATTGCAGCACAGCCTATAGAGGAGAAGATGGAAGACGAGAGGTAATCTGCCTCTGAAACACAGTATGGTGCCTGGTCTGCTTCTGGAACAGCAGCTATGTGCTTTCCCTTATTCAGGTCTTGTGATAAAATCACAACCTAGCCAGTAGGTTGAAGAGAGATAATTAGGCATAGCTATTGCTATGTGTCAGTCTGCAAAAGGAAAGAGTAAAGGGGGACAAACATAAATACTGCAAAGTATTTTCCATAAGCAGGTTTTCAGATTTTTACCTGCAGTTTAGTGTGGTTTACAACACTCATAGACTCATAAGCTTATATACTCTAAGGTTGGAAGAGACTGTTTGCTTTTGTGAATAAAATTCTCATGCTAGAGAATGAGATTCCAGAAGGGATAGTTGCAGCATCAACACAATTGAACAGAATACAGAAGAATATTGATGGAAACCAAATTTTGAATTCATATTATACAGCGGAGTGTAAGAGCCACAAGTGGTAAAGCTTGGAGTGAGAAGAGTAATTTAAGGCATAGGAATGTCTTAGTGTCAGATAAATCTTATGGATAGTAAGATACATTAGACTTGCAGTGGAACAATCTGCCAAGGGAAGTGGTGGGATATGTAAAATGAGACTGGCTAATGCACTAAAAATAGATTTTATAGGAAACAATCCTGCACAGCCTGAAAGATGGTCTAGGTGACCTATAGGAAGAGGTCTTATATATCTCTAGCTCCTGTTATTTTACTGTAGCTGGAGTTCCAGTGACAGCTATTGTTAGTGAAAACCCAGTGTTTCCATTCTTTGACTCTGTTTTCAGTTCCTCCTAACTTTCCCTAGCGTTCATTTTCTGTGGGGAAGAGGGATGAAGTTTCCTAGCCTCAGTCTTTTCTTGGATGTAATTTTTTAAAATATTTGAGTTAATCCAAGCAAGCTATTTGCGAGACTAAGGAGAATTGAAAAGAAACCCAGTACTTTCATATTCCAAAATAAACATTGTTGCATTTTTTTTTAACAGGTGTAGCAATGAGATAGGCTGGGGTGCAATGTTGGAATGTGGTAGGGAAATAGCTCTGAGAGAGAAGAGATGCCTTGTTAAAGATTGTTTTGATTTGAGATATTTATCAGGATTTCAAAATCATGGTTTCTGATGCACTGTTGGTTTGGTTTTTGTTTGTTTGCTTGCCTTTGTTATTGTTGCTCTGAATGACAGTACCTACTCTAGAAGTAGATTTCAGTGGATTGGAGTACGTGGATTTGTGCATTAAAGTACGAGTCAGTGTGAGGAAGGCTGGAAAAATCTGACCTTTAAACAGGAACCTTCTGAAGAAGGCAAGGACTCCACGCTTCCTCCAGTTCAGTGTTGTGGCTTAATGACACAGTTCAGCCCCGTATATTACAGAACACTATGGACAAGACACTGTGCTTTCTGTGTTGATCTGATCCTGAAAAATCATTTGTGATTAAATTTATGCACTCTAAGTAGCCCTGTCAAAGTCAATGGGACTGCTTTTAGAACATGACAGCGTTAAATGTGAATATGGGTATCAGTAAGGGCCCAGTAAAATTCTTCTGCATGAAAGGAACTATATAAAAGCAGTATATGTGTTATTATTTATTAATAAGATAAATGTTCTTCAGAAAGCATGGAGATGCTTAGTAAGTTGCAATCTTAGATTCTGTTATTGATTCATAACAGCCATCCTTCTCCTGACCTCATTCATACCTCTGAAATGTTTTACAACTCAGAATGGGAACTGCTGAGCTAAACCACTCAGTATTTCTACCATTATGTCTTTCTGCACTCATGTAGGGCCAGACTGCAAACTCCATATTTACACTGGTGGGCAGTTACTCTCACAAGTAGTCCCATTAACTTCAGTCTGTGTATAACATTAATTTCGACGCTGCTTAGTCAAATGTAACAACTTTCTAAAAAGTGAATACGCTCACTTCTCCAGGAGCCAAAGTGTTGCTGCTGCATGTTTCTTGAGATTCCATTCTCTGTTGCTTTGATGATCTGCACGGATTGACTAGGTTACTTACATAAGCATTCCATTTTGATGTCGTAGGGGAATCTGCTTATAGCTGTTGTTTCAATTTACTGCATCACCTGCACTGAGAGTTCAACATATATATGTGAGCCTAATAATGGACAATACTGTCTGTGGCATTGATTTTCACAGCAATTCAGAGTCTGACCAGGCTACATGCATGATACCCATAGTTAAGGAGAGGTGAGTAGTCAGGGGTCCCCGTTCTTCTGAAGGGAGTAACTTACACAGCATTTGCCACCATCCCTTGTTGTGTGGGCAAACTTCAGTCCCTATTCCAGTCCTGCTCCATATATATCAGGCTTTCCATGGTACAAACAACATGTTGGTGACATGTCTTGGAGGGAATGGATAGCTATTTGCCTTATGCCTGATTGAGTAATCCAGGTTAGGCTTCCTCATAACTGCCTTTTGTTGCTCCACAGAGAACAGAATTTTATTTTCCTTTTCTCCAAGGATGGAGAGTAGTAAATTCCCTCAGAATGGTCTAAGACCCAAAATATGCTAAAGTTAACAAAGTTCATCAGAAAATGAAGAGAACACTGTAAGGAAAAAAAAAAACCCTATGTATATGTAAGGCTCAGTGCTGCTGCTTAGTGTCCAAGTCACTGAAGTTGTGTACATCATTGCAAATGATACTCACATTGTTAGAGTTCAATGTCTGTCAGTTTCCCTAGCCTGTTAATATCTTATGGCTCTCTCTGACATGCCACATCACAGATCAATCTCCACCGTCAAGGACCTCCTTCTTTCTCTGGAATGTCTCATTTATACCCTCAGCATTTCTGGTATAGCCAGGTGTGAACTATTATTAGCTTACTAGCCTTGTTGCTATCCATGGCATAGGTTTTCTGACAATTATATTTGCACAGTTGACCTATTCTGGGAAGTGACGCAATCGCTGTCCCTTTCTTGGAGCAAGATGCCTTTTATACTATCTTTCAGGGAATATGGTCTTAGCTTTGCTGGTATCCAGATGTCATTTTTATCTCTTGTCCCTTAGCTAATTTTATTTCAAGAGTTCCTTTTATGCAGCCATGTACAATTATCTGCCTTCTCCCCTCCCCCACAATAATTTTGTTTCCTGATGAAAGAGGATTAATGATTAATATGTAGCTTGCTCTTTGTGTCCCAGACTGCTGTGTGACTTATTCACACTAGGTTAACATTCTCTTCTCGCCTGCCCAGGGTGTCTTTGCATAATCTAATTTAATTGTTAGTTTCATTGGAATATGTTCCCACAGATTCTTATATCATCTCACTATTTACTGATATCAGATCTCACTCCTTGATTAAGACTATCCAAACTGTCACCGAAAAACAAGGGGCAATGCAATAATATATTGCATTGCAAGCCAGATGTTTGATTACAGAAATCTGCCTAGTCAGCTGAATCCCCTGACATCTAGCAGTTTCAAGCTATGCTGCTGACAAAGACCTTGAATATTCTTGTTCTATATTTATCTCAGATCAGTGGCCCTTATGAAGTTCTTTGGCCTTCGAATAGATTGTGTGGCTGAGTATGTAGGGCTTGATTATGCCTCGGAGTGAAAGATTGAGAGGGAGGGAGCAAGTGAACTCTCCATTCCCCCTCACAGTTACAGAGGGACCACTATCATGGATGTGCATGTGCTCCTGTGTGAGAAAGCAGTTGCTGTGTTGCTCAGATGAAGAAAGAGGTTCAGCAGAGCTGGTCTTGTGTAATGGAGAATTCAGGCTATACCATTGCGCTGGATTGCTCAGTGAGTCTGCTCTTTTAGGGGTCTTGGAGACAATGGGTGAAATCCTGTTCAAGTCAATGGGAGTTTTCACCCATTGTGTCTGCCTCAGGCACGACACCTCTAGAGCTCCTGTTGGGATCAGCCCTGCCACACCAGCCCTTCCATAATCTACAACTGTGACTTTAACCAAAAATTACATATAAAATCCTAATGTTCTGGAGAATAGGAATATATCTTACTCCGTATCTTGCTGCCTCCTCTACAATAGTTCAAAGACCCTTCCTTTCCATCCTGATGGCTAATGCACTACTCTTCTTTCTCTTTGATTACTACAGCCAGGATAACCTAGGCATGGCCCAATATTTAAATAAGTACTTTGCCTCGGTCTTTAATAAGACTAGTGAGGAGTTTAGGGATGATGGAGGGATGACGAACGGGAATCTGGATGTGGTGGTGGATATTACCGTATCTGAGGTAGAGGCCAAACTTGAACAGCTTGATGGGACAAAATCGGAGGGACCGGACAATCTCCACCCGAGGATATTAAAGGAGCTGGCGCGTGAAATTGCGAGCCCGTTAGCAAGAATTTTTAAGCAATCGGTAAACTCGGGGGTTGTGCCGTACGACTGGAGAATTGCTAACGTAGTTCCTATTTTTAAGAAAGGGAATAAAAGTGATCCAGGTAATTATAGGCCTGTTAGCTTGACGTCTGTCGTGTGTAAGGTCTTGGAAAAAATTTTAAGGGAGAAAGTAGTTAAGGACATGGAGGTCAATGGTAATTGGGACAAATTGCAACATGGATTTACTAAAGGTAGATCGTGCCAAACCAACCTGATCTCCTTCTTTGAGAAGGTGACGGATTACTTAGACAAGGGCAATGCGGTAGATCTAATTTACCTCGACTTCAGTAAGGCGTTTGACACGGTTCCGCATGGGGAACTGTTAGTTAAATTGGAAAAGATGGGGATGAATGTGAAAGTTGTAAGGTGGATAAGGAACTGGTTAAAAGGGAGACTACAGCGTGTCGTGCTGAAGGGTGAACTGTCAGGCTGGAAGGAGGTTACTAGCGGAGTCCCTCAAGGATCGGTTCTTGGACCGACCTTCTTTAACCTTTTTATAACTGATCTTGACACAAAGAGCGAGAATGTGTTAATAAAATTTGCGGATGATACGAAGCTGGGGGGTATTGCTAACACGGAGAAGGACCGGGATGCTATTCAGGAAGATCTGGACTACCTTGTACACTGGAGCAATAGTAATCGGATGAAATATAATAGTGAAAAGTGCAAGGTCATGCACTTAGGGATTAATAATAAGAATTTTACATATACGTTGGGGATGCATCAGTTGGAAACGACGGAGGAGGAGAAGGACCTTGGGGTATTGGTTGATAACAGGATGACTATGAGCCGCCAATGTGATATGGCTGTTAAAAAAGCAAATGCGGTTTTAGGATGCATCAGGCGAGGTATTTCCAGCAAGGAGAAGGAGGTGTTAGTGCCGCTATATACGGCGCTGGTGAGACCCCACCTGGAATATTGTGTGCAGTTCTGGTGTCCCATGTTTAAAAAGGATGAATTCAAACTGGAACAGGTTCAGAGACGGGCTACTAGGATGATCCGAGGAATGGAAAATCTGCCTTATGAAAGGAGACTCAAAGAGCTTGGCTTGTTTAGCCTGGCCAAAAGAAGGCTCCGGGGGGATATGCTTGCTCTATATAAATATATCAGGGGGATTAACGTTAGGGAGGGAGAGGAATTATTTAAGTTTAGTACTATTATAGGCACGAGGACGAATGGGTACAAATTGGATATTAGGAAATTTAGACTAGAAATTAGACGAAGGTTTCTAACCATTAGGGGAGTGAAGTTCTGGAATAGCCTTCCGAGGGAAGTAGTGGGGGCAAATGACTTATCTGGCTTTAAGACTAAGCTTGATAAGTATATGGAGGGGATGTTATGATGGGATAGTTTAATTTGAGCAATTGATTTTGGATTATCGGCAGATAAGTCTGATCAATGGTCTGTGGGAATGCTGGATGGGATGGGAACTGAGTTACTGCAGAGAAATCTTTTTTGGGTGCTGGCTGGTGAGTCTTGCCCACATGCTCAGGGTTTAGCTGATCGCCATATTTGGGGTCGGGAAGGAATTTTCCTCCGGGGCGGATTGGCAGGGGCCACGGAGGTTTTTCGCCTTCCTCTGCAGCATGGGGCATGAGTCGCTTGCTGGTGGATTCCCTGCAGCTTGAGGTCTTCAAATCTCACTTTTGAGGATTTCAATAACTCAGTCATGGGTTCAGGGTTGTTATAAATGTGTATGGGTAGGGTTTTGTGGCCTGCCTTGTGCGGGAGGTCAGACTAGATGATCATATTGGTCCCTTCTGACCTATGAGTCTATGAGTCTATGAGCATCCTCCTCTTTGATCTCACTAATACCAGCATGGTTACCTTTCAAACTGTCCAAATCACAGCTGCTAAAATTAATTTCTTTGCCCATCATGTCCCTGTTTGGTCCTTCTCCAAAACCTTCTGTGAGCAACTTTAAACTTCTTTCTTTCTTAGATCTCATTTTTTTCTCATTCTCTTTGCTCAGTCAACAATGCCATCCCCATTGTTTCTTTCCTGTTTTTTCTACACTCCATTTCCTGTACCATTTTCTGTTATGTTCCACCCTATGAATGCAACAAATGTCCCATTATTTTCTAACAAGCCTCACTCATTGCAATGGAATTACGCTGATGTAAAATTGGGGCATTAAAATGGAGAAACAGGCCATATATCTCAAAGTCCAGGTTCAGTTTAGGGATTTTGTGATCAGCCAGGACTAGAAATAGATGCAAATGCTTTTCAGGGCCAGCAAATGTTTCCAAGGTCTGGTCCTCGATTATTGATTGGAATAAATTTCTAGCCTTAAAAACACCCCTTCATTTAGTAGTTATTCATCTTATAATTTATGGTGTAATATATTTTACCAAGACACCTACATGTATGGTATTTAAAACAGATATATCAGTCATCTTACTTAAACTTCGTTACTTTTATCTTTATTTCTGCCTACAAAATTGAAAGCCTTTTACATCCATTTCTGTTTTCAAAATGGTTTGATCTCTCTTTTTGCCCATTACTCTTTTATCATTTACTGGTATTGTGCAGAGGAGCAAATATCTGGATGAGTTTCTTGGCATATTTGAAAAGTCCCTTCATTTTACTGTCTGAAGGTCACTAACTGCACAGTCATCAGACTTTGTTGATGAGATAAAACATAATTTTAATCTCTTTCTGCAAAGCTAAAGGTTGCTTAATGGCATTAAAGAGAAGATTTCTTTACTTTTGATAAGATCAGAAGTGCACTTTGGTACCTAAAAAGGTTCCTGATAATATTTGTCTCTTACATATCTAATTGCTAGTGTAAACCTTATCATGACAATAATTAATGCTAGAGAAATAATTACTAAGGAATAATTACTAAGGAATAATTAGAAAAATGTCACCTCTATTTTTGTGTACAGTTTGATAATTAATTATGAATTAACATTAATAGATCATATGTTCCTCAAATGGGTTCATTCCTCAGAATTATTTGCCAAATAACGTGTGTGTTTGAACGTGTCGTTCGAAGTATTTTAAAAAAATATTTTGCAGTCTTTGTATCAAATACTGATGAATCCCTGCTTGTCATCTTCCAGGCATTTATTCTTACAGTCTCTTTATTTCACTTATATCACACACAACTGTCAGGAATGACATATTTTGCCTCACCTATAACTGGACTCTATTTTTCATACTCTTTGCATTTTAAAGAATGGCAGATTGGCTATGAAATTGGTCATTTATTCCTAGCTTACCATTACCACACAGTTGAGTTAGAATGTGAACACCAGAAATTAACAGTTAAAATTAGCAACTAAAGGTGGGTGATCATCAAAATGTCCAGAATTTTGGTTCTATTTTGAGGTTTTTATATGGTCCCCACTAGTGTAGTGTCTGAACCACTCACCAAGTTCAATATACTTATCCTGACAATACCACTGAGAGCTAGGGAAAGTGCTGTTAATCCCATTTTACAGATGGGGAACTGATGGCACAGAGAGACTACGTGACTTACCCATGGTCAAACAGGAAGTTTGTGGCAAAGCAGGAAATTGAGTGCAGGGCTTCTGAATCCCAGGGTAACCTCTCTAACCACTGGACCATGAATTTAGAATTCTTTTTATTTCTCCAAAATATGTGGTTGAAGACAAACAATGGGCTCTATTGCAATATAATATGCATTTCTTTGCACTCAGTAAGAATATTGTATATGACTCTCAGCACCTCTGTCTCTCTACTTGGTACAGGAATAGGCAGAGTAAAGGCAGATGTGGCTTTAAGCCACCTGTGTGCTTCTCTTATTCTCAAAGATGAGTGCTTGCCTGACATTTTGTATACATCTCAGTGCAGCTCTAGCTTGTACTTGGGTTGCATGTTCGCCCTTGTGCTGGGGACAGCTGAGAATAGGAGTGCAGATGCTTCCGGTGACAAAGTGACTTACCAGCTGCTCTGCCCCCTTGTGGATGGGTGTGATATTATAAGGGTTTTTCTATTGATAGACCCTGCTGACTGGATGTATAAATCTGCTGGTTGCCCCCTTTGTTTTGTTACTCAACCCTCCAGCCAAACCACATTTAGTCACACCCTTTTGAGGATAAAACAGAGCTCAGCTCAACAATAACCCTACAACCTCCTATCAGGTCATCAGCTCAGGTCGAGGCCCAATAGCCTTTCCAGTCCTTGTGTCTGGGTTCTTCATACTAGCCTCTTCAATGAGGCTGTGGGGCAACACAACTCCTACCTCTACCCTGGATCCCTTCCACACCTTGGACCTTATATACAAGTGGATAAACTCTGTCTCATCAGATCTCTGGCTTCTTCCCTGGACTACTTCCTTCATCAGCCACACCTTCTTCTCACAGGGCTCATATTGTCAGCAGGAGTTTGCTGAGGGCAAGGCTCCTGGTCCTAGTCCCCAAGATGACAAAAGAAAGAGAACTAAAGTGAAAGAAATAAAGAGTGGCACCAGGTCTTTCAGTCTCCTGTATGTTTCCATTCACAGGAAACCTAAGGCAGCTTGGCATTTTGCTATACTTCTCTCTAGGAGCTGAGAATGAAGGACCTGTCCACTTCCTAGGCCAGGGCCCCTCTCTTTTGAGGGTTCTCCTCCAAGTCTAGCTTGCTTTACAGGTCTGGTCAGTGGGATGGGACCACTTGAGCCAAAAGCTAGTCTTTAATCCCCTCCTCTAGTGTAGGTGTGGTACCCTGACACATCTCTCTTGCCCTCTTCTGACTCATTTCTTCCATTGGGGTATGGCCCAGTATAGATTTAGCTCATACATCCATACTGCGGTCAGGGATTCCCCTTCCTCCAGTATTCCCCAGGAGCTGTTTCTGCCTGCTTTAGGGCCCCTTTAGCTCAGGAGAATGGTGTAAAGCCACAGATGTAAGGCAACAGAGTTTATGTTTACCATGTGAACAGTATAAGAATTATGATGCCCTTATCTATTTATTACACTGCTTTAAAGTGATCAGCTTTGTGAAAGATGTCATAGATGAATACACAGTCATCCCTTCTCAATCTTGCCTGGTTTTGAAGTCCAATTTCTTGGCTTTCGAGTCTTGAACTGCATTAAAGTAGTCCTGAGCCAGTGGCAGATTCATGATCTGCAGCTCACTTCTATTTTTTCTTTTTCACTGTGCCCTACCCTGGTCTCTTGTCTTCCACACATAAAGGTGCTGTGAGAAGTATACTTATTTTCATTAAATGTGAACAATTTTTTTTATTTTCAAGGAAGAGAAACCCTTCAGTTTATGTGTAACCATTAGTAATGCGTTTACCTATTTAATTTTATTCTCACTTACTTGCAGTACTTCCCGATCTTGTTCGGTGTAGTTTTATACTATCCAGATTGACTGCCATAGTATCTGGCTTTTACGTAGAATAGATTTTGTAAAGTCTAACTTGTCCAAAATACAGCTGTTTATGTCCTTGTTAAGAATAAGAAATCAGATTGTATGACCCCTTTGTTAGCTCACGGGTTACCAATTTACTGCCATGTTGACATGAATGTTTTATTATCTGGATTTTATTGTTTGTTAGGTAGTTCATCTGCAGCTCTTTCTCAACTGGTGGTGTAGTATGTGCAAGGTGCCAGTGACTGATGGGCTATGGCATGTGACTTTTCTCCTAAGAGGTCTTTCTAATATGTCTCTAGAGTGTAAAATTTGAGTTTTCTGCCCAGTAAAAAGTGCAATTTTCAGGGAAAGTACAATGTATAGTCAGTTTATTATCTTAGTGACAGTATTAACAACTCAAAAATTACATTGCTTAACCTAGGGTCACATAATATCTTCTTAATATTTGCAGGGATGAAAGTCCTAATTTAATTATAGGCATCTTCAAAACTTGGTATTTTTTTAAACTAGTGACTCATGAAGCGCACTGAATTGATATTAATAAGCTATTATTTCAAAACAAATTGCAATATTACTAGCCTTGTCATCACAATTAATATAGTAACTGTTCAGAATAATTCCTTCAGATTCAATCTTTGTTGTTAATACCTAAAAGATAAGGTCAAGATGTAATTCCAGCTATTTAAGGTAACTTGGTAGTATATTGTAGGTTGCAACCCAAACCAACAAATGACAATCACAACCAATGCAAGTCAGTATTAAAAATTCAACACATACATGAGTTAAATACAATTATGTGCCTGATTTATTTGTTTATTTTTTTGCTAATGAATCATAATTAATTTAGTCAGATGGGTAAATATAATGTCAAACCCTAATATGAACCACATGCACAGTAACAGATAACACAACTTACCCTGTCATTATGTAGATTTTAAAGAGTGAAAACATTTAAATCCATTAACATATTACAGTATATACATAGGTATAAACAAAGTGAATTTAGAAAGTTGTTGAAGGCGCAACTAAACATATTACATATTGCATATGTATTAGGCTTGTCAGAATTCAATTTTTATATTGTTATAATTTTGGTGGATAATATCTATATTTATTTTAAGCATTTTTTCTATTTTTATCTATTGAAACTTTCACATATGTGCAAAATTATGGGTTTTCAGCATCCTCCCACCTCCAATTGTTACAAATTTAAATTTTCGCAGTTGTTGGAAATTATGGGTGAATAGACAATGGAGAAGGGTTTCAGACAATTATTCAATGACTGTAGATGCTGAGATTCAAAAAGTTAAAGCTTTATAACTCTTAAAGCACAATTTGTCAACTTCACATGTCAAAATATATTAAGTAAATACACTTAAAACAAACTCTAAAAATTTTCTTTAGAAGCATTTTTCTTTCTTTGTCTAGCTATAAATTTTGATTACTACAGATGGAAATATTTTTTCATCTATTGGTTTTGTGCAGTGAAATTAACATTTACCAATCAAAGTCTAATTCTTCCACGACTAATTGTACTCTCTGAAAAACCAAATTTTCAAATAGGAATGCCTACTAGCTCTCACAAATTGCATGGCCACACAAAACTTTTCACTTACAAATCAGGTAAATGTGCATGGCAAATGTCTATCAACTTAGATGGCCTCCATCACCACAGACTTATTTGCCTCGACATCTTTAATGCATTTATCCTCATTCACAATACTCCTGTGAAATAGGGGAGTATGGAGTGCTGTTATCCCCATTTTACCAATAGAGGACTGAAGCACAGAGAGGCTAAGGCCAAACCCACAGAAGTACTTAGGTGTTGTAATGCTGAGTATTGCAACACTTGCTGTCTAGTTGCCCTGCCACCTAGCTGAATTCTGATCCTCAAGTTAGATGCTCAGGCTCCACATACAATGCATGGGGAGAGTTAGGTGCCTCAGAAACCAGCAAGCTTAGTGGGGAGCTGCCTGATTTAGCCATGAGTGAAATGCAGAGCAGAGGCGGGACCTAAAATATTAAGGTGCCTAACATGCATTTATCTGGGCCTTTAAGCACCTGACTAACAGGCCAGAGGGAGGCACCTATATCTACTTAGTAGTCTCATCTATGAACACTCTCCTACAGTTAGGTGTCTAAGCCAGGTCAGGTCGTGCCCTGGTAGGCAAGATGCAGGCCTTTCTCACAAAAAAAAACAGAAAGTGAGAGCAACTCATTTCATTATGGCTAATCATCTGTGTTGTCAGATGTTGGCTGCATGTGCGTGCTCCCTGTGTGTATGTTGTACCAGCTCTGCGCAGATGACCGAGACACCACCCCATGATCAAATAACTCAACATGACCACGGATCTGCTGAGTAACAAAGGCACCCGGCTGGGTTTATTGTGGGCAACATGGTTGTAGTATCCTATAGACTCTACAGAATCACATGTACGCTTGTAACAATGGTACAAGCATGATAACTGGCAAGACTTCCTATTCCCCCTGGAATTTCTTCTGAAACACTCTTTTATACATTGATACAAACAAATTACGTATTCCTCTTTCACGTGTGTAGTTGGCACCTTCTAAGGTGGTAAGGAACCACTCATTACCTTGCAGTAGATAGTTCGATCAAAACATTTCTCTTCATCATCTTAACAAGACATTTCTATCCATTATAGTGTCATTTGAGGTCAGTGCACCCTCATTATCTCTGGCGTATTAGGATACCCTGGTATCTTTCTGGAATGCGCTTATGCTTAGTATTTTTTGGAATGTGTGTTTGTTATACCAGCTCTGTTCTTACCAGTTACAGGGAGCCTGTCAGCATTCACAGCATGACTTCTACTAACTTTGCTTTATAGCAGACTTGACCATTATTTTAGCTCAAACCTCATACTTGGCCTATTATGCTAGGCCTCATGTCTCAGGCTCTATCTACTACAATCTGGTGGCTAGGACACAAACCTGAAGTGGAGAGACCTGGCTTCAAATCTTTGTTCCAAATTAGCTGGAGCACAGATTTGAATTCAAGTCCGAGGACAATGCCCTAGCCAGAAGGCTGGGATACACATATACCCTTCCCAAACTCTCCGGTCACCCCAGCTAGCTTTTGTGACAAGTATCAAGTCTTAGACATACTCTGAGACCACCTACCAGATCAGGCCATGCTGACCTGATTTGAGGTAGGTGGGAGGGTGCCTGGTTTGAGAATCCCACTTCAGGGCCACTGGGGCCTCCAGTGAAATCTCTGAGCAGCTTCTTAGCAGTGGGGCAGCATCAGTGCTTAGGCAGCTTTGCATATGCCCTCTGGCAGAATCTTAGGCTGCTCAGGGACTTACACAGCTGAGCAGCGGTTTTGAGAATGGCACTGGCATTTAAATGATGGACTCAGTGAATTGCCCAAAACAACACAGGGAGTCTGCTGAAGATGAGAGAATTGAATCCGGGTTTCCCTTGAACCAAGCCAGTGCTTTAACTATAGGCCCATCCTTCCTCTGACTTAGGTATTCATTTATATGTTTTCAGTGTGAAAATGTACTTCATTGAGTCTTCCTTTCTTTTTCTACTCCAATTTGCATACTAACTCATCCCTCTTACCTCTACCCATGCCTTCATACCGTCCACCCATTATAGATATAGGTTTTCAGGGAACAAAATGTTGAACATGTGTCCCAACCATCCCATGATCTGTTTCCTTGCACTTTGTATTCCTTCCCACCCACACCCTCTGGCTGTCTTTTCTATTTACATTGCATGCTTTTGGGGCACAGACTATATTACTATGTGATTTTACAGTGCCTAGCACAATGGGGCACTGGCAAAACATGGCGAAAAAGGATTTTTCACCATGCAAACATAAACTGGCCAAAGACAGAACAAACACCTTCAAATACAGCTAATTTTCACATAACAAAGTAGGGGGAGATCTCAAAGGCACAAATGGCAGGTAGACACTTAACTTCCATTGACTTTAAATACAAGTTTAGGCCATTACTGCCATCTGTGCCTTTGAAAATCTCCTCCTCCACTCAGTTTGTATACATTGGTAGCTCTATTAAAGTCATCTTGTACATTGTATTTGGCATTATTTGCATCAACTTAGCTGACAGTCCTTTAAGAAACACACCAAAGTGAAACTAATCACAAGAAGCTACAGGTTTGTTGTAGAACAACGTTGCTTTTCTTTAGAAAAATTCAGTAGTGGAGGCATAGCAATCCTGATCCACAAACAATCTAAGCATATATGGTAACCTGGGTTCAGTTTGCATAAACATCCCAAATGGGGGCAGTATGATCTAACTTTCTGAAAATGCTGCGTAAACAAATGGATCTGATTCTCTTCTCACACAAACTGATGTGAATCAACTGTAAATCAACTAAAGTCATTTTTGCCACTGTGCATTTTTGTTTGAATTTAATCATTCTTTAGATAGTTGCTCAGTGCCTACTTTTCTAAAACTAGACCCTTTTTTACAAGGTTGTTGCTTTCCTTAAGGTTGATGATTTGTCCTCTCATATTTGGAGCTTTGTCAAAATGATCTTTGAAAAAAAATATTTAAAAAGTTCTTTTTGTTTTTTTCCCCCTTGTCTAATAAAATAAACTGAAATATTTCTTCCCTTGTAAAAAAAATCTAAATCTACTGAAAATGATTTGTGTGAATTTTTGTGGTGGTAAAGCCCTGAATCAGATATCCAGAGGAAATGTTTGTATGGCACATGGGGTGCTTGTGTGGGAAGCAGAAAGATTAATATTTCTTCAACAATAATTATTGGTTGGGAATCATTTTCTCCAAAGTAAATATCTCAAAAGCATATACAATGCTCTATGTTCATTGTTACCCATATGTGTATGTCTTGTGTACTGCATATCAGTGGGCAAAAAACAAAACAAAAACCAACCAAACAAAAAAAAAACTCCTAAAAACAAAGGAGGGAGGGAAGGGAAGGAAACAGAAAACAAAAGAGAAAAGTTCATTCAGTAAATTTCAGAGATATTTGTATTTTACTTTTAAAGCTTTCTTGTCTTTCTATGTACAACCTTAAAATGCCCAAGTGCACTGGAGCAAGCCAGAGAGAAAGTGCTGATCCTAATCAGATCTGACCCCTTACTTCATATGGCTCTGTTTTAATATCAATATTAGATTCTTCTGCTGAGGACTGAAAGAACAGACCTAGTTTTTCTAAGCATTTTAATTAAGGTCAGTAAAAGTTGAAAAAATATTACCTAACCAGAGGCTCATTTTTCTTTCATGTATTTCAGCTTTTTACTTTCCTAAATAACTGATTCTCCCACCAATAGTTCAGGCCCCCCTTGTGGAATTGACTTACACCCCCACAATATTCATGTAAGTAACTGAGAAAAATCTAGGCACTCACGTGACTCTTCCATGCAACCTGAAATAATTATTCACCAATGTGAATTAGTCATCAGTCTCTACACAATAGAATACTTTTCTTGTAAGACAATGTGCTACAGGAGAACAAAAGGGGAAGGATTTGTTTAAAGGGAAAAAGCAGAACACCTGTCTCAAATAAAGGATAACAGTCCTTAAATACTCAACGTATAAGATCTATAAATGTAAATAGTAAGTTATACTAATTAATATATTCCCATGCTTCTCCCAGTTGCTTTTCCTTTCTTACTTTCTCTTCACAGTATTTGTCTTTATCTCTTAACCTCTGTTCCCTTCTCCTGTTCCATTCCCCTGGCTTTTAGGCTGTCCTCCTCTCTCTGATTTCCTCTCTATGCTCACACTGCAATAAGTACTTATGTATTTGCTTAACTTTAGGCAGGTGAGTAGTCCAATTAAAATCCCATCAATGCCAACAATTCACTTAGGCATTGTCTACACTAGCACTCTCCTGAGCAACATAAGTTTTGCCAGCATAAACACTAGTGTGGACAGCGTTATGTGAGAGAAATAATGTTTCTCTATATTGGAGCTTGTGTTTTCTTTCCTTGTTTACCGCTTCCTTGTCTTCATTTTTCTTTTTTTCCTGCCTATTCTTCCATCTTTGTTTCTAACTAATATCATACCCAGCTCTACTGATTAATGGGATTTATCTCATACATTGTAATTTATAGGAAGGATCATCTGTAAGGGAGGAGAAAGGATGCTACCATGGGTAGGGCACTAAACGGAGACTCAGGAGACCTAGGTTTAATTCCATGTTCTGTCACAGGTTTCCTGTGCGACCTTAGGCAAATTACTTAGTTTCTCTATGCTTCATTTCCTTCCCATCTCATAAAGGTAAATACATTAAATATTGTTAGAAGTTCAGATACTATCGTAATGGGACCATACATCTGCCTATACACAGCTAACAATGGAAAGAAAAGAAGAGGGAATGTCAAGAAAGGAAAATAAAAGCAATGTTCACACACATAATTCTAGTACAAATCACTGCAGTGTTTGCAGGAGTGGGAAGCCAACACTGATCTTTAACACAATTATTCCATTCCAGTTTATGGGCTGTGTGATCCCTATTGGCAATTCCTGTGGAGTGAATGAAAGGAGCTGAGAACTCCATGGTGGCTTAGAACTACCTTGCTTTACAGGGTCCTACACCAAGGATGGATTGATTGGGTTATGACCCTTTGGAGAGGTGAGAAGGAAAAGTAAGAATAGCAACACAACAACTAAACATCTTCATCCATCCCAAGAATTCTTCCTCACTTTTTCACCTGAAACAAAATGCAGGGAAAAAATATATGATAAATTCATACATTTTCTTACCAGAGAAACTAAAAAACAAGTGTTGTTGCTTTTTTTTCCGCTTTTTTATATTTCTTGTTTCCTCATCCTGCAGAAGACTGATCCATTTATACAGTAGATTTGTAATTTAAAGAGCTTAAGTGTCTTTAAATGCTTTCTAAATCACTTGGTGTTCTCCCTGTTAAATTAGTTCACTCTTTATTGTATAGTAAAGTGTCTCAAGTGTCATATAAATTTGCTCCCTTTGTCTGATTTTGTCATTTTAGATTGTAAATCATTCTAGGCAGGGATTGTCTCTTTCTATGTCTTCGTTCAGCATTTAGCACAATAGGACCCGCATCCCAACTGTAACTGTTGGGCACGTCACTTAAATGTAACCTCTTTGCAGTTTAGAGAACATGGCCTTTTTAAATCATTGCCTGCATGGGACATGATGATTGTTTCAGAAGGAGGAAGTTTTTTGGGTGGGGGCGGCAGAGAGAGGGACAAGGTGCATGTGTCTGTAGCTCCAGACAAGTGGGCTGCAGAGAGTAGGCATTCACAAAGTGAAGCAGCCAAGAACCAGGGAGGACTCACCCAAGAAGGTCAAATGGAACTGGACTCGATATCACTGCTGCCCAGAGCTGCTGATTATTTCAGAAGGAGGATGTGTTGTTTTTGTGGGGCTTGGGGCGGCAGAAGAAGATGCCTGTGGGGTTTTCTGGGGAAAATGTACTGGCGACAAAGATGATCAGGAGCACCCAAGACTCATGGCCAGACTAGAACTTTGCCCAGGAATCCTGAACTCTTGAGTGCAGATGCATTGCTCGGTGTCTGCCCTTTCAGACTGCGGTACCTCTGGGCCTTTGGGGCCCTGTGTTGAGTATAACCCTGTTTTACCACTCCCCGTATCTTTCCCCCTGTTGTTCTCCTTCATTCATCCCTCTGTAAATAAATATTTTCCTTTCCTATATTCACTGTACTCTTCCACTATGTGTTTGTTCATTCCAGGGAGTTTGGAACAGGTGCCCCTGGGATGAAAGGGACTTTCCTTGCTGCGTTCCTGCGCGTGCCTTTCCTTGGCCAGAACTGCTTGCAGAGCAGACTCCATCTTGGCCACAAGGGTGCTAAAGTTACATAAAAATAAAAATTCAGTCCATACCAACAAAACAGACTCATTGGGATACTCATGAGAAGTAGTTAGAGTAAGGGCAATAGGCACATGGATGGCATTATTTATTTATTATTGATATAGTTCTACACAGTGTTTTTCAGAAAATAGAAAGTTGCAAATCCCTGAATTTTACAATACATTTATGCTCTTATTGGATTCAGTGGTGTTACACTAGTGTAAAAATCACTGTGATGGAATGGAAAATCAGGCCCAGCAGTTCACTTAATATATGCAAATATTCTACTTATTCCTAGACAAACACTTATCTACGTTTTGGTTAATGCTTTCTAAGTAAGCCAACACTTAAAGTGCAGTACAAGACCATTACAATTAAAAAAATGCATTTAAGATTTGGAAATAATTGTTATTGGTTGTCTAGACAACACATTATGGATTTCCAGTACCTTACAGTTAGAACAGTTGATAAAAGCCTATAAATTCACTGTAAAAGCTCCACATACAACACTGTCTCTGAATTCCATACCCCGGTTTATGATTCACCTGTTTGAATGCAGGTATGTGATAAGTAACATTCTGTAAGGTGCAGTAGGTGTGGCTTGTCAGGATGATGTACTGGGTTAGCCTCTACAGTATAGCCTCTATACTTTCTTGCGCGGATCAGATAAATTGGGCTTTCTGGATTATGGCTACAAGACAGTATTGGTAGTTTTTGTTTTTTCCTGGACTGTATTTACAGGATAAAAAGTGAGACGGTGATGCTTCCCACTGACAATAGGCAATTTAAGTGGAGATGAATCTGATTTCTAGTCCGTAGGCCATAAATAAGAGGTGAGAGGTGACCAGTAGATTTGTATGTATAGAATGCCAACTGCAGGTTTGTTGTCCATATTAGAAGTGCGGATAAAATACAATGGGCAGGTGGTATGTATGGTACAAAATTTGGTATTAAGGACTTATTGGTGGATAGAAGGCTGATGTATGTGTAGTTTGTTCTTAGTCATTTCTTAGGTAGCTTGTAGAACTTAGGCTATGTCTTCACTGATGGCGGCAAATTCACCGCCGTCAGATGGATTTCTCTGGATCGACTGAACCGTCAGTGAAGACCCACTCAGTCAATCCAGAAATCGACATATTAAGACCACCTTCTCAAGTGGCACAGCGCAGTGAAGACGGCATGCAGAACAGAAGCAGAGAAGTCAATGGTAGTTACTCAAGTTTTTTGCATAGCTTGCATAATTCCCGCCGACTGCTGCCGAATCTTGGAGGGATAGACTGTAGACAGTGATAGTGTAGACAGGGCCTTAGACTCTGAAATACATATGTAAGGAGCTCTCCAGTGATGATAGAATTAAATCTTGTTTGGGATAGTTTGCTGTGAATTTGTGTATCTTCAGATGCTAACTGAAATTTCTTTAATCACCACCTTCCCATGCAGGTGTATACAAAGATACTTTCATTTCCCTCCCACGGTCCATATCCTGGGACCTTTCACAAGTAATGATGATTCTACCACTGGAAAGGAGAACAGCAATAACTACTCTGTGTTGGCTTTGAAGGAACTCTGTGGAGTCAAGGGCTGCTGCTGGGATGTAGAGGCTCGGAAGCTCAATGTATCTGGACCACCTCCAGAGGTGAGGAGAAACTTTCCTCATATGGGATGCCACTATTTCAGAAGGGAAAGGGGGAGAATTATGCTGGCTTGTGTGTGTGTGTTGGATATTTCTCTTGTGGTGATGCTGGGGAAACTTCCACTGTTCACACTGCATATGAATGTATTTGAGACACAAAGATTTCACTGTGTGTAAGAGACAGCACTGGGATGGCAGCTGCCAAGTGAAGGTAGGTCCTCTCTCAACCATCTGCTTTGGAGAAGAACGTGATAAAAGTATAGCTCAGAGATGGCTTTCTGAGAAGAACAAGATCAAATGACTTTCAGGGGAAATCCCTATGAAAAGCAGGCCCTTCATAGTTGGTATATATTTTGAAGCCAGCCTTCACAAGCTTTATTGTTTAATTTCATAAATGAAAGTTAGATTGATTCTGACTTCTAAAGGGTTAAACATAACTTGTCAATACAATTAAAAGCAAAGGCCACATGAAGAAAATGACTAACTAATCCTGATATTAAAACAGGGGGAAATCATTCAGACAGTGACAAGCACAATCTCATCTCCATAGGGAGACTAAGGCTTAGGGCACCCGGGAGGGTATCGGTGTTTTTTCCAATTTTCCACTAGTCTTGAACCAGGGAGTAACTGAGGGCTTGTGTAAAATGGAGCAGCTTGTGACCCAATAGGGACTGTTTGCCAGCCCATTCACCAGAGTGCAGTGTGCTTCAACCACACCCTTAGCCCTTGTCATGTGCTTGGAGGACCATATATTAGGGGACCAAGAGCAAGCGGTGTAGAGCCAGCTAAATCAGTTCTATATCATTCATAGATTTTGCATTAAGAATCGTCACGTGACCTGTTAATGCAGCTCTTCTTTGGCACAACAGTACAAAATGGGACAGAGTAGTGGCCAAGGATATGTATGCCATTGCTATTGAAATGCATCCTCACCCTTCCTAAGCAAGACAAGAACAATAATGGGATTATAAATATAGCTGTTAAGCAGCCAGACATGCAGGGA
This sequence comes from Mesoclemmys tuberculata, assembly GCA_007922155.1. Lineage (NCBI taxonomy): Eukaryota > Metazoa > Chordata > Testudines > Chelidae > Mesoclemmys > Mesoclemmys tuberculata. The sequence continues at coordinate 50,292,439 of ML675610.1, read as the reverse complement.
CTCCATCCTCAAGTTTTGGGTCTTAGGTAGTTCAGAAGATCATAGACATTTTCTCTTCAGAAACCAAATCAAATATAGTTAGTGGATGTCAATCCATCAAGAGTGCAAGAGTCTTGTTATCTAAAAGACTGACGAGATCTTCCTGGAGCTGATGCCACTCATTTTACATAGTAACATTTAACTCCTGAAACTGCAGCTAGAGAATAAGAGCACCATAGTTTCTCTTAACTTTCTTCTACTACTATTCATTGACCCAAAAATGTAGCTTGACAACTACAATTAATGGCACCGACATTTTCCATGCCATGGGATTACTTTCTTTGGTAAAACAGAATTTAATAAGCCTCAGTTAACTGGAAAAATTCTTGGAAAACCTAAAATGCCCTAAATCAAATGTAAGAATGCTGAACCAAATCCTGTTCTCTTTTCTTATGCAAGTTGTCCCACTGTCCTCTTTAAGACTTTTCACAGGTCAAGGAGAATTTGTCTCCATATCAATATTTCCGAAAATTGATCAATTCAATGGTGTGGTACAGAGTTGGAGAAAGACAAAGTGGGTGAGGAAGTATCTTTTATTGGACCAACTCCTGCTGGTGGAAGAGGCAAGCACTCAAGCTTATCCTTGCCACCAACAGAAGTCAATCGAATTATCAATATTACCTGACTTACCTTGTCAAGCCCGCATGCTGGGACCAGCATGGCTACAACAGCACAGCATGCAATACATTTCGACATTTTAATCCAGCACATCCTAAACTTTGTGATCCACAGCAGAATCTGAGCAGGTTTGCCCATCTCTAAACAAATGTTTCACGGTCCACCTTTGAACGGTTACAGGGAATTAAGGGAATCGCATTTGCTCACTCCAACCACGACCAACCCTAAATGAGAAGTGTTCTGTAATTTTCCTAATGTAATATCAGTCAAAAAATACTGTAGATCAGATTGATTGTCATTCACTTTAAACAAACTATTTTCTAGATTGCCATTTATTTTGAGAGTTGACTTTTTTTTTTCTCCTGAAGTCTGCAATATCCATTTCATGTCAGCCACTGCATATCCCTCAGAAAAGAGAAATATAGCATTGTGATGACAGTACTTTATAGAATTCACATGAGTATTATCTTGTATCTTCTGAGAATTTCTGCAGAATCTCACAGTAGCTCAGCATAACTATTTTACTCAGTGAGGGAACATGTGCCATTGTAAAATCTCTTTGAATCTTACACCACAAGAGAACATATAAATTGCTATCTCCTGATCATCACTATGTCTAAACCATGCTTCCTTAAAATCTAACACTGTTAACTCCACTGCGAGTGCTGCACTTTGTGGTTCCTTTCTTTGTTCCAGGTAAACTTCTAAACAGTTAAGCAGTTTATCACTTATTCTGTGAAAAGGCATTGTTCTTATGCAATGTTGAGGTCTTTTATAGGGCCAAATCCATCAGGATTATATTTAAAACACCTGTTATTTATAAGGTATGTGATCACTGTAATGATGTGCTTTTGAACTTTAGAGACTTTAGGCATAGTACATTTTCAGCATAATGCGTGGGTGTTTTTAGCTGCTGACTGTTAATGTTAATTGGAACTGAGCAGTTAAATCTCTATTCACCCTTTGCTCTCCATGCTAAATTTTCATTTAAGTAAGAGAAGTTTTAACTTTTTATTTGTTTTATTCTAATTTCAACAGTATTTAAAATTAAATGTTGCTCCTTTTAACAATCAGCTCTCCCGATCCAGTAATAATTAGAAAAATACTGCATGCCTGAGATCAAATCACAAAATTTAAGCTCTATTTAAGTGACAGACAAGCTTTGCTTTACTAATCCAATTAACACAAAAAATACCCTTAAGATATGTGTCTGCTGTTCAGAAAGAAGTGACATGTATTCAGTGGCTGGATTCATATTCAAGACTAGCTCCAAACCAGGTGGAATTTTGATTACAATGAGAACAATTACAGGAAAGGGTTGCATGCATACTTTGCATCATTTCTTTCTTTTATCCCTATGGTGAACAGTCTGTTTAATTGCATTTTTAATTTCTAAAAATGACTTGATACTGTAAAAAAATGAACAGTACTCGTAAATACTTCTAATTGTAGTCGTTATGAATAAAGGAGGAAGCAGGTTGGTGGTACTTGGGGAGAGAGAGTGCCGTGTTTAAGACAGATAAATAAATAACCAAAAAGTAGATCTGTTAACTTGAATCTCCTTCTCCTGCCCTCTGCCCCCCAAAAAGAGGTAGACCTTGTTTTCCTTTCTTTTAGTGTGTCAAGGAACCCAAACTCAGGGGTCCTAACTTACATGTCCGTTGCCCAGCGGATGGTCCAAATTAGCCAGACAACAGGTTAGCAAAGTCAAAGTTTATTTATCCTTGCGCAAGGAGGTAGCTCGGTGGTGGGAGCGACCTCAAGCATACATTTCTTAAAGCTTATATATCCTTACACAAACAGGTCATATACGTCACAGTTTCCATGGCAAAGACAAAGGCTAAGACAAAAAGTAAGGCAAAGGGCTCTTTATCTAAAAACACTTGGCCCAATACCTTTCACCCCCCTCTATCTGAACTACAAGGTCTTCCTTCACATTCCGTGCCTACTGGCGCCCAGCTCTCATAACTATCTTGTTATGGCAATAGATTCTAAGTCTAAACATCTGCTAGCAAAGCACTTTCTATCTTAGACCTTGACTGCTATACTCACAGACTAAAAATCAGTAAGGAAAGAGAATCCATCTTTTCCCCCATCTAGGGCAGAGAGAGAGACTCCATTTTAATTTTCCTCCACAAGTGCCACACCGAAAGTAAATAATAAATAAAAAAAAGACAACCTGCAAACAGTACTCAATGTTCAGGATACCTAATTCTCATCCAATACTAATTTCTCTCGCCACTGTTGCCTGAAGTCAATAGATATGTTTTTAATGTAAATTTCATGTTGTGGTGAAAGCATAATGAAATAAGAAAACTAAGCTGATTTTCTTGAGTTGAGGGAGGAGTTTTGTGGTCACACTTTGCATTAAGATTCCATTTATAAATGGTTTGTAAAGGTTTAATAAATGCTTAATAGATGTTAAAAGGATGTCATGAATAGTATGTATCATACAGATTTGAATAGCATGTGTTATACATGTTATAAGCACATCAGTAAAAGGTGTTATAGATGTTCATAAGCCTTGATTATAAGCAACCTTTAGAACTGTTGGACTGTATAGAAATCTATAAGATTTGATTAATCAATTATTAAAACATTCATTCATCACTTATCAATCTTTTATAAATTATTTATAAATGGTACCTAAATATAAATTGTGACCAGCTTGACTGGACATCTAAAGCTACATGCATCACTTCCTAGTGTGAAGTGAATTCCTTGCTTTGTTTCTCTGGCTGGGATATCCCACATACATGAAACAAGCATTAAGACGTAGTAAGGTTCTAGCTTAAGAAAAGAAAGATTTGTACAGAGGGATTTGCCCTCACGAGATAAACAACCTCATTTTTTCTTTTTCTCAATAGCTCATTAAATGCTATTGGGTAGATCTTCCAAAATAATGAAGATGTGTAGGTAGGATTCCTTTGATTAAATCTACAGGGATATAAAAAGCTGTTTGAATTATTACAGAGAAATGCACATTTTGTAAGATAAGCTTGTAATGCCTTCTAAAAGTTTGGAAAGATGCCCAAGAGGCAGTTTAGCATATCTCAGTAATGGAAAGTTTCCTTAATTCTGCCCATGAGGAAGCAACCCTTTTCACTGAATGAGCTTTAATTTGAAAGGGAAAGGTCCTGTGCTGAGAACACTCTTTCCCTCTTTTAGAAAATAATCCATATGGCTAATGTGTGCCCGGAGACTGTAGAGATTTCTGAAAAGTAATAGCCAATGTCATGAAATCTTTCATTGTTTTCATGCCTGAAAATAATCTCTACTTCTATCCACTAACTGTAGTAACCTCTCTTTCTACAACCATGTGGTTTGGGACACAATCTCCAATCAAATTTTGAAATTTACATGATGGTTGAAATGGGCAGAAGGGTCACATCAGGACCAAAGTACTATAAAAAGCCATCCTTTAACTTTTCACTGTCAGAAAATCAATCAGTAGGGCTTGCAGCATTCTAGTTTTCCTGGCAATTTGTTTAGTTAAGGGAAGTTCTGTAAAACCCACGAAGATCAAAAAGAGGTTGTCACAGAATGTGTTAATATAAAATGATCCAGGCATAAATCTGTAAAACCATTCAAAATTCCAGAGACTGGAAAACTATTTTTTGTTATTTTCACTACCTGTGGAAACCATATATTGCTGCAAACTGGACTCATAATAATTGTATGTAAACATAGATATATAATATAAAATCAGGGACTGCTTTTTTGTTTTTGTTTTTCCTGATAATTGATCTGGAATGCTTGAAAATGCTCTTAAAAAAAAGCTTGCTAATCCTGAAAGCATTTGTACTGGTCCATTGAAGTGCAGTTACTGAAATATCAGAATTTAGAGACAGAAGTTAATGGTCTGAATGCTTGTGACATGCTGAGACCACATATTAATACCTTATTCTATATAATTTTTTCTGGTTGTTTGTAAAATTCTGTACTTAAAATTGTCACTATTCCCTTGATCTAGCCAAGTTTTTTTAACTTTCCTTTAACTAAATGCATTAAGCAGTTAGGTCACAGACCAGAAATGTGGACCATGGGCCAAAAGCAGCCCATGGAATTAGAATTTGACCATTGTCTGACCTCATTTTTAAGCATAGCTGATGCTTTTACAGACCACTGTGATCAAGTGCAACCAAGATAATTGCCTTCTGGGATTATTAATCTTTGATATTACAATGAAGGTGGTTGCATTGTTCTCCATTTCATGCAGATTAACTGTAGTTCTTGTACATATGCTCCTAGGGTGAAATTCTGACCCTCATTGAAGTCAATGGGAGTTTTGCCATTGAATTCAATAGAGTCAGGATTTCTCTCCTGATGTTTATGCTTATGTGTCTTTCATGTTTTATATGTCTTACATGTGCACTAGTGTGTATATGTGACGTTCTCTTCTTCAGTCTGGACTGGGGGTATGTCACGGTGTCAGCCCAATCCCTCACTCCTGGAGCCTGTCTTGCACTTGCTGTGCTGTGTGAACCATCCACTCCTGGGTCTGCTCACTCACGGCCTCCTGCAAGCAAGCGGCTCTCACCTCAGTGAATGAGGACCTTTGGCCAGCCACTCATGGGGTTCTGCAGTAGAATGACTCGTATGCAATATCCCCAGTTCCAGATGCAACCCTAGGAACTGCCCTCTTACAGAGTTCAGTGCTTCCTATTGGACTCTACAAGCTCATAGGTTAGTCAATTTATCAAATAAATTAATATGCATAGTGCTGTCACTCTAAATGAAGTCTCTGTACACACTCAAACCACAAGCACTGCTTTAGATAAAACAAACAACTACATTTATTAAGTACAGAGAGATTGTAAGTGATTATAAACCAGAATAATATGAGTCAAATTGGATCAGGAAGAAATAAAAAGGTAAATTGCAGTCTTTGATGGTTCTTACCACAGGCTGGTTGGTAAGCCCTCAGCCAGGCTTCCCCTCCTCCTCCCACAGTCAGTTTGTCTTGATGTTGTCTTGTCGGTGGATTGCAAGAGAGAGCTTCAGAGACAAAAATACTTCTGCCTTTAACACGTTTCATCATCACGCCCTGGGGTCGGGTGATCCGCCATATCCAGCATGGTTTCTTCCACTTGAGTCAAATGAGTGTCACTTTATCTGATACTTAGGCCAGTCCACTGTTCCTGTAAGCATGCCTCAGCAAGGCACGAACTCTCACTCTACTTTGTGTTTGCCTCGATCTATTCAAGCCATGTGAGACATAGATCTGGAAATATTACAAAGCAGAGTTTTATAACCACGCATCTGACATTGCAAGAAGCATACTACCATAACAATAATGTTCAGTATGTCATGAGCATTCCAAAAAGACCTTACATGGCATACTTTGCATTAAACAATACACAGTTACACTATAAGGGTGAACATGAATGATACACAAATCACACCATAAGGGGGTACCTAGGATGAACTGTGTCACAATATGGACAAGAGCCACGCTTCATTTGCACCAAATGTAGCAGACACACACGCACACAGTCCATGATGATGCCATGTGGTATAAAAGTTTGATGGACAAGCAGAGTCTTTCATCCTTTACTGAACAGTGAAGTGTGCACTTTTCAAAGAAGGCAAGGGCAGAACCTTTGCTGCGTTTATTTCCTATTTAAATATGTACTTGCCACAGGGTAGGAGCCTGGCACAACTCACATTGAGTTCAGTGAGGCCAATGTTTCATCCTAGCTATTGCTCTAGGGTGGGTTTTTTCCCTTTTAAAATAACTCTAGAAGTCTTAGTATTTTCTTAATATAATGCAAACCACTCAGCACACAGGAAATATCAAAGTTAAGGCTGCACATGGAATCTTAATTTACCCAGCTGTGCACATGCATTATGATAAAGTTTTAATTATATCATCCTATGTTATTATTTATTCAGCATATGCCATAGAGAAATTAAATTATGTTTAAATGTTCATAGACTGATAGCAATTGCATTGTGTTCAGTCTTCTGAAACCACAAGACTTCTTAAAACCTTCAAAAACCTTCAAACCTTCAAAACTTTAAAACCTTCAAAAACTTTTTAAGACCTTCTTAAAAAGTCTTCCGAAACCACAAGACTTCTTAAAACCACAAGACTGATAATTGTGTGCATCTGTGCATCTTTGTATGAGCAGTGTATCCAGCTGCACACACACTCTTCATTTGTCACACAAATGACTAAAATTTACATTTTTGCACATACTTGTGGTAACTGTAGCTAAATGATAATTTTAAAGACTGTATACATACATAATGCTCCCGAAAAATTAATATGCAAGCTAGTTCTTTGTTTTTCAAAACTCTTACTGCAAATTTTACAAGACAATACAGGTATATATTGCTTTCCCCATAGACTTGTTTTGAAGAAAATGTATTATAAAATAGCATTATGAAACATTTTCTTGTGTCGGGCCTGACCCTGCAAGTTGTTGAACACCATCAACTTCCCAAAGACTTTGGCTCAACATATGGCAGAATTAAAACCTTTTCTGATAGGTTCATTGGCTGCCTTGATTGATTAAGGGATATCACTGGGATGTCTGAAACTTTCAAAATGTTTTAACATGTTGGAAATTAAACATTTTTTTTTATTTCAAAATGACTTCTCATTTTGAAATTTACATCAATTTTATATAAGAAGCTAAAAAGTTTTAAAAAACTCAAAAACGAAACAAAACATTTAGTTTTCAGTCAAACTAAACATTCTGTTTGACCCAAGAACAATTTTTTTTCAAGTTTTCAAGAGTTTCAAGTTTAATGAAAAATCAGGTAGAACCAAAACCAAATAAAAATATTTTTCAGTATGGCCAGTGCACTGCTTTGCTGAAAATGTGGTGGTCTGCAAAGTTTGAGCTTATTTCCCGTGTAGATCAACATACAGATCTCTGAATAATTTTTCAGTATTTTATTTTATTCCAATGAATTTCATCTCATTTTCTGTCTGTTATAAGCAACATCCAATTTTCTCAGAATGTGTTCTTTGAATACTTCCAATATATTGTTGTTGGTCTATAGATTTTGTATGAATGACTAATTTATTAGTATTTGATGTTCAACATGTTGTATGATTTTCTTTCATTATAGGGTGTAATTTAGTCAGGTTTCTGGTGTGCACATTCTACTTTTATGAATTCAGAATTCACATAGAATATCGGCTTAATGTTCTCTAGCTCTATGATGTGCTCAGTGAAATATTAATAGAAAGTAAATATAAAAATGGAGTGAATCCTATCAAAATAAATTAATAATAATTTGAATTAACATAAGCAGATATATTTATTTGCTTATTTGTAGTACACAACTGTCTCTAAACATATATTTGTTGTCTCTGAGTCATTTATAAGGATGGGGTAAAGTACTATCAGTATGTTGATGAAACACAACTGTATATCTATTGACTGACAGACTCTGAAAATTTAGGATTTTCTCAAAAAGAATATTTGAATTATATTGGCATCTGGCTCATTCTCAAATCTGGGATGTCAAAGCCTTGCTAGTGGCATATCCTGTATACAAAAGAGGCTTAATGTTCCTTCACTATTCTAATTGTTAAGAAGACTTGTTTGAGGATAGTCAAGTTAAAAATCTTGGTGTTTGACCACGCCTTGTATATGCCAAGGCTCATAGGCAATTGATAGCATGGGACTGTTTTTTTCAGTTGATCATTTCCTCTGAGTTGCACTTTTATTTATCTCAAGAGAATCTCACAAAAGCAACATATGACAGTGTAACCAGAAAGCCTGATTATTCCAATTACCTTTTCACAGGAGGTCTTAGTAAGGCTGCTTCATCTTTCTCAGTTTGCACAGACTGCAACAGCCCTATTGCTTATTGCTGTGAGGTTTTGTGTTCAGATAGAACCTGCCTTGTGTTCTTTGGCTGCTTGTAAAATGGCAGATTGATTTTAAGTCAGCACTACTCTTTTTTATTAAATCCTTAGCAGTATTGGCCTTGACTACATTCCACATTTGCTCATTGAGCTTTGTACTGATGGAAAACTGCACTCCAAGGACTCCACAGCCACGTGTCTGCTGTGATGGGCTCAACAGTTTGTAATTCACTCCACTGAAATTGAATCTATGCAAAGAGAATAAAGTTCTCCCCCATCTTTTCTACAAATCACAGCTCTGGCTCTCATTAATAGATTTTATACTTCAGAAGGTATTTTTTTAACCAGGTTATTCTGGCCCCATATACAGCTGGTTACTTTTGCAACAGCTAAGTGGTAGGAAATTTGTAATTTTTATTTAAGAAGAAAAGAACAAAGGTAACTAAAATTCCCCTGTACTAGTGTTCTTCCGTTACAAGTGTTTTTCTGAGAGCTGCATAATATTTTGCACTGAAACTGAAGACATAATTTTGTCTCTTTCCCATTGCATTTTAGTTTTGTTTTGCCATAAGTCAAAGTCTGTTTTTGCATAGTGGTATTTTAATTTAAATTTAAAAAAATTAAACTTGTGAATCACAACAGAGTGATAAGCAGCTCAGATTCTTCTTGTTGTGGCAAGATTTTATGAGCTTATTCTTACTATAGTAGTGAGCAATGATAGTTTTAGAGTCTTTGTAGAACTCATTGCCGGGAGATGTTGTGAAGACCAAAATTATACCATGGTTCACAAAAGAGCTAGCTAGGTTCCTGGAGAATAAGGTCCCTCAATGGCTATTTGCAAGGATGGTCAGGGATGCAATCCCATGCTCTTTGGATCCCTAGCCTCTGCTTGCCAGAAGCTGGGAATGGATGACAGGAGATGGATCACTTGACTATTGCCTGTTCTGTTTATTCTCTCTGAAGCACCTGGCATTGGCCACTGTTGGAAGATAGGGTAGTGGGCTACATGGACCATTGGTCTGACCCACTATGGCAGTTCTTATGGTCTCTTTTTTCAGACTCAAGCTACTCATGAGCTGGACTTAGAACATGAATTAACTTGTGAAGAGAAATAAATATGACCACTAATCAGAAACCAGGAAGAATAGTGATCCTTTATAAGATGCTCATCAGACTTTTGGTCCAAATTAGATTATACCATGTAAACAAGGCAATGAGGTAAGTGTCTGAGTATAAAACCAATGCTCCAGACAGAAGTAGCAATGGGTTTCCATTGCTACGTCTTTTCAAGAGTGTGTGTGCCTGTTTAAGGGTTGTAACACCTTTCCCACTTATAAAGATATTGAATATGGGTCTAGCTCCTAGTAAAGAAAGAGAAGGTGACATCACTTTCATGGACAGAGTCTGGCCCCTTACTAGTGGGAACTGATATCATTGGTTAAACAACGAGTTATAATAGCAATCAAAGCAAAACACAGCAATAATACTAGCTATTCCCAAGGCTAACTAGTCATTGACACTGATATATTGAGACTAGCTAGTCTGAAATTGTCTGTTCAGAGTAGTTTGGAGGGAATCTGACTCACATTCAGATGAAAGAGCAAGCACCTGGAAACTTCTGGAGAGCATGTGTAAACAGATAGTACTCCATGGCTTTGATTACTTCTTTGAGTCATCAGCTGTACACAAATTATTGCATAGCAACAGGTATACGTACATAAAGGAATCCCCACGCCCCTACTAAACCAAGACACCCCACTGCACACCCTTCTTCCTCTGGGCAGAGAAGAGAGAACAAACACATGACAGATGTCTAGTCACTGCTTAATGCACTATTGGAAGGCATTCAGATACTATGCTGATGAGCATGGTATAAAAACTTATATAGACTAGAACAGAAATATTATTTTACTGATGACATAGTTATTAATTATTTTAAGAAAGTTTTGTTTTATGAAAGAGCCCAATGCTACAAAAAGTGGCAGCTGACAGTTTTCTGTTTTCCGTTTAGCTGAATTATACTACTCAAGGATTGGTAGAGATACACATAATGTTTTGTTGTCTCCTGATTTTTGTTTCTGCTCTAGATTTTGTCACTACACATTCATCAGAGCTAACAATACTCAGATCCCGTGAAAAGATTTATTTTTGGTCTGCTATAGCCTCTTCATAGCTGCCCTTCAGTGTTCTTTGTCAAGTTTCCATGAAAAATTGTAGCTTAAGTGAGTGAACTTGTGTTCACCTCCCCTAGTGCTGTAGCTGACCTTCAGATTAATTTATTAAAATTAACCCACCCATTACTCTGGGTAATTAATGTAATCACAAGAATTATGCTACCTTTGCTAAAGTTGGCCCTGCTTTCTCAAGCTGCTTACAAAACAAAAGCAGAAATTTGCTTGAAAAATGAAATGTGCAGCTTCCTCCCATCCACCAGTTCCATCCTGGGTCCACTAATGTTCACTCAACCTACACCTTCAAGAAAGTCTTAACCAAATAGATCAGTGGCATGACCTAAAAGGCAACTGACATGATCTTTGATGTAAGATGGTAAGTGAATTTTAGAGTCAGGGACTCTTCCTACGATATGACCTGTCCATAGCCCATCTTGCTTGAACAAGAGAGCTGTTAGCTGAACTACGTCAGATGAAAAAATGCAATATAGGAGATGAGGCAGATTCACTGTAGCCAGGAGGACCCAAACCATTTTAAAGGCTTTAAAAGATAAAAATCAGCACCCTCAATGTTGCATAAGAATACACTGGAAGCAGTTTAGACTTTAGAGGACATGAGTAATAGCTGCCCTTTGAGAAATTCCACTAAATTAACAGCCAGCAGTATTTTGCACCAGATCAAGTTTCCAAGTGGTCTTCTGGTATCTCATCTATAATGCAGTGCGGTAATTCAGATTGGAGCTGACAAAGAAATGGGTTACTGCAACAAGGTCTGCAATCAAAAGAAACAATTGCAACCTCCACGCCAAGTACAGATGAGGAAAAAAATTCTGGCCACTACTTGTACCCTAATACCAAGAAACAAGTAAGTAGCCAACAAAACTGGACTGCAAACTTCAGTGCAAAAAGACAGATAAACTTCCCCAATCTAGGGAGCTGGTGCAATCTGTGTCATTTCCTCTAGTTGCTTCCCCCAACATACCAAGATTGCTTAAATTTTATCTGGGTTGACTCTTATCCATCCATAGCTCTCATCCACATCCCCAATCCTGATGAGACAATGGAAAAATCAAATAACTAAATCTATACATACCCACAGCTCCTACACCACACTTGGGACCTGAGATTTAAGGCCTTGTAACAAGACACGGCTTCTCGCCAGCTCCCAAAGGTCCCACTGCCGTACCCATAGACTCTATGAGTAAGTTTTATTGTCCAAATTTAAGAAAACCCCAGAAAACAAGTCCTCCACCCATCCTGGGTTACAATTCCCAGGGAATTTCCCCCTTTTCCTTTCAGGTACCCATTTTCTTTCCTTCCACGGACTCTGGCAGTCCTAGAACTCCAGATCTCCCTATTCCAAGGATGCAGGCAGTGAGAACCCCTTGTCTGCTCTTTCTGCCTCTTACTTTATTGCCTCTCAGAGTGATTCATCCAGGCTCTACCTCACAGGTGCACTGGTCCTGTTCTCTCTTAAATGACCACCCTGACAGTCCTGTACTGGAATTCCGCACAACATACACAACTGGTTTTTCTACCCTCTTATAGTTTGATATAATTAAATTATCCATTTGTCTTTTAATATTACCATCACAGTTATGGAGCTAGTTGCATATCTCACCCCCTCTAGTCTCTCTGAGTGCACACCTTCAGAACAGAGTATTATTTGATCTTAACAATAGGAATACAGCAAAGCATAAGATAAGACAGTCGCTACTCATATCTCTCTTCCCTAAGGCTTACAACGCCCTGGAAGCTTAGGCAAGACCCTACAGGCCCATTCCTGTGCCTGTGTTTGCCTATTGTGGGAACAGCCCCTGACAACTGCTGCCTGCTTTTTCTAGTGAGACACTTTTTACCCATTTTAAATCATGTTGAGGAGGCCATTCCCATCTTTGAAAAAACAGCTGTATAACTTTGGGCTGAAGCTAAAGATGTAACACCTTTACATCTTAATATCTCAGCACTGTGTTAATTACCCCCACTGTATTTAGTGGGAGGTTATTTATCTAGACACATTGTGTTGTCTTCCCGCTAGTTCCCTAGAGTCCTGCTGTTAAATAAATCTACATATTGTGACAGGGTCAGACTAGATGGTTACTGGAGAGTGCTAGAAAGCCAATATATCAGCCCAAGGCTCAGCAAGTCCCTTTTTCCCTGGTAGCTGAGCAGGGGTTACTCCAGGTTAATTAACACACCTGGAGCCAATCAAGGCACCACCCAGGGCTTGTTAAAAGTCTCCCCTCCAGAGAAAGGATGTGGTTGGAGTTGTGAATGAGATGAGCTACCAGAGAGTATGAGCAGGCAAGATGCTGTCAAGAGCCAGTTTAGGAGAAGGAGCAGAATGCTGGTAGAAGAGAACCCTGCAGGTACAAAAGGAGGGAAAACCCTGCCCAAAGAGGGCAAAGGACATTTCCAGGCCTGGACGCCTAAGGAAAGAGACCCTTCCAGAAGGGAAAGATTGAAGTGGACATTTGGTTTGAGCAATACCATGCCCAGTGGGGCTGTCAGGGGTCAAGAACCTTCCCTGGTAAGGATGCCAGGAAGGGCCCTTGTCCGACTAGGGTACAGACATTAAGTCAAGGGGCATGGAGAAGTAATCCAGGGAAGCTAGCAGTGTTTCTGAAGTCACAGCACAAGGCTGCTACTTGTAGGGTCTCTGGGTGGGGGCTTGGAGAAGAGGTTGGGACCAGGCCTCCCCCACCCTCTACTGGCCATTAACTGGAGGGGCCAAAGCCCAGGGAAGAGGCAAGGGGCTGTGAGGACCAGAGGCAGGACTGGGAGCCAGCAGGGAGTAGCCATCTTAGAAAGACTGCAATACCCTCCTCCACCAATAGAGGGTGGAAGAACACTAAGGGGTGAAGCAGTTCCCTGACCTACTGCTAGAAGGAAGCACTGGATCCACCAAGGTATAGGAAAAGCATTGTCACAATATGAATAGAAAAAGCACTCCAATAACCAGTATAGCCATATGGTTACTATCTTTATAGACAGATAAGACATAGTTCTCACAAATGATTGCAGGATGAGCCCCATGTCCTTCACAAAATAGTAACAGGACATGGTAAATTTGAATTATTTTCTACAGCAGAAAATTGGGGTGAATTACAGTTCAAAGCATTGACCATGGTTCTGACCTAAATTCCTTCTGGCTCAGTAAATATTTAAATAATGTGGGGAATGAAGCTTGAATATGCTTTTTTTTTTTCCCTTGATTTGGTTTCCAGCACACAGTATATGCTATATTTAATTTTAACTCCACACTTACAGCAATAATAATGACTCTGGAACATTTCTTCATCCTTGTCACCACCAATAAGACAATTTCACACTTTCCTGACTCTCTAAGAGATGTAATACTTGGAAGTGCTAATTAACCAAATCACTAGTAAGAGGAAGAGAAAAAGAGGTATATGAAATGCAATTTCTATTCATCAGCCTGTCTTGGAAATCCAGGAATGGCCATTATATGACAGCTTTTTAGAGAGAACAAAACTTAAGCACTTTTCAATAAGCTACTATAAAATATTATACTGTACGTATCAATATTGAGCCATGAAATATCATGTTAAAAGTAGTGTGAAAGATTAGCTTTAAAACTGGGAAGTTTAGAGATTAATTATAAAATCAGGTCAGACATGCTGGCCTTAAATTGAGACGTTAAATACCTCTTCCCTCACCAAAACACAGGGTTAAAGTTAGCCAGACAAGACTTTTAACTGTAAATTGGATTTCTTTTTTGAGGTCTGAGTAAAAACTCCTAATGCCACTGTAATATTTTCAGTTCTTTAGGCCTCAATTCTGACTCCTATCTTTGTCTATGAAGTCAGTGGGAGTTGAAGGTGATCAGCATTAAGAAGACTTGCTCAATAACTGGCAGGAAAGAGACCTAAATGATTTAAAAGGAAAAAAAAAAAAGAAAAAGAAAGTACAAAGAGAAAAAAAGTGGTATCTGTCATACAAAATGTCTTGGGGTTGGTACAACAGGCTATAAAGACAAGGGGCCAGAAGGTATTAGGTGTCCAGCTAGGGTTAATTTGAGTCAAGCCATTGAAAAAATTTTAATCAGCTGAGGATCTGACCCAAGAATGTTCTGCTATATGTTATAAAGGTATGTGATTATGACTGACTGGTTTACTTTAAGATACTCTGACCCTAAAAGCCTTGACCCTAATCAGTCTTTACATGGGAAAAACCCATATTGCAGACAAGAAAATCTGCATGGTTCCCCTCATGGTCTTTCCCACCTATTCCTCTATCAGAAGAACTGCAACAAAGCTAGATACTCTCTAGCTGGCACCTTTCTCCAAAACCATCCCTCAAAAGTGGGATTTTACCACACAGAATGGCATGGGGGGAAACATCAGCATTAATTCTGACAGGCTCCTTCATCTTCCCCAGATCCCCCAGTATCTGCCACTCCCTGTGGATCTGTATCCCACCAGAAAGGGCTGTATGGGTTCCAGAAGAAGAGGGGTCAATGCAGCAGAACTGGCACTCCCTTTCATGACTGCCAGATCCCTGTCCAAAGTGACAGAGAGAACATATTGGGCCCTTTATATTAACTCAGTGAATGTCCTCATCAATGAAATGTAAATGTACTACCAGATGAAATAAGAATGTCTAACACCTTCATTGCATCTGGAATTAAATCTTTGATTTAACTTTCATTCTCAAACACAGCAGCACTTTCACACTTTCTACAAAATAATCTCAACCATAACTTTAAGATTCTTTCTGTCAGCAAGGCTAGAGAACAGACTTATTTTTCTAGGTGTTCAGATACTGCAGTGATGGAGAGAATTACAAAAACAGAGGCTTGGTCTACACTTACCTTCCAGATTCGGAGGCAGTCGATAGGAGATACACAAGTGACGTAAAAAACGTGCGTATCTTCCGTCGACTTAATTGCGTCTGTTCCGCGCACTGTCCACACTGTGCTGTTCCTGTCGATGCAGTGTTACGCCACTTACGGAGGTGGTTTTCCTACGTTGATTTCTGGATTGACTGAGTGGCTCTACATAGACCGCTCAGTCACCCAGACACATAGATCTGACAGCGGAGAATTTGTAATTTTTTTTAAAGAAAGAATTAAGGTAGTAGTACTTTTGGAAAATAATCCATGATATTCCTTTTTTTTTTTTTTGCCGTACTTAATTCTTCTTTTTTCCCCAATCCTATTACTTTTCTTTGTAGGTGAACAGAATATGTCTCTCAGGCCCAGTCTATACTTACCTTGGCGATTCGGTGGCAGTTGACAGGAGATACACAAGTGACATAAATCACTTGCGTATCTCCCGTCGACTTTGCAGCGTCTCCTCTGTGTGGCGTCCATACTGCGCTGCGTTGCAGGGAACAGTCCCTTCGACGCAGCGCTACTCCGCTAATGGGGGTGGTTTTCCTTCATTGCGTCTATACAGACCGTTCAGTCGATCCAGAGCAATCGATGTGATGGCGGTGAATTTGCTGCCGTCAGTGTAGACGCAGCCTCAGGCTACTCCTATCAGACCTCTTGGTTCTTGGGGCCAAAATTCCAGGCCAGCTCTGGTCTTGAGTGCTAGGGTTTAATAAATAAAACGCATTCCTTCACTGCTAGTCATCAGAATAGCTC
Organism: Mesoclemmys tuberculata; assembly: GCA_007922155.1. Lineage (NCBI taxonomy): Eukaryota > Metazoa > Chordata > Testudines > Chelidae > Mesoclemmys > Mesoclemmys tuberculata. The sequence goes on along the minus strand of ML675610.1, from coordinate 50,276,172 downwards.
ATTTGAAGATTAAATACATATAATCAGGCATATAAAAGGTTTATAGTTAATTATTCTGCTTTTTATTGGTTCCTCTGACTGGAGATTAGTAGAAACAACCATTTCTGAGTTGGCTTAATATGATTAGTTGATGGAGGATGGGTGAAAGGTCTAAAGATTGAAAGATTAACATGAGCAATTTTACTCGCCTAATTAGTTTTGTAGCACAGTCTGTCTATAATAAAAAGGAGGCTAAAGTGATTTTGCTTCATATCTAAGACCAGTTTAATGAGAATTTCAACAGTTCTTTGAATAGGATTTCTATCAGATTCAAATATACCGATCATCTTGTATCGTTATCAATGCTCTTAGAATCTCTTCTATTTGTAGATTATTTCTTCTGTTCTGTCAGCATGTCATCTCCCTCCTCCAAATAAGAGCAACACAGGGTTAGCTCACAATGTACAAAAGGATTTTTTTTTATAACTTCAGTGAATGAAAATTCAACCCTTATTAGCTACATAATAAGTTAACAGTGCAACCACTGAATAATTCATAATTAGCTTTGACAGCCTAATGAAAATAAGCACTTACAAATGGTAATATAAAAGATGACTATGTAATTCGACAGAGGAAAATGAAAAACACAATAGACAATATACTTTAATGTCAGCATCTAAATCTACTGTGTAAAATACGGTTTCACAGAATTCTCAAAAGCTTACATGGATGCAAATGGCTGTTTCGCTGCTGAGGGAATTTTCAGAACAGATGTTTAGTCACAGACAAGTCTGCTGAGTGCTCTAAGAGGTGAACACAGCAACAGGACAGGTCAAGGGTATGGTTTAGGGGCTGGCTGATCAATTAAGATTTTCAAAAGTGCTCAGAATCCCACACACAGGCAGTCTTGTGCTTCTGGTTTGCCATGTTAAGGTTGTGATTACATCAGCAGGTACAAGCTATAAACACATGGAAAAGCATAAGTGGAAGAGAGATACAGATACACCAAAAATCAGTGAGAGTTTGCATTTGCTACAGGTTTAAGGCAGCCCTGGAGGAGACCTGGAGGATGATTTCAGGAGACTAGACCCTTGGGGTGTTTCTAGGGTTGTGCTATCAGAGTAGATGAATCAACTGCAGTTTTCAGTATGTAGTATAGCAAGGGCAGAAGGCACTGGGAAAGTTCTAGAAGGGCACTATTTAAGTGCTAGAATGCTCCAGGCTTTATTCCCTGTAGACTTAGCCAAAGGGTAATTAGGGTCAGCCTGATAAAAACTCTCTACTCCTGAAAGGCAGGGTGGGAGTTGAAGGAGTAGGGGTGTGGTGAGCAGAGGAGTTTGTGAAGAACAGAACGGAGTACGGTGGTGTGTGGAGAAGTGGAGGAGAACAGAACGGAGTACAGCGGTGTGTGGGAGAGAGGTGGAGTCCTGAGGAAGGTACTGGGCTCAAGAAGCCAGAAAGACAGAGGGGGGAAAGTAGCCCAGTGGAAAAGCCTGCAGCTGCAAGTAAGATGCCAGCAGCACATAGCTGCTACTCAGAGGGCCCCTGGGCTGGGACCTGGAGGTGAGGGAGGGCCCAGGTCCCTACCCCCCTCCCTGGGAAGACGGAATAACTGGCGACGCCCTGGCCCACTAAGAGAGGCAAAAGTGCGAGACCCACTAGGGAGAAACCGGCTGTTTGCCACAAGTAGTACAACACTTTATCCTGCTACAATGGTATCTCTGGAGGAATGTGGTGGAAAGGAGGAGGAGAGACACTATCCTTAGGTCAGAGATGAAAGAGAATCTGTTACCCTCAACACAGAGTCCGAGTCAAGAAGGACCTTCCTCGACTTCCCAGGTGCAGGATATCCAGCAATACAAGCTCATATCAGAAGTTTGATTAGCTGAGTTTTGACTTGGAGAAGGCAAAGCATAGAATTTATGCCCTCATAGTGTTTGTCAGTCACTACTGCCCTCAGATAGTTATTACTGGGACCTGCTAGAGGATAATTGGCTGATGTTGAGGATGTCCCCAATCTGCTTGCTAACAATTGCTCTAGGAATTAGTGATAGCCATGGGGAGGATGGCCATGCAATAAATTCTATGGGTAAAACAAAGCTGTCAAGTTTCCTTCTTTTGGAGTAAACATTTGCATTCCAAATATCAGTGAATAACAAATTCCTGGAAACTTGAATTAGCAAGTGAAATGGACTTCTGTTGAGTAACAGGTAATTTGTTGCTTGTGGTACACACTCACCTGTGGCATAGAGAGCACCGCACCTCTTGGAGGGTTTTATTGCTCTGCTCCGTAATCATAAGATGCTATGGGTCAAGTTTTCAAAAATGCTCCACCTTGTCCTAAACAGCCCCCATTGAAGTCAATGGTAAAACTCCCGCTGACTCCAACACTGAGTGCTTTTGGAAATGATACAACATAGTTCATCAAGATGTAATACAAGCAGACTTTTACCATAAGGATTTCTGTTACAAAAGAGAAGGTGCTGAACATTTGCAGAAAGTATTGTCAAAATGTCCCAACACAAAATAAATATCTCAATATCTATAACATCTCTACACCAACCAATTAGTGTTTGGAATGTTTCTATTCTGGGAGCAGATCATTTGAAAGGAAATCCAAGTAACAAATGACTTCCATACATTGGCATCTTTCATTCCCCTATCAGCAGGTAATTAAACACTTAAACCACATTTAATCATATTTGGGTTCCCCTTCCAGCTCCTGACCTTTCCCCACATAATTTGCTACAGATCTAACAGGGAGCAATTTTAATGAATCTTGCTTTATATATTGAATATAGAATCATATTTTCAGTGAAAAACACTGAACATTTTACTAATAATAATCTATAACAACCCATTTGAATTGCTGCACTGGATTTCTCTCTGAGCAATTCTCTTGAAGCAGAATTGATGTGTGACATTTAGTTTACACAGTGGGTAATATAATTGATAAATTAATTTTGAAACTTAATTGCTAATAAAGAGCATAAATAATGGCTTATAAATATGTTAATGAGACATTGTGTGATTTTTAATATATGCACACTTAAAAGCAGTTAATAATCAGAAATTCACATTTAAGAACATTATTGTTTAATGGTGTTTCTCTGCTAGATGCCTGAAATTATCACTCTAAATAATGCTACTAACTATAATCACTACAGTGCTATAAATTCACATTTGCAATTGTCAGTGATAAAATATGCATAAAATACATGCATAATCACAATCTATATAAGTGTAAAGTTATCGTTTGGGAAGATTCTTTATTTTTGCGGCATATGTTTTAGTTGGTAACTGCATGTTGGTTTCCAGACAATGGGTTTTTGGGTTTCTTTTTAGAATGATTAATTTTAAACCTGATGAAACAAGACCAAAATTTTAGAAGCGGGATGTCAGAAGGAAGAAAGGGAGTAACGTAATCAATCATATTGCTGAAAGGCAGTTCAACATACGAGACTACTTAGGCAATAAAAAGAAAGTATCATTCTTGGGGGTTCAGTTTTCTGGAAGTAATGTCTTAATGGCTATTTAAGTTTTAAAGACAAATAAGAAAGTTTGTTCTTTCTTTCCCTTGAAGACCTCAGACTTTCCAAACATCTTTAGACACGCCACAAGGAAAAAGAAAAGAAGATTTAATATGATAATTTAACATTAGTTAAGCCACAGCCAGATTCTTCATTCCACTAAGGCCACTTGCTTTGGATAAGTGTAGGATGTGCAAAATGGTCTTCATGTGTTAGGAGATGGCCACTGGAAAACTTTCCGTGTGTGCAGGAGAACTCTCCCCTGGCAGAATTCTAACTGAGACAGCTCTGCCACTTCTTTGACACCTTCCCCTTTGCCATACACATACACTAGGCATAAGAAAAAAGAGGGAGCATGTCAGGGACATTCCAATGGCACTTGTGGGTAGGAGAGAGGGCATGCCACAGAAAACTTTGACTATGCTCAATCCTCTACTAGTGTAGAGACCTCACATTACTGGTGCAAGTGACGCTAACTTGTGCCAAGGCTGGGTGACTGAATCAGGAAGCTGTGACTAACTTTCTGCAGGTCTCCAGCTGAGGTGAAGTGAAGAATCTATGTCTAGGACTTCTACCGCAGAAATCTAGCCTGCTAGCCATATACTGAACTGATATACACAAAGCTGGTTCAAATCATTGCTTCAAACATGTCTGCCACCTCTGTTGAAATAATTAAGGGCTTGGTATGAAGCCCATTGAAATAAATGGAAGCCTTTCCATTAACTTCAATGGACTGTGGTCCATGCCTTCCAATGTACTCTTGCATTCAAGGCTTGAGGTGCAGTGTGTGAACTTTTCCTTCCATCTCTTGTGCAATATATAGCAGCAGGCTGAGTCTTGTGTGATGTAAGTTCAAAGAGAATAAGTAATGTATCTGGACCTGAGGAATGTATGTATGGAAAGTTTTGAGACCTGTGGACAGGAGAACTGTCAATAGGAATGTTCCTGTTGAAAAGGAAAATGAGTACCCAGGCAGGATCACGGCAGAGGGGCATTTGGGTGCTGCAACTATCACTATCCATAGCCAGAAATGCTATCCACAGCCAGCATGAAACTGTGCTCTACAGCCAATGACATTGAAGCACAAGACGTAAACTTCATACTAGCATTAGCATGACTTCCATTACTTGGTAACCACCTGTAGCAAAAGGTTTGATAACATTATCAGAATGGTTTTTGTATATGTCTATCTAGATGACAATAATGTAATTGGAAAACTAAGGCAATGACTAATTCCTGACCAATACTGGGCCACTCTGACTTAGTCAGAGGGTTGACTAGCTTCTTATTATGAAACTAAACAAAACATGGACATACACTCTGCATATATTATGATATTCTGGAATGCAATCCAGATGAGTGAGGGGCTGCATCACCTCTGCCCTGCAAGCTTGGGTGCCTCACAATGCTTTGCTGTTGTAGCTTCCAATCTGGGTCACTCACAATCAGTCTGCCAGTGTGCAGGTTACACCCTGAGTGTCTGTGTAAGCCACAGCCATGGTCCAGCAACTCTGAGCCAGCAGCTTGTCAACAGCACACCAGCCACACTCTGGCTTCCAGCAGCCCTGGCTACTACCTTTTGGGTGACTCCAACACACTCCTAGTCCTGAATTTTTCATCAAAATGTATGTTTTGCACTGTCCATCCCTCTCCTGGACAGTTCAGATGTTTTAGATCTGTTGCCCCTGTAAGGAACAATATCCAACAGTTTCCTACTTTAAATGGAGTTATGCAAAAAAATCACAACACTGGATCAATTTGAATTAAAGAATAAAACAAATTTATGTAACTACAAAGAGAGATTTTAAGTGAATACAAGTAAAAGGCATTAGTGTCATAAATGGTTACGAGGGAAACAAAGACAAAGTGCTTTCTAGGCTGAAACTTAACAAACTTGACTTAGTACAAGATACAATTTTTAATCACATGCTACCAGCTAACTAAATTTCAAATCAGGATCTCTCCCAAAGTCAAAGGCTGAAAAAAAGAAAGAGACAGATAGGGAGAGACACTTTAGGGCAGTGGTAGTCAATTATTTTTTTGTCAAGGTCCAAATTTCTTGGTCAAAGTAGAGTCAAAGTCCAGAGTCTAAAGAAAATAAGAACAATAAAATGACAATAATGACAACGCTAAATAATTAAAAATATTTCAGGATCCATTCAAAAGCCTCTGGAAATCCATATTTGGATCATGGTCCACCTACTGATGAATCCTGCCCCAGGGTGCTTTTGCCTCTCACTCTATAGACCAGTCCCTCTTTGAAATGCATTTTCATGAGCGTTATTCCTAGATAAAATTCTTTTCCATTGTGAGGATGGAGACAAGGAGTCTCATGGCGAAAGAAGTTCCATGCTATTATTTGCTAAAATGCAGATCAGTTTGTCCCTGCCCCTTTTTCTTGCCAAAGAAGGGCCACTTGGCAGGAGATTGCCCATCAGCTTTGATGACTCCTGGCTAGAAGATCAGTTTGTCTCTGAGAAACTGGTTTACTGAGATTTGTCTGGTAAACACATTTCAGACATAATTTTAGCTTATGTTTATAACTTTACATATAATGTTTCTACGCACATTTCATCATGATATTATTGACCAGTGAGTTATAAGTTTTCTAATGATATTTTGTAGAAAGATTATTACAATAGTACATAGGGTGTGAATGCAGGGGTGCATTAAGTCACACTATATTCATATTCATATAGTAAGAGTCTGATCCAAAGCTTATTGAAACCAATTGGAAGTCACCCATTGACTTCAACAGATGCTGCATCAGGGTTAAAATTTTCAAAAACACTAAGTAACTTAGGATCCTAGGTCCCACTGACTTTCAAAAAAGATTAGATAGTTAAAAGTTTCCATAGAAAAGTGAATGTTTCAACCCCACCCCTGTAGGGATCCCAATTTCACTTTGATTTTAAGGACAAAAAGTCTCTTATTTAAAAAATACTTTAATTTCTCCTGCTGTCTGAATCACACTATTCCAGAAACAAGGACCAGCAGTATGTCATCTTGTGCCTCTACGTGAACTTTTCCCCGTTAAAAAATTATTAATATCTGCTTATTTTTTTTTCTCCTTGTTCAGACAATGGGAGCTCTGGATACTCATGGAATATAAATTCCCCAGAGCGAATATATTATAACTAGGTCCTGCAGCAAAGGAGATAGATGGTCACAGAGGGTGCTAATGAAAATATAGCTGTCAATTGTTGTGGTAGCTTTATTGTTCTTTGGGCAGAAAAACTGAAACTAACAGGAAAGTGAGGCTTTCCCCACTTGGGGAATGCTCAAACAGTTAGCGGGACAGGATATCAGAAGCACTTTTATGCTTTCTCCCACGCTGTTATCCAGGCGAGGAGTTCCTATAAAAATCTGAAAGGCCATTTCTCCTTTTAATGTCTAATTAAAATCTACCTGTGTTATGAGGCTTTCAAAACACTTGACATTGGTTAGGCAGTTGCTGTGCTGTGCTAGCATTCTTAATTAATTTCCTTTTCAATATATGGGCTGTCATGTTTCCAAAGTAAATGAAAATGTATATTTTAGAGTTCAGTGGAGTGATTGGGTGGGTTTTTATTATTGAAACATTTTTGCATTCATTGTTTATTTTAATTTTTTATCCTATCTTAAAAACAAATACTATAAACATAAAACCGGTGGAATGCCTTAGAACTTACAAACTGCTGAAGAAAACGGAAGCTGCAAATAATGAAGGAATATTCTGTAGATGGGAGGAGTTTAATCAGGATTATACTATCCATACTAGTGGGGATCAGTCTGCTTCTCTGAAAGGGATTTGGCGGTTTCCCTACAGTATACTGGGAGGCCAGTGCTCTATCTGGTTGATATGGCTCTGAATTGCATTCTGGACTGTGTATGATAGACAGGATCTAACCTTAAGTGGTTTTGCGGTTTTGCTACTATAAACCTGGCATAATTCCATAGATTTCAATTGCTCCAGACTTACACCATTGTAATCGAGAGCAGAATTTGACTCACTATCTACCCAAATAGAAATCTATTAAGAATGTAATTCTTGAAAAACAGAAATAGAATTTAGTGGATACCAAAGTTTTCAATTTTTAGCAGATGGTGGGAGCCTTTCCTTTGTTTTTCCTTAATGTTCAATTACCAAACTAAAACTGCCATTGTTCTTCTGGTTTTGTACCATAACTATGCAACACTGCAAGATACTCTCAAAATTAGATCCACGTTCAATAGGAAAGATTCGCAAAGGTGAATGCCTGTTTCAGTAAACCTGAGCTGAATTTCAAGTTGGCATTGGAACCTAAACCCAGGTGAGTTTTTTTGTAGTTTAGGGTTTCATGTAAAACATTTGACAGAGCCCTAAACAGAACACATTTTCCATTTGTCCACAGTGTGCTGTTATTGTGACTTATTTTTATACACTGGCAATAGGCCATCTTTTTTTAGACAGATCCCCAGGCATGGTCAAATACAAATGAGTACCTTTTAAATTCTGAATTATTATGTTTTTCTATGGTACTCATCTTTCTACCCTGTTAATTTCTGCATATTTGCTCTCAAAGCTATTTTACAAGCAGCTGCATCTTGTGGCTTTCCACTGACAGCCATAGAGCACTCAAGATCCTGTTGAAATTCAGATTTTAGTACTGCAGCTGTTTTGCAGATGATAATTATCAATGGATGAATATTGTTTCAATGAAAAATATTCAATATAAAAGGCTCTCGCTTTTTCTTCTCTTTTTGTGTATGTTTTTACCCTCATATTTCAAACTTTATAATGTGCCAAATTCATGCCTGGTTTAACTCCATGATCTTGGTCCCTAGAGGGTTTCACTGTGATCTCACTTGCACAGGTTTCACACTCATATAACTCCACTAACATCATTGGAGCTTCTGTTGATTTACACTTGTGTATAATAACTGATGTTCAAAACTGAATAGTTACAGTAAAATATTAGAGAGGGTGAAAATGTATACTGCACAAGCAAGTCAGCCATAATAGTATTAATACTCAGCTTTTACGTAATGATTTCATCCATATATCACAAAGCACTTTACAAAGCATGGTGTGTATTATTATATGCTAAGCCAGGAATGCTACCTATATTTAAGGTTGTTTAACGGTTTCCATTATAATTAAGATCCTGTTTTCAGTATAACTTTGCTAAAGAGTACCATTCATGATGAAATTTTCCATACCTGGTGTCTGCCTCAGACTGAAGTTTTAGAACTTTTCAACAGAAATGATTCATCCATTTCTGAGAATGAGTTTAAGGAAAAATATGTTGTTTTGCCCATATTAAAAAATTGTTTCTTTGAGAAGTTCTAGCACCTTCATGTTTTAGTGCAGGGACTTGAAATTTGTTAAGGGAATGGCTTTTGTGGCAGGGAAATACATTTTGATGTTACTGTAAATAAAACACCCCATTTGGCCACATTACAGGCCTTTGAAAAATCTCAGTCCTATTTGCGATGATGACCTATTTAGAAATCTGTTTACAGTGTTGTAGCAGTGTTGGTTGTAGGATATTAGAGACATAAGGTGGGTGAGATAATATCTTTTATTGAACCAATTAGAATTACGGATTTTGGTTTTCCTACTAGTGATTATTTTAACAGACTACTGGATAATTACCCAGATTTTAGTGTTGATAAACCCTGTCTTGGTTTGCATAGTTCAAGAATTTTCATCAGGGGCCTATAAAATTTAAGAAATTGTACTCACATCCTTCTTTTTAAAAAGATGTTTCCCCTTTCTGCTTAACAGTCTTTGATCATTTTTATTTTTTTCAGGAAAAAAAAGATTATTCTCTGTGTCTTTGGAATTTGTAGTGAAGTGCTACAAAGTTTCTAAGTGATTTTCCATTGTGATATCATGCAGCTCAGATTATATTGAATTTGAAGGTTGTAACAACAATAGGTGGAATTCTTGTAGGTGTTTATTTGTGGGTCTTGTATGTGTTTATTGACTGAATCCAGTGTGAATTGTTTTTGAGATTTTCTGAAAACAAATAATTTTTCATTAATATTTCAGTGAAAAATATTTTCTGTTTTTCATCAAAACCGTGACAGGAATTTTTAGAGAAGCTCTAATTATTACACTCCTTGGTCGTTAATTTATAGGATAAGCAATGTTATGCTGTTGTTGCGAAATGTGATGTTTGTAAGAATAATAGGGCTATATTTTAAGTTATTGAAATATAGAATATGTTCAGAAATGATTGTTAAGGTTTTTAACTCTTCCTTTTATGTAAATTACTTTGTGTTGAATGATTGGGAAATAAATCAGTTCAGTGTTTCTTTTATAAATTTACTAAATATTAAGCAGGCAGGTATAAAACAAATGTAAGTGTAAGTAAAATACGTTACTAGGTAGGTGAATGTATAGTTCCCATGACTTAATTTGCAAAAGTATATTACAATGGTCAAATTTATATTACAACTGAAATACAATCAATAAGTCAGTGGTTTGATTTATCTGGCTCACCAGTTACTACAATTAGTAATTACATCATACTGAATAAGTTAAGAAGAACAATCATTCTTATGGGAAAATCTCTTTTCTTTAACTTGATTAATTTAACTCAAAGTCTGCTGAAAGCAGCAGCTTTTACTTAAATTTGATTTCAAGGAAGTATAACTCTTAAAACAATTTCCTGGTAGCTTCCTTTTGGCTACCTCTCTCCCATTAAACTTTGCCATTCCTAAAGATTATATTAAGCTTAGTTTGTCTAATATATTTCCCACCCTATGTTACACATCTGTAGTTTTCTGACCGTCTGGCACAGACACAAAATGATTTCTATGACTTCAGACTTATAGCAGTTTTAGAATGACACTGGTTAATCTGAGTGGTCTCTTGCTGTTTCAGTAACAGACTTAAGGGTTTAGTGCCTACTTTGGGGAACAGTTAGTAACACACTAAAACAGACACACATGTACATGCCTGTATGCACACTCTACTGTGCACTGGAGTGACTCAAACATTCTCAAACTGCCCTACAGAAGGATCATCAGAACTTCTTTTTAAAATAATTAACAAACATGATTAGTCCTAGTGTGAATTTAAATTGATATTTATCTATAGCTTTGTCGACATGATCTGCACTTTCGCATGCAGTGGGACTTTGGTCTTTACCTCTCACTGGTTACATCTCAAGGTGGGCTTAGTTTGTATCAACGTTCTTCACTTCTCCTTCTCTGGATTGCTGTTCCAGAGAATGGTGCAGGATACAGCCTCAGGTATCTTGCTGGTGTGAGAGGGTTGCCCTCACCCCCATCTTTCTCTGCATGGTTGGCATCTCTTGTAGGGTTCAGTGATTCTTCTATTTGGCCTAACGGGATACTCTTGTCTGATTAGGGGTTACAGAATGTTGGCATAGGTTATCACAGACCAATGACTTGACACCTGGGTCTTGGAGTTAAATCAAAGAATCCATTTAAGGTGTACATGCTGTAACCCAATTCATTACTAATGGCAAGCAGATGTCTCTGGAGAACAGGACACAAGAAATTGCCATATGACAGGAATTGTAAGGCCCCAGACTCAAATGTCTTGATTATTTATATATAATTTATGACTTATTCAAGAATATGCATTTGCTCATTTTCACACATTCTCATGACAATGTGTTAATTATGACAGTGGGAAAGTAGCCTAAGAAATGGCATAGCAATTAGGAAAAGTATATAGTCCTTATGCTAATGACCCTTTGTCTACTTTTAAACAGAACTGGGCAGGAATTTTCCATCAAAAAATTTTTTTTAAACAGAAAATGTAGGTTCAAAAAAACCAAAGTCTTCCATAGGACAATGACCATGCCAACATTTTATATATTTGGTTAGGAAAATAAAAACAAAATATTTTGTTTTGGTCAGACTGAATCTGACTCAAAACATTTTGGTTGGAGGAATCAAATCAAATACAGTAGAACCTCAAAGTTACGAACACCAGAGTTACAAAGTGACCAGTCAACCACACACCTCATTTGAAACCAGAAGTATTCAATCGGGCAGCAGCACAAATTAAAAAAAACAAAAAGAGCAAAAACCAAAAAAAGCAAATACTATACAGTCCTATGTTAAATGTAAGCTATTAAAAAGATAAGGGGAAAGCAGCATTTTTCTTCTACATAATACAGCTTTGAAACTTTACTATGTCAATCTTTAGTTGTAAATGTTTGAAAGAACAACCATAATGTTTTGTTCAGTGTTATGGACATTTCAGAGTTATGAACAACCTCCATTCCTGAAGCATTCATAACTCTCAGGTTCTACTGTAGTTTAATTTCAGGTCATCTTGACATTGCTTGAGATGCTGTGTTGGCTCTTAGGAGTTTTAGTTCAGATACTTCATGCTTCTTTATAGGCTGTACTCCTTGACTGGACTACTTCTCACATGAAGCATCGTGGCTTTTCCTCTGGATTAACCATCATGGTGCATCATGGGAATCATGTAACCACAGTGCATCATTGTAGAAGTAGTCCAGTCACGGAGTCTACTCCATAGAGAAAAATGGGGGTATGGTGGTACGGGGGTATGGGGGTATTAAATTAAATTTATAACTTCAATGAAGTACCCAGGTGCCCAGGGGGATACAGATTAATGTCAAACTGAGCCAAAATGAAATGTTTTGACTAGGTTCAACAAGCTAAAATGAAATATTTTTTATTTGGAAATGTTGAAACAAACATTATTAATAAAAAGTTTTCAGAACTTTCCATTCCATGAAAAAATTGCTGTTTCAACTTTTCATCCCTACTTAGGACAAAAAAAAATGTTGAAATATTGGAATTTCTCACAAGATGGAATACTGATGTTGAAATATTGGAATTTCTTACAATTTTAACCTGCTCTACTTTTAAACTACATATGGCACATGACTAGTGCCATTGACTTAGATGGAACAATAATAGCATAAATATGAGGAGGTACCACTTCTTTAGTTGTGGTGGGCTCTACAGCAACTCTTTGTTTAGATCTTTAGTCAAGGAGAAGGAAGACAGAAAGGAACTTGGTGGCTGCTTGGTGTTTGATTTCTCCGGGAACTCCTATTAAACAGAACACCACAATATGATTCACCCTAATTCCCTGGGAAAAGTTATTTTCAGTTGTTTTCTTTATTTTTTTAATATTTAAATTTTTTTCACAATAGTACTGGGTTATTCATGATCATGATAATAAACTAGTTTCCTGGAAAAACAGTTACCACATGTGCTATTATGTTTGTCTTTACCAGACTTTTCCACCCCAGTGGATAATTCACTGCAGCTTTAGTAAAATACCTTGATACAGCAGTATTTAATCTGTATGCTACTGGCATGACTTTGCATTCATTGCCAAGGGCACTTCAGCTCATTTGTATGAAGATAAAATAGGTAGGCAATTTTGTGTTCACCAAGTTGCCTTTGATCTGCTGGCAAGAATGCAGAACTTATACACACAGAATCTCTGTTAAATGACTGGCTGTGTTGGACAGATTTTTATAGCCTTATCTAACAATACTTTTTCTAATATATTGCAGTCTGCTTTGCAAAGTCTACATGTGATTTTCTCTTTAGAGCTTCCTTTGCAGGCGAGAGACTGTTGCACTGTATGCTGTCCAGCTTTCTCTGATTACTTTAATTTGATAGATAGGTGCAATCAAATATCTTTTAACTTAGATGGCAATAATAAGCTGAAGAACGTTGGAAACAAATTATTACCTTAAAAAAAGAATAGAAAATTGTTTTCTTTTGTAGAAAAGAGTCTAAGTTTCCTATCAGTAGTGTAAATCTATTTTCTAATCTGAGACATTATTAGTTTAAGAGAAAACACTATATTCGATTGTTTTTGATAAACACCAGGCATGTAACAAACTGACGGGAACAAATTTATTTGGACATCTATATTCTTTTAGAGACCTCACTAATTAAATATTTTGGAAATGTTCTTGTCACATTAATTTGCCTGCATGAACTGTATTATACCAATCAGGTCATGGTCTTTTCTTCTTCTTCTTTTTTAATTCATACTCTGATGAACTGTGATAATTGACATTTGTTTCTTACCATATCCTTCAGAATTGGATTTGGGATTTATTAAAACTAATTTAATTAAATAATACATGTACAGGACAAAAGCTCAGTAAAAGATCATGACATGAAACCTTTTCCACTAAATAATTCAAAACAATGTTTTTTTCATCTCGTCTAGTAAAAGTGATCCAGGTTAAGTACTAGGTTATTTGGGGGTTAACATAAAAAACACACATACCATTTTATACTTACATCTTCATGTATGTAATTCATTAGGTGAGGCTACTGATCCAGGATTCTCTCACAATCAATCACTAGCCTTGAAAACTAGTACAACTATCGGTAGCTGCTGTAGCCAATGCTACTGTCACCCGATCCAGCAGTTTCCTGCAAAAAGAGATTAGAAAAAGGGTTAACTGTTTGGTAGGAAAATCCGGAAGCTGACTTGATGTGTGGCCATTGGGACACTTTTTATGATAACATTCATAGATGTCAGGTAGATCATTTTTAGATCATCTTTAAATTAAAAAAACAACAGCTGGCAGAGAACAGAATATGAAATTATGAATGCGCTCAGCACTAGTTTGGAAACTGAAGAGGCACCACATCAACATCCCTAACTATTTTCCCCTGAGGAGTAAAGAAAACAGAATCAGAAAGGGTGATCAGTGTTCAAACTAAGGAATATTGGTGGCGTTGGAAGAGTACGGCTCATCACAGCTGGTTATGGCTTGTGTGCTCCCAAGAAAAGCTGATTTTTATGAAATACAAAAGAAGAGGGTCCAGCTACGTGCAGATTGAGATAAATGGACCATTAGAATTTATTCACCAGATACCAGTCACAAGAGCAGCAGGTGCATCCAGGGGTGCAGTTTAATTCTGTAAAGAAAATAAGGCAGCACAACAGCAAACATAATTCAGAAATCAGTGGTAACTGAAAACCCACACATCAATATGACCAATGAAAATATCACAGCTTTGGTGGGGCTACATGGGGAGGATTTGGTGGCAGATACTGACTGGCATTTGGAACTACTCTGCCCAAATGTGTCAGATACATGAAGCAAAAGGCTGGCTGAATGCTTTGAATGATTGACTATTGTGCCACCAGGAGATGTTTTCCAGACTAAAAAAAAAGAGAGAGAGAGAGAATAATCTGCTGAAATCTTCAAGGGAGGTCACTGAGGTTGCCTGAATTTGATCACTGAATTCTGCAAACATTTGCTAGAGCAGTATGATAGGAAATTGAGAAACTTAGCTTGGAACCCAACTTGGATTGTGTGGATAATACTCATTATTCATTGTAAGTTGATTGTATCCTGCAGGAAGATTAATAAACAGATGGATGAGATCACCCAAGTACTCAGAGCAGCCCTGTAAAAGAGAGCTATAAAGATCCTCTTTTGAAAATGCTGAGCTACATGGCTATGGAAATCAGGTAAATGGTGAATTCTCAAAGCTTCCGACACAAAAGGGAACTATATTTGTTCTCCCAAGGTCACCCTAAATTTCATGTCAGATACATTGTTGAGTCTCCATATTGGATATTTGGGAGGGTAGTTGCTGTGACTGACAAACACCTAAGAAAATCCCTCAATGTCTCATGCTTTGGAATATCTTGACCAGATCCTAACCTAGTGTAAATCAGATTCACTTCATTTCTTTGGCCAAACACATGTGGTAGAGATAAAGGTGAGAGTAGATAGTTGACTTGCATTTACGCACACTCAATTCAAGGGTTGATACATAATCATATCTATGCATTCACAGAACCCTGAGTTACATGAACTTTTCAGGTGCTGCACATATGGAAGCTGAGTGTGTGCAAAAGCATGTGTAACTGCATTTGCCAGCAACAATAGTGCAAGCGAGGGTACAAGCGAGTACAAGCAGGGCCTGGTTGAATTCTCTACCCTGCCTTTCAATCCTGCAGAACCAGGAATTTGATGTCACATGAACCTGCAGCATCTTACCCTACCCAGAAACACTAGGGATGTTGTTGTTATGGCTATGGCTACGAAAATAATTATGCTGTTTTTTAGGCCTATGATATATGGAATATAATCAGATAACAAATCCCTCTCAAACAACCCTGTCCCTGTATCCCTCAGCAGAATACATGTAAAAAAACCCTTACTCTGTGCTATAAATAGTTTAAATCTTTCTGTATCTTAGAGTTTTATATATTATGGACTAACATTATTCTCAATAATACTGCTATGAATATAGAGTTACTACTGATATCAGTGGGGTTTGGCTGGATTTATACTGGTGTTACTAAGATTAGGATTTGGTCATGTATATGTGTGTGTGTGTGTGTGTGTGTGTGTATATATATATATATAAAATAAAATTATATATATAATTGGTCGTGTGTATATATATATATTTATTATACATATATATGACCAAATCCTAACATATTATTATATATATAATATGACCAGTTATATATATTTAATAAAAACAATCCAGGTGTAAGATGGAGCAATGGAGGAGACTCCATTGAAGTTAGTGGAGCTATGCCAATTTACATCCAATGAGAGGATCTCTCGTTTCATCTTCCCAGTATTTATGGGGTTTTTGGAGATGATCTGAAGCACAGGTGGCAAATGAATCATTTATATATGTCAGTTCCTCTGTGCAGTGTGATTGCTACATTCTCCAAATCATTGCAGAGACTGGAGAATATATGATACTTATGCAGTAGGAGTAAACAGTCTAAGGTGTAAATGTGGCATATGGCATTTGCATGAGTACCTTTTCATTACATATTTTGGTTTAGGAATGAGGTCCAAAACTGTTGAAAAGTATTTGTATTTTGCTTCCTAATCACCTCTGTTATTCCCCTTTTCTCTCAATATTTGTATTATCACACAAGCATCATAATATTCAGTCTGGGAATGCCAGCCTTGTGGCTTATTCACATGCTGCTTACTAAGAACCTGGAAACTGAAGGCAATTTCTGACCTTACGTTTCCCACAGCACAGCTGGCCCTGTTCCATGAAAATTATAAATCCATAAACAATGTTTAAGGTAATAAAATAAAATCTTACAGTAAAATCAGAGCCCTGTAAATCTAAGCAGAAGTACATAAAATAATAACAGACAGCCCCAAAAAGGGCAACAGTTATACCTGATACATGTCACACTTTTTTAGATCACTATAGTTTACAATCAGTTATTTAATCCACAATACCAGCAAGGTATGAAAATAACAAATAAATAGAGAATTCATTTAAAGAGACACACTGTCAACAAGATTGAGTATTTAGTAGTTCTCTCTGCTCTTCCCCCCCGCCTCTCATGCTTGAAAAAACTCAGCAACCTGAAAGTAAAATAAAATGTCTCTCTGTACTCATTTTTATTCTTCTAACAAACACGGTTTGGTTGGGGTTTTTTTTTAAGGGAGGGGTTTGTTTGCTTTTGTTTTTGTCACTCTTCCCCACCCCACATTTGTTTGCAACAGAACTTGAAATTTATTGATAGTTTTTGTTTAATTCCTTGTTTGTAAATCATTGAGGAGATCCATTCTGGGAAACACATAATACAAGACAGCCCCGGCCTGAAGAGCTTATAATGTAACCAGAAAGACTGATAAAAGTGGAAGGGAAAACTCCGGTGTCTTAGCCATTAGATTATATTGCCTCCTAATTACTTTATATACAATGATGGGGGTTTTCAATAGCAACATCCTGTTCAGTTGCACCCTAACTTCACCTTTATTTAACTTTAAATGTGCTGGGTTGCTTAGCATCAGATGTCACTGGCAACCCTGTGAGGGGAGCAGGACTCTAACTTAAAGATTGATAATAACAGATGTGTGTCTAGCTATTTAATGGCTACCATATTAGTGGCTGCTCGCACCTGTATGCATGCTCCCCACCCCCATATCATCATGATTAGCACACATTAGGTGGACGGGAGAATATGGCCTTAAGGCAGTAATTTGGCCACTACAAATAAATTTCCCCTCCCTCCCCCTTTCTGGATCCGGGGACGGTAGGCGGAGGTTATGGTGTATTGGCTGGAGTGCATATAACTATAGAACTCCTTCATGGCAACTTCACACATACTAGTCTTTTAATCGGTTTGTTTCTTATCTATGGTTTATTAACAGGACTATATATGTTAATGTATTTTTTCTTCCTTTCTCTGAACATAGCTAGGGCTCAATTGTGCTGTTTATCTTATCTTTTATACTGGGAGAGTTGCACAGATACACTGCCAGAGAAGAAACTCTGTTGAGTCAAATTCCTCCCAAGTTGTCCTGTGCACCAGTGGTGGGTGGAAGATTGACAGGGTTTGCTCTCTGCC
The DNA here is from genome assembly GCA_007922155.1 of Mesoclemmys tuberculata. NCBI lineage: Eukaryota > Metazoa > Chordata > Testudines > Chelidae > Mesoclemmys > Mesoclemmys tuberculata. Next base: position 50,258,346 of record ML675610.1, on the reverse strand, counting down.
CATATTGAGGCATAACAACCAAAGTTACTCTTAGAGCATGTGCAAGTTTAATAGATTCATAGTTACATAGATTTTACGGCCAGAAGGGGCCATATGATCATCTAGCTTGACCTTTTGCATAATATAGGTCACAGAATTTCAACCAGTTACTCCTGTAATGAGCCCAGAAAGTGGAGGAAGCCTTTTTGCATCAGTAACAATCTGTCCCTTGCTGAAAAATCAATATATATTATACTACAGCAGATAGAGCACAGGAGCACAAGACACTGATTTAACATACACTGTTGTGATAGGCTCAGTCTCTGAATTGGGGGGTGAAGGAGGTAAGAAAAAGTGACATATAAATACCTAATAATTATCAAGTTTTGACAGGTGCTGCAAGGAACTTGAGAATTGCTGCTTAAAATATACCTGAGAAGGAGAACATGGTGGAAGGTGCATTGTCAAGCGGTTAAAACTACTCCTACAGATCCAGTTGACTGTTGTTTTGAAAAAAAGTAGGCATGTGGTTTTCACCCAAGAACCTTTGGATGACAACTGCCAGAGGGCAATGGGATATATAGGGGTGCAGGGATCCCCTGGGTTTACCAAAAGGAATGTAATGTATGGTCTCTAATAATAGCCTGTGTCACATTGTCATAATAACCATTTGCAAGATGTATGTCCAGAGAACGTGTGAGAAGCTACGTATATATAATAAAGATTTTGTTCTCTAGGTCTTAGTTAAAAACAGGTCATTCAAAGGTAGCATGTCTTGAGACAAACTCCTGCAGCCAGGCCATGGGAGACACTTATCTCCATGGTAGAAACTTGTATGTAGTACATAGGAGTCTATTTGCATTTTAAGTCAAATGCTAATGCAGAGCTCCTAGAAACTTCACAAGAAAGCTAATAGGAAGGGGTAAACAACAGGGGGAAGGGACCACTGAAGGCTTGTTCTGATATAGTTAAGACTGCAAAGAAACACCCTGGTATCTTTCTTCTAACCATGAGTTTGCTTCATGAAAAAGGGAGCTCAGTCAGGCTTGGTTGAAAACGCTGGAGAGAGCTTTGAGTGAGATAAACTTCTTTAGACAGGAGAATAACTTGTTAGTTAACTATAGTCTCTAAAAAGTGTGGTATGATGTTGTTTTATATGTAACCATTTGTTCCCATCTCTTACACTGATTCTTATTCGAATCTCTATTCCCTCTTAAATAAGTTTCCTTTTGTTTTATAATTGAACACAAGTTCAACTTTTATAATTGAACTCAAGTGATACAGGCATGGTCTAAGGTAAAACCAGTAAACTCTGGTACACTGCTCCTTTGGGATCAGACAATTTCTGTGGGTACCCAGTGAGCAGGTCCTGGATACCACACTTTGAAGAGACTTTAGGGTTAGTGTGCATCTGTTGTCTCACTGCAATGCAAAGACAGGGCTGGTGTAGCTCAGAGGAGAATGCTTGAGTGGCTGACAGGCTGGTGGTGTTAGGAAGCTAACATCCAGCTCATAGACTCATAGACTCATAGGTCAGAAGGGACCAATA